>JACEFZ010019243.1:55000-165000 GCA_014155875.1 Cepaea nemoralis
AGTGTTGTAACCCCACAGCCAGAGAGACCGAATTCTAGTTACTAATGTTCATTAATGTCTCGTTAACTCTGTGTGGTCTTGTGAATCTAACTTCTCACCGTCAGTCGTTTCCGTTAGCTCTTTTCAGAATATGGCAGCCACTATCAGTAAATAAACCTCCCTATTTCTCCCTCTGTATGTGTGTGATGTGTGTGTGATGTATGTGTGCGATGTATTTGTATGATGTGTGTATGTGTGTGATGTGTGTGTGTGTGTGTATGTGGATGTGTTTGTGGGCGAACGAGTGAACGACGTGTGTATACGTACGTATAGCTCATTCTTCTTCTTCTTCTTCTTCTTCTTCTTCTTCTTCTTCTTCTTCTTCTTCTTCTTCGATCATCCGGAGTTTTTTTTTCGGATGTGACTGCGTTGTGCCTGTTTACAGCAGAGCTGCGTTCTTGCGCCGTTAGGCCGACACATCCGACTTATGCGGGCATTTGTTGACCGGGTTAACCTTCCCGGGGTGTTAGCTCATTCAACAAATGACACACTCGAAACAATGTATTGCCTTGGTTAATTCAAACGCAGAAGCCACAAGCAATATTTTGCACGATATATTGACATGTAAATGTCGCTGCATCTTGTCAGGTGCATAATGCAAAGTTCTGTATCACATGAAGTGACTACAGGAATCAGTTGTAACACTGTCACAAAACTGTCATTTACTACCAATATGGTATCTTGCGGTGTTTGGCAGTGGGCATAATAGTAACAACTGTGCGCTGGTATTGAAGTACAGGATCTATTCAGTGTAACTATGTAACTGTGTTAACTTTCACAATCTTTTCCCCAACAGATCTGGGAAAATGATCAACCAAACCTGCGACACAAGAGACTTCTTCTCTAGCATCAACGCTTCACCCACAACTCACGTTGCACCCCAGGGACAGATTTCCAGCGATGGCCGAGTACATAGCACATCCCGAAAACTCAGCATGACTTTAACAGAATTTGATCGCAGAATGCAAGAAAGAAGAGACAGAGCGAGACGCACAGCAGTAAGTTCATCAAAATCCCTCATGTATACCACAAGAGACAAACAAAGGACATACCAGAACATGTACAGTATATTGCCTGCTATAGATTACGATAGTGACATGGCGACGTACAGAAAGAAACAATCAATGAAGGATGCTTGGAACAGAGCTAATTCACAAGATATAAAGTACAGACAGAGCTATCATAAATCAGTTGCTGGGGAACGCTTTGGGCGACTGAAATAGCTTGAGAGATGCAATTCATTAGTTTACATCAGCATTCCAGGAAATAACTGAAGACCATATCATTCATAGAACACACTGGGACCAACCAGTCATGTCTCTTCTCTAAATGTCCGTAAATATATTAGGCCAATCAGAATACACACGTGTCAACATACCATACTGGAACCAATCAATTATTTCTCTTCCCTACGTATACTAGATCAACCAGAGGATACTCTAGACCAGTGGTTCCCAAGCTTTTCAAGCGGAGGGCCATATCTACTATTTTCGGTAGTTAAGCGGGCCACAATGTTATAAAATTATAAAAGTCGTGCAATATCATTCTTACCTTCCTTAACTTTCATCAACAAAATTCTAAAACGTTAAAGGCAATCAGTGTCAGTACTATACTGCGGTCATTTTTTTTTTTTTGGGTTTAAAATCAAAAGTTCATTTAACAATAAATTTTTAATCAGTTTCGAAAATCGCTATTAATGTAATTAATTTACAATTGTAACTGTTCTTCATAACCAGTTACGTAAGTTAAGATGCCAGTTTATCAATGTCTGGGCACAAATATGTCGTGCCCAAAGTCATAAGCGCAGCTAGGTTACTAGGTCTGGCACGTTGCTTGTTTTTTTTTTTTTTAACAGCCATTGCGGAAAAATGACTGCTCGCATCTGTAAGCCGAACCAAAACGACAAATGCATCTCTGGGCGAATGAAAGCAAGTGTTCAAATAGTTCGACTGACAATAGTCGCTAGAATGAAATCATATGATCAGCTGAAGGTTGCGAACTGAACAGGCGCATTCGATAATATCTGAACATAACCACGAGCAGAGTAAATTATCACTCGCTGGTGGGGCGCTCAGAGTGCATTTTTTGTAATTATTAAAATATATTAAATACAAGGCCTCGCGTGCCATTTACTAACAGCCGGCGGGCCACAAGTGGCCCGCGGGCCGTACGTGGCCCGCGGGCCGTGGTTTGGGAACCTCTGATCTAGACCAACAAGCAACGGTTAGAATAGATGGCGAGACATCAGATTGGTTTGACATCAAGCAAGGAGTCCGTCAGGGATGTATGCTGCCCCCTATTTGTTTAACCTGTACGCCGAAAATATAATGAGAAATGTGAGAAATGATATAAACAAGGAGCTAATTATATGATGCCCTAAATATCGGCGGTCATGACATACCAGAGATTCGGTATGCTGATGATACAGTATTGCTATCCACAACACAGACTGGTATAGAAAACCTAATAGCTTCAACCCAATTGAATAGTGAAAATCACAACTTATATCTTAACATAGCAAAAACAAAGATAATGCATACAGATAAAACCACTATGGAGAAAGAAATATATGTTAATGAGGAAAAATTGGAGGTGGTGGAAAATTTTAAATATCTTGGGTCATTGATTACCAACAACGGTGACACAATGATAGAAATTAAACGACGACTATCAATTACTCTTCAGAGACTAAAACAACTGAATAAATTATGGAATGGGACAGACAGAACTACAAAAATTAGATTTTTAAGAGCATGCATTTTTCCTATTGCAACATACGCCTGTGAGACCTGGACACTTACTAACTGACTTACTAAACAGGCTGAACAGCGCATAAATGCCTTTGTATATAAATGTTATAGACTATAGATGTACAGATAGATATAGATAGATACACTATAGAGTTCTAAGAATATCTTGGGTAAAGAAAAAAAACAAATGCACCCATACTTCAAGAGCTGAATATTGAAGAAGGTTGGCTATTAAAGACGATAAAACGAAGAAAATTGAAATATTTTGGTCACTTGAAATGTCATGAAAGTTTGGAGAGAACAATAATGGAGGGGTATATGCCTGGGAAGAGAGGAAGAGGAAGGCCAAAGAGAAGATGGGGGCAGAATGTTGCGGATTATCTCCAGGTGGGTGTATCGGACGCTGGACATCTTGCTTATGATCGAGAGGTTTTCCGGAAGGTTTTATGTGAGCGAGGTTCTGCAAAAGGACGCGCTACTGAATGAATGAATGAATGAATGAATGAATGAATGAATGAATGAATTGATCTACACTTAATTAAGATACATTTCTCATACCTATGAAGAAGAAAACAATTCTTTCTTGCAGTGAATCTGAACAATGAAAACACAAACAATAGTTTGCACCAGGGGTGGGCAAACTTTGTGTGTGTAGGACCCCACTGACAAATGTAAAGCTATGGGGGGGGGGGGGGGCGAATATATATTATGTCCACTATGTTTACAGCAACGTATCACAATAAGTAATTATGAATTATTTATAGGTGATTAAACAGTATAAATGACTAATTATTGCAATTTTATTTTACTTATACACTTATACATTATGTTTTACAATATGGACAAACACGTTTACTAATTTGTTAACAAGATTTTACAATATTTTATTATAATTTTTTTTTTTTTAAATTAACTATCAATGGCTTTAATTTGACACAAACCGACCACATTGTCACTACAATTGTTGATTTCTAATGAGATGTATGTAACTGCTTGCAAGTTTTGACAATATTTTTGAAATATGGAGCAAGTTTACTTGCTGAAATTCATATGACAGCATGCAAGGTGCAGTCCGACAATAAAGACCTATTCTTAGATTTGTTGATCCTCAAGCAAGAAAATGCTTGTTCGCAAATGTATGTTGATCCAACCAATGATAAAAGCTGCAAAGTTTTTCAAGTTGGGAAATGACTCTTCTGATAACGATCTATATAGATCCATTCATTCATTCATTCATTCATTCATTCATTAGCATGTCCTTTGCAGAACCTCGCTCCCATAACAACCTTCCGGAAAACTTCTCGATCACAAGCAAGATGTCCCGCGTCTGATACACCCATCTGGAGATCATCCGCCACATCCTGCACCCATCTTCTCTTTGGCCTTCCTCTTCCTCTCTTCCCAGGCATATACCCTTCCATTATTGTTCTCTCCAAACTGTCGTGACGTTTCAAGTGACCAAAATACTTCAATTTTCTTTGTTTTATCGTCTTTAATAGCCATCCCTACTCAATATTCAACTCTTGAAGTATGGATGCATTTGTTCTTTTCTTTACCCAAGATATTCTTAGAACTCGTCTATAACATTTATATTCAAAGGCATGTATGCGCTGTTCAGCTTGTTTAGTAAGTGTCTATGTCTCACAGGCGTATGTTGCAATGGGAAAGATGCATGCTCTTAAAAATCTAATTTTTGTAGTTCTGTCTGTCCCACACCATAATTTATTCATCTGATTTAGTCTTTGAAGAATATAGATCCATAGCTAAACAAAATAACTTAAAAACAAAGTAAACATTGTTATTTCTAAATGCCCTCGAGGGCCGCATAATATCAGTTGCCGGGCCGGATGCGGCCCGCGAGCCGTAGTTTGCCCACCACTGGTTTGCACCATTTACTGCATCTCGTCAGGTACATGGTGCAGAATCACTGAATCAAAACTGCTGTGATCTCTTGGCAAGATACGTTCAGTAGTTTGGTTTTATGTTTACAAATGGCACCAATACTAAAGAACAAACATGTATCAATAACTACCAAGAAAGCACTTTACAACACAATCTTCCTACCAATGCCACACCTGGACAATGACAGAAAAAGAAAAAGGACAAATCTCAACAACAGAAATGAAATTCCTGAGAAGAATACTCAACGTATCGAGAAGAGATAAAATCAGAAATGAACAAATCAGGACTAAAGTGAGGAGTTATAGCTGCTCTAGATTTTATCAGAAGGTTGCAAGTCAAACGGTTTGGCCATGCAAGTAGGCTACCAACTAACAGTATACCACAACAAGCAGTGATGTACAGACCAGAGGGAAACAGAGGAAGAGGTTGACCACGTAAACGATGGACGCAGGGAATAACAGAGTCCATGGGAATATCGATACATGAAGCCCATAAGCGGGCACCCTCCCGCTGTTTATGCTTCACCTCGACACCGCAAGGTACAAGAGGAACATGATGAGATGAGATGAGATGAGATGAGAGGAGATGATGAGTTTGGTTTATGTTTAAGATAGTAAAATCTGACCAAAATCACCCCCCCCCCCCCCCCCCCCCCCCCCCCCCCCCGACGAACCAGAAACTGAGATGAGAAGAAGCAAACACAGCTAGACCCACTTTGGCCAACGACCCCGCAGTCATGATGTCCCCGGTCTACACCACGGGGAGGTGAGGATGACATGTTAAGTGTCTGAATAATCTGCAGGATACTAATTGTGACTTTTCACCCCTCATGAAAGAGACTAGCCGATACTAACCCTACTGGCGGCAGGGCAGGCGCATTCCACATCTTGTAGACAAACCTTGGAATCATTCATGCAAATCACACAAGTGTAATCTATTGATAACTATGTAGTGTTGTAACCATATGGCACCCGTCTTTCAGTCCGGTGACATGCAGTGTAACTTCAGGGCACCCGTCCTTCAGTTCAGTGACATGTAGTGTATCCACACGGCACTCGTCCTTCAGTCCAGTGACATGTAGTGTATCCACACGGCACCCGTCCTTCAGTCCAGTGACATGTAGTGTATCCACACGGCACCCGTCCTTCAGTCCAGTGACATGCAGTGTAACTTCAGGGCATTAGTCCTTCAGTCCAGTGACATGTAGTGTATCCACACGGCACCCGTCCTTCAGTCCAGTGACATTTAGTGTATCCACACGGCACCCGTCCTTCAATCTAGTGACATGTAGTGTCCACACGGCACCCGTCCTTCAGTCCAGTGACATGCAGTGTAACTTCAGGGCACCCGTCCTTCAGTCCAGTGACATGTAGTGTATCCACAGGGCACTCGTCCTTCAGTCCAGTGACATGTAGTGTATCCACACAGCACCTGTCCTTCAGTCTGGCGACATGTAATGTATCCACACGGCACTCGTCCTTCAGTCCAGTGACATGTAGTGTATCCACACAGCACCTGTCCTTCAGTCTAGTGACATGTAATGTATCCACAGGGCACTCGTCCTTCAGTCCAGTGACATGTAGTGTATCCACGGGGCACCCGCCTTCAATCCTGTGACATGTAGTGTAACCACGGGGCACCCGGCTTCAGTCCAGTGACATGTAGTGTATCCACGGGGCACCCGGCCTTCAGTCCAGTGACATGTAATGTATCCACGGGGCACCCGCCTTCAGTCCAGTGACATGTAGTGTATCCACGGGGCACCCGGCCTTCAGTCCAGTGACATGTAGTGTATCCACGGGGCACCCGGCCTTCAGTCATGTGACATGTAGTGGCTGCAATAATGGATTCTAAAACTCTTGTCTCTCGCCCGTGTACACACTGACTGACTCTTCCATCGGTGCATCCATGTCTTGATGTTAATGTAAGCCGCCACAGAGGAATACAAGGTCAGACAAGCTGGCTTTCGTTGCTTCACTCCCACCCTACACAAACATTGGACACAGTCCAGGTGACACATCAGGAGTTACATAGAAACCTCCAATTGCTTCTTCTCCCCCATCCCCTTACACATAACGGCACAAGCGGTCCACAAACCATCGTCTGTTTAATTTTGAGGACACGATAAATTGAAAAATATGTCACTCTGATATCGCTGTTGAAAGAAAATCATAGCAGTCAATACTTCCACATTTATACTCAAATGATGGCTTTCTCGCAGCTTGTATCGCGATGTGTGTACCTGGATGATAAAGAGTGTAAGAATGTCAATGGAATTTGATTTCGCATTCCACAAACTCAAGAACAAAGACTTCCAATTGACATGGAAACACTCTCACACCAAGCCCTTGTTCATCAAGGCGTTCAAGCATACAGAAGATGTATCGATACCGAGCTCACATCGAGTATCGTATTCGCATCCTCGGATGAATGAATTGTTGCAGATAGAAACCTGGACACTTACTAAACAAGCTGAACAGCGCATAAATGCCTTTGAATATAAATGTTATAGACGAGTTCTAAGAATATTTTGAATTTTTTTTTAAAATGCATCCATACTTCAAGAGCTGAGTATTGAAGAAGGTTGGCTATTAAAGACGATAAAACAAAAAAAAATTGAAATATTTTGGTCACTTGAAACGTCACGAAAGTTTGAATAATGGAGGGGTATATTATATGCCTGGGTAGAGAGGAAGATGAAGGCCAAAGAGAAGATGGGTGCAGGATGTGGTGGATGATCTCCAGATGGGTGTATCGGACGCGGTACATCTTGCTTATGGTCGAGAGGTTTTCCGGAAGGTTGTTATGGGAGCGAGGTCCTGCAAAGGACATGCTACTGAATGAATGAATGAATGAGTGAATGAATGAATGAATGAGCAACCTGTTGGATTTTGTAGCGACGTGAACATTTCCCCCATAGCCCATACATAACAAACTTTCGAATTTTCTTTCTATCCCAGTTTAAATGTTCTTGCCCTGGTACTGTCACGAGTAAATTATCCTTTCTCATGTTGAATCTATCTACTTTGTCTTCCTCTTTTCCACTCCCCACTACACCTCATTCTGTAGTTAGGAGGCCAGCATGGCTAAATGGATTAGAACATGTATTCTTAAACATCCGGTGTGCTGATGCTAAGATAAGGGGTTCAACCCTATACCAGACAGTTGCACTAAAATGTTGACTTCTCGTCCTTGACTTGGGGGACGTAAATTACAAGCACATCTGAAGTCGGAGTGGATTCCCCTCATGGTGAGGGACACTGGTAATATGGCAAGCTAATCCTCATGCAAAGTGCAGGCCAGTGCTTCAATAAGTAGTGTGTATAAACTACACTTGAGTTCAAAGCGAGCGCGCGAGCGAGCACCCAAAAAAGAAAAAATTTAGTTATCTTTCCAAAACATGAATGTTATGTTTTACATGTCCGAAATAATTAATTTACCTCAATTTTATTTGTTTTAAATGAATGACCAATCTTCTCCAATGGTGAATAGATCTGTTTGTTCTCTGTTTCGTTCCGTTAATGTTTTAACAATGTTAACACACTTCTGTAACACTTACATTCAACCGTGCATCATAAGTATTGTTCAACTACTTTGTCAATGTTCATGTTTCACACGCGCGGGTTGCCATGGAAAACACCAATAATGCTGTCATGCGCTCTGACTTGTGTTGTTCTTTCTGTTCCAACCCATACAGGTTTCAATTGTTTTGTGTTCTGTGTGCAGAGCTGTAGCTGTTTTGTGTTAATGTTTGTTATAAACATGTCAATGGCATGTCAGCAGTGAATCTAGTTATTGCTCATTTAACAATATTTTTTATGTGAACGTAACATGCACAATTTAAAAAAAAATGTTTTGCTTATCCTTTACAGGACATCGCTGTCAACACCAGCATCTTTCAGCTGTATGTTTATTTTTTGGCAAGATTACGCTCAGTAGTTTGCCATTGCTTTCTGAGCGGCCGGCTCACATACCCTGTAAGTTACCGATGCGATTCGAACCATTGCTGATTCTCACCGTCATCACGTTACCTACGAGAGTATACGAGATTAAGGAGAGAAGTCGCTAACCTCTAAGCCACGAAGCCGGCAACATGCACAATAGACAATTGAAATAAGTAAGTCTTTCTAACTGTAGAAAATGAACTTGTGAGTGAAAGCAGCACCCTCTCGAGGTGGAACTACAAGAAAGCAGACTGGGCAATGTACAAGCATCGCACCAGCATACTGGTTAAATACCTGAGCACTGAGAAGGACATAAATAAAGTAGTTGAAGAGTTTGGGAAATGCATACTACAGGCAGCACGAGAAACAATACCAAGAAGAGCCCGTAAACATTATAAACCCTACTGGAATAGTGAACTGGAACAGTTGCATAATGATGTGGATGTATGTAGAAAACAAGGAGAGGCCAATCCCAGCCAAGAGCACCACAATAAATATCAGCACGCAAAAGCCAAATTTCAAAGGGCCCAACTGCAGGCTAGACGGAAAAGCTGGCAGGAGAAAAGCGAGTCACTGAACTTTGAAAGAGACACAAGGAAGTTATGGAGGCTAATAAAACAGCTTAACGATGAGGGCACAGGGAGAAACTCAAAAATTGCGCTACATAAAGACGGAAACATCTTAACAGGAAAGCAAGCAGCTGACCATTTTGCGGACTCATTCGCACAAGATAACAATATTGAAATTAGTCCAGAGAAACAACAAGAGATTCGAGAGAAATGGCAAAATACAGGACAGAAGGAAATTTTACATGAGGTTATGGAGACACCTATCACATTCAGTGAACTGGAGCTAGCCATATCAAAACTGAAAATGAGAAAATCACCAGGAGCTGATGGTATCTCCAATGACATGATCAGAAACCTAGAAACAGAGGCCAAAGCAAAGCTGCTACAGATCTTTAATAATACATGGACCTTAGGCAGTGTTCCCAAGTCTGGAGAGAAGCAATCATGATACCCCTCCTAAAATCTGGGAAAGACAGTTCCATTGCCTCCAGCTACAGACCCATTAGCCTCACCAGTTGTCTCTGCAAAACAATGGAACGCGTCATCAATCACAGACTACAGTGGTACATTGAAAGTGAAAACATCCTTGTGCCACAACAGGCTGCCTTTAGGCAGTGCTACTCTACGGAAGATCAGACAACCTACCTCTCTCAAGAAGTTGAGGATGCATTCCAAGAGAAGAAGCTAGTACTTGCGGCTTGGATAGATCTGAAGAAAGCCTTTGACAAAGTCTGGAAAGAAGGTCTGATGAAGAAACTGAGAAACTGTAAAGTCAATGGAAGAATGTACAAATGGGTAAAAGCATACTTGCACAACAGAAGAGCCCGAGTACAGATAGACAGTCTCAAGAGCAAGAAAGTACTATTGCGTCATGGTGTTCCCCAGGGCGGAGTCCTGTCCCCAACACTTTTTCTAATCTTCATCAATGATCTTGTTGCTAATCTACCCGATGGAATTAAAGCGGCAATGTACGCTGATGACCTGGTTTTGTGGAGCGCAAATGAACATGCATCAGTGGCCACCATATTGCTACAGAGAGCTGTAGATACATTTGTTGCATGGGCGGATAGATGGTGTATCAGCATAAACACTGACAAGTGCAGCACCACTCTATTTACCCTTTCTCCGAAACAAAAGGCAGGGAGCATTCAGATAAATGGAACACCCCTAAGAGAAGATAAGGAACCAACATACCTTGGTGTAACATTCGACGACAGGCTGACATGGAGAAAACACATCAAAAAAGCAGTAGCAAAAGCCAGAAGGAAAATTGCCATCCTGAGAAAGCTAACTGGAACCACGTGGGGAGCCAGTGGGAAAATACTTAGCAAAGTTTATCAACAGAGCATACGACCACACTTGAAATACGGGTCAACTGCGTGGTGTTCAGCATCAAAAACTACATTGCAGGAGCTGGACAAGGTGCAAAATCAAGCTCTTAGAGTCATCACAGGAGGGATGAGATCAACCCCTATAGTAGCAATGGAGAAAATGGGGAGGACACAAGCTTTAAGAGAACGCAGAGATACAAAAACACTAATACAAGCAGAAAAGTTTCTCAGCTTGCCAGGCCACCCTATGAAGAACCGATTTGAAAACTTAGCTATGGGGCGGTTGAAAAGAAGTAGTTTCATCCACCAGGCCAAACAACTCTGCAGAGAAACCATCGATCTTCCCACAGTTGGTATCCCCCTGACAACTATTCCAGAGCGAACCCCGTGGAAAGATGAACATAGAATATCGCTACAAATCCAGTCAAAAGTGAGAGGAATATTTGACAAGGAAGAACAGAACAGTGTACAGCGCAGAACAGCCACTCTCAGCTTCCTTGATGACGAATACCCACAGGACCTCTGGATCCGAGTCTACACAGATGGGTCAGCACAAAATGCTGTTCGAAATGGAGGAGCGGGAGTGTACATAGAATACCCAAATAATACTAGAGACACGGCCAGAATTCCAACAGGAAAGTACTGCCATAACTATGATGCTGAAATTGAGGCAATCAAGATAGCCACAGAGAAATTACAAAATACCAGCCATGGTACACAACCTGCGGTGATATTGACAGATGCAAAATCCGTAATAGAGGCGCTCCTGTCTGGGAAATTGCCAGTTCTGAGGACACTACTTTCTGAACTTAGCAGTCAGCGTAAGATCACCATACAGTGGATACCATCCCACTGTGGAGTCCCCGGAAACGACAGAGCTGATCGATTGGCTAAGGAAGGAGCAAAAGAAGAACAACCTGATGTGCCTATTACATACCACCAAAAGAAAAGAATGATCAAATCAATCAGAAGGCCACCAAACCTTACTCAAGACGACTACCACGTTATGGACAGACCAGAACAGGTCATTCTTCTGCGCCTCAGAACAGGATTCAATAGATTACGCAACCACATGTATACAAAATTCAAGATTGGTGACTCAGCAATGTGCACATGTGGTTTGGCGTCGCAGACAGCAGAGCACATACTCCAGGATTGCCCAAACTACAATATACCCAGGCGAACCTTCTGGCCTAGAGAGACAACAGTGGAAGATAAACTCTATGGACCGCTGAATGAACTAAAAAAAGACTGTTAGATTCATACAAGAGACAACATTGCAGTTATAAACATATTTCAGGCGAACGAAAGAAGAAGAAGTAAGAAAGGTGAATGGTCGAAAGGGCCGAATATAAGACGAGCCTACGCATCCAATTTGTGTCCTTTTGAAAATAAATTTCGTTATTTCAAGGCGTAGTGCTTGGTCTACTATGATATTTAGTCTTTAGTTTGCGAACAATATAGTGCACGCTGATTGCCGAGGTATGTGTTGCTGAATGTGATGGTGAGAACAATGTAATATTATATTATAGTGCACACCGTTTGTCGAGGTATGTGTTGCTGAATGTGATGGTGAGAACAATATAGTGCACACCGATTGTCGAGGTATGTGTAGATGAATGTGATGGTGAGAACAGTATAGTATTATAGTGCACACCGTTTGTCGAGGTATGTGTTGCTGAATGTGATGGTGAGAATAATATAGTGCACACCGATTGTCGAGGTATGTGTTGGTGAATGTAATGGTGAGAATAGTATAGTATTATAGTGCACACCGTTTGTCGAGGTATGTGTTGCTGAATGTGATGGTGAGAACAGTATAGTATTATAGTGCACACCGTTTGTCGAGGTATGTGTTGCTGAATGTGATGGTGAGAATAATATAGTGCACACCGATTGTCGAGGTATGTGTTGCTGAATGTAATGGTGAGAACAGTATAGTATTATAGTGCACACAGATTGCCGAGGTATGTGTTGCTGAATGTGATGGTGAGAACAATATAGTGCACACCGATTGTCGAGGTATGTGTTGCTGAATGTGATGGTGAGAATAATATAGTGCACACCGATTGTCGAGGTATGTGTTGCTGAATGTAATGGTGAGAACAGTATAGTATTATAGTGCACACAGATTGCCGAGGTATGTGTTGCTGAATGTGATGGTGAGAACAATATAGTGCACACCGATTGTCGAGGTATGTGTTGCTGAATGTGATGGTGAGAACAATATAGTGCACACAGATTGCCGAGGTATGTGTTGCTGAATGTGATGGTGAGAACAATATAGTGCACGCTGATTGCCGAAGTATGTGTTGCTGAATGTGATGGTGAGATTAATGGGAGAAGGCACGTGAAAGGAACGATACAGCACTGTCTTTGTATTATGACATAAAACTATATCAGCACACAAATTGACATATAATATTAGAGAACGATTGTTGTGGGTATTAATGATCGCCAGCGCCAGTGAACATGGCACTTGATTTAGAATTATAAATTGGGGAACCCTGTGAGGCAACCGAGATAGTTAATAAACACACGTGTGTTGTTTCAAACTCACAGTAATAGAAGAAAGAAGTTGGGATTAGAAGACTCATTGGACAACTTAAAAATGGAAGGCTATAGTTACCGACCAGGATTCGAACCTGTCACCTCCAAATGACGACAGTCTCGCTGCAGGAACAAATGTACTATCGTTACGAACTCTGTCCATATTCCGTAGTTGTGGATTCAGGTGGATGACAGACCTGGCTAACTAAGACATCATTTTTGGGGGTGTGTAGCTGGTCTGCGTCCAAATACATTTGTTCCTGCAGATAGCCGCTGTCGTCACTTGGAGGTGACAGGTTCGAATCCCAGTCGGTATCTTTAGCTTCCATTGTTATGTTGTCCACTGCGTCCTCTAATCCCTACGTCTCTCTTCTACTTCTATGGGCGCCAAACAATACATGTTTGTTTATTTATGAACACTTGAATTAGAACGTCCATGATTGGGGGACGTAAATAATAAATACCTCAGAATTCGGAGTGGGTTCGTTTGATGACGAGGGACATTAGTAATAGGGAAAGCTAATCCACACACACAAATCAGTCCAGTGCACTAGTAATAAGGAAAGCTAATCCACACACACAAATCAGTCCAGTGCACTAGTAATAGCAGCATGTGTATGGACTAAGCTTGAGTTCAAAGCGAGCGAGTAAAAAAAAAAAAAACACACACACACACACACACACACACACAATTTATTTAGATAGCTCGTTAGTTAGTTAGTTGGTTAGTTAGTTAGTTAGTTGGTTAGTTAGTTAGTTAGATAGTTAGTTAGTTAGTTAGTTAGTTAGTTAATCAGTTAGTTAGTTAATCAGTTAGTTAGTTACTCAGTTAGTTAGTTACTCAGTTAGTTAGTTACTCAGTTAGTTAGTTACTTAGTTAGTTAGTTACTTAGTTAGTTAGTTACTTAGTTAGTTAGTTACTAGTTAGTTAGTTACTCAGTTAGTTAGTTACTCAGTTAGTTAGTTACTTAGTTAGTTAGTTACTCAGTTAGTTAGTTACTCAGTTAGTTAGTTACTCAGTTAGTTAGTTACTCAGTTAGTTAGTTACTCAGTTAGTTAGTTACTCAGTTAGTTAGTTACTCAGTTAGTTAGTTACTCAGTTAGTTAGTTACTCAGTTAGTTAGTTACTCAGTTAGTTAGTTACTCAGTTAGTTAGTTACTCAGTTAGTTAGTTAGTTAGTTAGTTAATCAGTTAGTTAGTTACTCAGTTAGTTAGTTAGTTAGTTCGTTAGTTAATCAGTTAGTTAGTTAGTTAATCAGTTAGTTAGTTAGTTAGTTAGTTACTCAGTTAGTTAGTTAGTTAGTTAGTTAGTTAATCAGTTAGTTAGTTAATCAGTTAGTTAGTTACTCAGTTAGTTAGTTAGTTAGTTAATCAGTCAGTTAGTTAATCAGTTAGTTAGTTAATCAGTTAGTTAGTTAATCAGTTAGTTAGTTAATCAGTTAGTTAGTTAGTTACTCAGTTAGTTAGTTAGTTAGTTAATCAGTTAGTTAGTTAGTTAATCAGTTAGTTAGTTAGATAATCAGTTAGTTAGTTAGTTAGTTAATGAGTTAGTTAGTTAGTTAGTTAATCAGTTAGTTAGTTAGTTAATCAGTTAGTTAGTTAGTTACTCAGTTACTCAGTTAGTTAGTTAGTTAGTCAGTCAGTCAGTCAGTCAGTCAGTCAGTCAGTCAGTCAGTCAGTCAGTCAGTTAGTTAGTTAGTTAGTCAGTCGACAGATCGTCATCATTGCACATCGAACCATTCAGTCCATAAGTGCTCTTATCCCCTCCTCAGTAAATCCCGCAGCGTGTAGCGGCTCACGACACCAGTTCTGTGTTAGTTTATTAATCTCCTTTGGCTTCCTGCACAATGTTCTTGTTTGGCCAGACCTCTTTTAACTTGCTGTTCTCGCAGTCTCATGCTTTGGACGAAACATTGGGCAGAGTTGTGTCAAAGAATAAGCAAAGACAAGTCACTGAAATTGTTCTAGCGGCTACATAAAAGTATGAATGGTGTAGTCAAGAATAAGAGTATCCCTGACTTCCAGGGTGGTGCTGACCTCACCTGGTAGACAGAGGACTGACGAGAATAAGAGCAAAGCCCACTTAGAACAGTATCTAGAGCAGAACAACCAGACAAACGAGAGATGACGAATTTTTGCCAAGACCCCGTCAAGACGGTTACTTCAGATAGGCGTAAGTCCCAGAAAATGTCAGAAGAAGACATAGTGACAAAGAAAGAGATCAGGGCTGTGCTACAACGAAGAAAAAGCAGAGCGCCAGGGCCAGATGGTATAAGGTATGATGACATTATGTACCGAAAATAAATTTGAGGAACTTGTAGTTTGTTAGTTAGTTAGTTAGTTAGTCGACAGATCATCCTCGTTGCACATCGGACCATTCAGTCCATAAGTGCTCGGATCCCCTCCTCAGCAAATCCCGCAGCGTGTAGCGGCTAACGACGCCAGTTCTGTGTTGGTTTATCAATCTTCTTTGGCTTCCTGCGTAGTGTTCTTGTTTAGCCACCCCTCTTTTAATTTGCTGCTCTCGCAGTCTGGCCATTGTTGTAGATTCACAGTCATCACTTGGTTCTTGCAAAAGTCTCACTTCTCGTAGAGCATTCAGAATGTCAGCCTGGTCCATGGCGCGTCCGCCCTCCACAGTAGCCTCACCTGCGAGCTTGTCAGGCCGCTCATTTCCTTGTACTCCCGCATGACCTGGCACGAAGATGAAACTAATCTTTGCCAGCCGAGACCGCTCCAGAGGCAGCAACCATTCTCTTCGGATCGACCCCTCCTCTATCCTCTTGATCATGTTCATTGAGTCGCTAAGGAAACAAGCCCTAGTGAATGTCTGTGTCTCGAGCCATGTTATTGCTTTACTTACTGCCATGACTTCCATGGTCAGGCTACTTGTGGTTTCAGTGAAAGCACCAGAGTCCTCCTTCACAATTCTCCCTCCGGCCCGAGCTGTAAAGGCCCATGAGCTTCTCACATGTCGGACGACCGACCCATCTGTGTAGATGACCGCGTCACTGTCTAGCGAATTCTCGAAAATCAACGCTTGTACTTCAGCCTCCACAGCAGCCGGATTTTCTTGTCTGCATTTTCTATCTAGTTGGATGCAAACTGAAAAGGATGTGCAGAAGTCTGTTGGCACTTGCACCCACTCCTCGCCAGGTTCTAAGTCCTCAAGTGAACACACCTGTTGAAGAATGTCTTCGGCTTGACCCATCCACGACCGTCCTCTTTTTAACCTGCTGCCCTTCACCTTCCTAATTTCACTATGCAGTGGATGTTGTGTGTTTGCGTTAATTCTGAGGTAGGCGCCTGCCCTGCAAACTTGCATTCTCTCTTCAATGGTTGGAAAATCAAGAAGGTAGCGCATCGCCCTGCATGATGTATCTCTTGTACATCCAAGAATAATGCGCATAGCTTCATTCTGTATCCTTTCCATCCTTTCTATCTGCTTATGGCTGAGAGTCAGGATTGCCATTGCATACTCCAAAACAGACATGACCAGCCCCTCGTACAGAAGACATAGATGGCGCTGCTCACAGTTTGCTGCCGCCACCACCCGCATCGCTGCCAAGCCCCGCTTGGCCTTTGTTATCACCTGGTCTATGTGCACATTATAAGCAAGGCTTCGATCAAACCGTATCCCCAGGTAATTCATTGCCTGCGTTTTTTCCACCGTCTCTGAACACAGCATTACAGTTGGTGTACCGTCCAAAAAGAGAAACCTGGACCAATGCAGCAGTCTTTTCCCATGATGTCTATGAAGGTTTCCACTCAGGCACTGAAACCGTTGCTGCAGCGATTGATCTTGAGGACGCATACAACAGAGTAACACTGGATTTTTTAATGTTTCAGCTTCTTGAACTAAACGTAAGTCCATTCCTCCTTAGTTGGATCGCTGCAGCCCTCTACCAACGGAAAGTAGTTTTTAGATGTGGCAGTTGGACTTCGGAACCAACAACAATATATCCTGGCCTACCACAGGGATCACCATTCCTTTCCTCGACTGGACCTGGCAGGACATTGTCGTATGCCGATGATGTTTTAGTGTATCGTCAGGGCTGTGGAACTACAAACCGAACTCAATCGCATAAGTACTTGGTGTGATGAAGCTGGGGCAATGGTCAACCCAACAAAGGCAACAGTGACTTGGTTCTCGTTGAATAATCATATTGTCAACAATCCAACACCAACTGTAATGCTGTGTTCAGAGACGGTGGAAAAAACGCAGGCAATGAATTACCTGGGGATACGGTTTGATCGAAGCCTTGCTTATAATGTGCACATAGACCAGGTGATAACAAAGGCCAAGCGGGGCTTGGCAGCGATGCGGGTGATGGCGGCAGCAAACTGTGAGCAGCGCCATCTATGTCTTCTGTACGAGGGGCTGGTCATGTCTGTTTTGGAGTATGCAATGGCAATCCTGACTCTCAGTCATATGCAGATAGAAAGGATGGAAAGGATACAGAATGAAGCTATGCGCAGTATTCTTGGATGTACACTTTCACTGATGTATGCTTTCACTGAAACCACAAGTAGCCTGACCATGGAAGTCATGGCAGTAAGTAAAGCAATAACATGGCTCGAGACACAGACATTCACTAGGGCTTGTTTCCTTAGCGACTCAATGAACATGATCAAGAGGATAGAGGAGGGGTCGATCCGAAGAGAATGGTTGCTGCCTCTGAAGCGGTCTCGGCTGGCAAAGATTAGTTTCATCTTCATGCCAGGTCATGCGGGAGTACAAGGAAATGAGCGGGCTGACAAGCTCGCAGGTGAGGCTACTGTGGAGGGCGGACGCGCCATGGACCAGGCTGACATTCTGAATGCTCTACGAGAAGTGAGACTTTTGCGCGAACCAAGTGATGACTGTGAATCTACAACAATGGCCAGACTGCGGGAGCAGAAAATTAAAAGAGGGGTGGCCAAACAAGAACACTACGCAGGAAGACAAAGAAGATTGATAAACCAACACAGAACTGGCGTCGTTAGCCGCTACACGCTGCGAGATTTGCTGAGGAGGGGATCCGAGCACTTATGGACTGAATGGTTCGATGTGCAACGAGGATGATCTGTCGACTAACTAACTAACTAACTAATTCTCATTTTTCATGCTTTGTTAATCTCTCTAGATGTTAATACTGATGTCATGCCGTTGAAATCATTTTTGGCCATTCCTATTCTCTTTTTGATTTTTATTTCACTTCTGCCATCATCTGTTATTACATGAACAAGACAGGAGAAACTTGTTACTTGTTCTAGCATCTCCCTGTTTAGTGTTGACTGTGATGTTCATTGATAACCTTTCCTTTCCATTGCTAATTATCGCGTAGTTTTCGATGATAGTGCGTGGTATCGATACCGAGGAGTCGAGAACGGGTCTGGCCAAAAGTGAACAAACAGAAAACATGGCGGGGGTCGTGCTGGAGACACTCAGCAACAAGAAGCTGACCATTCTAAGTGTGTCGCTGGTTATAATTCTGGCTGTGTTTTTCCTTATCGGAGGTCTTGTTGGTAAGTTAATATGGTGATCGCTGAAGGCGATGACAGTTGGACTTCTTTCAATCAAATTTTACCACCAAAACTAAGTAAACGACGGTTTACTTTTAAGTTTAGGCACTTTAGGACACTCACTTTCGTCTTGTGGTGCTCAGCATTCACATTTCAGTTTATTTAAATTATTATTGGTTATTGCCTTAATTATTAAGAATTGACACCCAACCACTTAAGGGAGACTACACTTACTTACACTACATGAGTACATGGCCGGTCTCCCTCGGTAGATCCGAGATCACAGGGCATGCATCCACTTGATACTTATTTCTTCCTCTTATTATCCCTTCAACCTGAAAATAGTTACAGAAAGCAGCAGTCTTCTTCTTGAGCAATCCTGAGCTTGTGGACATTTCTATAGAGTTTGTTCTCAAATGGAGTGAGTGTAGGAGGCCAAAATAACTGTTCTCCATATAAGGATAATCTGTGTTGGACACCCCTGCAACAATCCTGTTCGAAAGTTACAAAATACGCTTAAAATTGATGCTAAATTTAATAATACATAGAACAATGGACCACGTCTCATAAAACAGTATTTAATTGATAAATTGATTGATTTAAGAACTGACATCACAGCATTCGGGGCATTCCCATAGGCGCTCCGTCCCTATCCTCAGCATCCAGCGAAGAGTTCCAACACTAATAGTGCTAGCAGCAGCCTGATTATATGTCTGTTTCGCCTTTCCTCTAAGCGTCGAGCGTCGGCCAGAACCCCTTGACACTCCTTACTGCCTCACTCTTGCCAGACCATGGTGATCCATTTGCTCCTCCTAGGTGTGCACGTGCTCCCACAAGGCCGCAACTGTGTCTGCTTTGTCATGCATCAATATTCCACCAAGTTTTGCAGTGCCAGCCAATCTGTCTGCCTGTTCATTCCCCAGCACACTGGCATGCCCCGGAGAAAAGATCCAGGCGATGCTTGCCACCCGTGTCCTCCGAAGTGAGGCAAGCCACTCTGCATGAAGCATGCCTGTTCTCACCTTCCTCAGCATGCTTTCTGAGTCGGTTACAATCACGATTGTGTGTACCGTATTCTCCATCCAGCGGAGAGCTGCAGTGACCGCCTCCATCTCCATTCTAAAGCTAGATGTTGTGGTATCATATGCCAGGCTCTCCTGCACCAAACGTCGACCATTAGCTTTTGCTGCGAACCCCCAGGCACTTCTCCTACCTCTTGACACTGAACCATCTGTGTAGATGATCACATCACCCGAGCGAGCATTATCCTGAATTAGTTGCTGGATTTCCACTTCCGTGGCCCCTGCTGGCCACTCCCTGCACTCCCAGCTTAATGTGATTATAACTGTGCACAAGTCTGACTGCTCCGCTGGCACTCTGACCCACTCCTTTCCTCGACTAATGTTCTCCAAGATGCACACCTGTCTGATCGTATCCTCCGCCTGAGCCATCCATGATTTCCTTCTTATCAGTCGCTGACCCTTAACTGCTTCCAGCGCCTCATGCAAAGGGTGATCTGTCTGCAGCTACTCTGAGATATGTCTTCGCCTGCATCACCTTGAGCCTACCTGCAACAGTCGGCAGGTATATGCAACAGTCGGCAAACCAAGGATGTATCGCATATACACTGCTGGGGTGTCTCTGGTGCATCCCAAAATGACCTGCATAGCTTCGTTCTGTATGCGCTCTAGCTTCACCAGCTGACTCTTTGAGACAGTGAGCAGTCCTAGTCCATAATCAATGACTGAGAGGATCAAGTGCTAAAAAAAGTGTGAGAGCTGATGTCCCGAGTCTCACCATAGATGGTAGAAATGTCAACAGAGGAAACAAACTGAAGTATCTGGGAATCACATTTGACAGGAGCCTGTCCTTCAAGGACCATGTGGAGACAGTTGTGATAAGATCTGGAAAGGGACTCAATGCACTTAAAACTATGGCTGCAATTGACACATAGCAGAGAATGCTTTTCACACTAAAATGGTATTTAAGTTAGTTAGTCACGGTTCCAACCTCACGGCAATGGGTCGTCCCCATTATGTTCCATTCCTGTGCCAGTGAATATCACACAAAATGCTCCTAACTGCCCTATGTGAACAATGGAATAGACAGTATCGGCAAGCCAACAGCCTGCACAGGTACACTGTGTATAATGCCGCCGCCAGAATGCAACACAAAAGTCCTCCACGAGAAATACAGTTCATTGTCGATGGAAACGGCAGTCACCAGAAAGACTTCATTGACCCGGGTTTTATCCCATATGGCTCGGTATCTTTCCGCAGGGCAACCCACCGAAAGTGCCGCACAAAGCACGAACTCCGTAGCTCTAGTGATGACTCCCAGGAGTCTCCTGAAAAATGTACTCATGAACTGAAAAGGCAAATCAGTCAATCCAGCAACAGCTGGCCGCCATCATTCCGAACATGCAGTTCACGCTACAAACTGCGAACAGATGTAAAAGCATTCCACGCGAAATTCACAGCTCACAGTGTCGCGCCACGCACTCACTCAGTAGCAGGGCAACGGAACCATAGCCTCCTTAGTCGCCTCTTACGACGTGCATGGTAGGCAACAGTGTTACCATTCTTTGCTCCTCTGTATGGGCCACGGCAACACACAGGTGAAACGGTATTTAAGGGTTTACTTACCACTTAGAATAGGCAGCCTGGTTCTCCAGTATAACAAGGATTCCAGAAGTGCGAGAAGTACAGAATGCAGAGCGTGGAGGGAAAAACTATATCAAGTAATCAGTATCTGTTTTAACACGATCTTGAAATAATCGGGGGAATTTAACATCATGAGTACACGTAACGCCCCCATATAGAAGACACAAAAACAAGTAACCGAAAGTCACGACAAAAAAAATCTCCGGTAAAATTAGGCGAACCTGACTCGTTGTGGCTAATTTTGTAATGTGATCTTCTAGGTGCCTTGTGGGTAATGCTCTTTGTAATTTAGGGCTGTTTGTTCTTTGTTTTTTTCCCCTTCCTATATCAAGAGTGTTGTCTGTCGTCTCAGGCAGATGTTGATCTCTCCAAGCTGGGAGCCTGTGTGCATTGTACTTGGGCTTGGCTACTGATCAGTTAAAACAGGATCTGTCCTTAGTTTTTCTTCTGCGCTCGTCCTGTTTACAGCAGAGCTGTGATATTTGCACCTTTTGGCCGACACATCCAACTTCTTCAGGCATTTGTTGACCGGGTTACCTTCCCGGGGCTCTCATTTGTTATTTTGTAACGTTCTACAGTTGTCTACCTTTAGTCTTCCCCTTCCATGATTATTGAACCTTTGGTTTTGTTTGTGCGATTTGAACTTGACCTTAGTCCACACATGCTCTACTACCAGTAGTTGCTGCTACCAGTGAGTGCACTGGACTGATTTTGCTCAAGGGTTAACTTTTCCTCTAACCAGTGGACCTCACCGACTACCGAGGTACTTGTAATTTATGTCCCCAAGTCAAGTCCAGTTGACTGGCATGTTGAACCAACCCACTGCACAGGTCAGAAGAGAAAGTTTAAGCTCTGACATATGGGGTGGTCTGTAGACCTTCACAGAGACTTCTCCTGACTGTGGACCTTCACAGAGCCTTCTCCCGAGTGTGGACCTTCACAGAGACTTCTCCAGACTGGACCTTCACAGAGACTTCTCTCGACTGTGGACCTTCACAGAAACTTCTCCTGACTGTGGACCTTCACAGAGACTTCTCCGGACTGTAGATCTTCCACAGAGACTTCTCCTGACCATCCCCGCAGAGACTGTTGCAGAGCTTTCCTTCCCCTCTGGGAGCTCAGAAACCAACAGGGTGTGCAAGACCAGTACTGGAGCTTCACATCGAAGGAGAGACATAGTGTAGGATATAACCAGGATAGGATCCAGCACATCACATGTGGGCTGGCTGGGATTAGGATATAACCAGGTCAGGATCCAGCACATCACATGTGGGCTGGCTGGGATTAGGATATAACCAGGTCAGGATCCAGCACATCACATGTGGGCTGGCTGGGATTAGGATATAACCAGGTCAGGATCCAGCACATCACATGTGGGCTGGCTGGGATTAGGATATAACCAGGTTAGGATCCAGCACATCACATGTGGGCTGGCTGGGATTAGGATATAACCAGGTCAGGATCCAGCACATCACATGTGGGCTGGCTGGGATTAGGATATAACCAGGTCAGGATCCAGCACATCACATGTGGGCTGGCTGGGATTAGGATGTAACCAGGTCAGGATCCAGCACATCACATGTGGGCTGGCTGGGATTAGGTATGGGTTGGCCAGGTGTCCTACTAGCTTCACTAATTCAGTGCCAAACAAAAAGTTGGTTTGGGCCTAACAAAAATGGATGGCGGAAAATGGGAAGTAGTAGTGTGTCACAGTTATGACTGAAAAGTTGGTAATATGGTAGCAGACATGTGTTATATCTCAAGTTATAGGGTTTGCATAAGGAATGCTACTGTATATAAGCCAGCTCCGGGGCAAAGAGGTTACGGACGCAGTTCGTAATCCTGTATACCAGCGATAACAGCGTTCAAAACACAGCTCGGGCAATTTTGCAGCAGACTGCCTTGCATTAGTTGTTTACAAAATGATAATGGTGCCGGTCATTCAGAAATCAATGCCAAACTACTGCACGTGTACTTGTCAAGAGATCACAACAACAAAAACATGCTGGTGTTGACTGCGACATCCTGAAAAGGATTTGCAACTAACTTTAACTATATATAAGCTCATTGGAGATATGCGAAGTTAGTTAAGACAATTAATCATCCTTTGGCACTGAATCAGTGAAGGTATTTCATTGTCAGCAGTTGACAACCCAGAGCAAGAGAAGCAGTGTTTGCCTGTCTCTAGTAACTGAACATATGTTTGTATTGCATGTTTAATATTCACAAAAAGGAAAAGAATTTGCACCTCACTAAGTAAATTATTACACTTGTTAATTAAATACAAACGTGAATGTGATAGATCAGGAACAACTTACAGCAGTTTCATGGATAAGGCTGTGAGAGTGCAAGTATTAAATAACAACTTGAATAAGTATTACAACACTTCGTTAAACAGTCATCCAAATATTGTGTGATTTGGGAATAAAATGTGGTAATAACAGGAAGGAGAAATTCAGAAACCTATTTCTTTGATCTCTCTCCCACTGTGTTCATGCAGGCCTGCGTATGCGCACACACATGATTATATGTAGTATGCATTCACTACAAGAACAAGCAGCTAATGAATGTTTACCAACTGCTAAACTGAAGACCATTGGATGTGCCCTGAATGCACTGACACCTAGTAGTTACTGTCTGTTATGTCTAGTAATATTAATGATACTTTCTCATTTTGTTTGATTGTGTGAAGTGCAAGTTATTGTTTGTTATTTCTAGTAATATTAACTGCTCTTCTCATTTTGTTTGTGTGAAGCACCGGCACCAAACAATGTGATCCCTTCAATTGCTATCAAGTGCATTGACGTGGACCAAGTATGGCAGAAGGAGAATACAAAAGATATCAAAGCCTTTGTTCCAAGGGGACCCAATCAGTGCCACCTGGTGAACACTTTTCATGACCCTGTAAGTAACGTTGGAGAATTGTGGGAATGTTTAGCTGAGAATTGTGGGAATATTTGGCTGAGAAGTGTGGGAATGTTTGGCTGAGAAGTGTGGGAATGTTTGGCTGAGAAGTGTGGAAATGCTTGGCTGAGAATTGTGGGAATGTTTGGCTGAGAATTGTGGGAATATTTGGCTATCAGTATTGCATCTGTCTAGTTTAGACTGTTTGTAATCTCAAAAATAATAATGTAAATATCATCATCTTCATCAGAAGACAGCGAGGAGTGGTGAGAGATAATCCCCAATGTCTACTCCCAGACTAGACTAATGCATGAGTATGGAACTCCAAGGATTTCATATTTATAAGATCACTGCTTTTTGAGATGACCCTCTCTCTGCCTCATGTTTTTGGTGGCTCTCCAATTCAGAGCAAGACAAGTACCTCTTTCTTTGCTTCACAAGAATGGTGTCAGCTGTTAGTGTAGCCATGTAACTCACGTCTCTTGGTGAAATGGTGATGTTCCACACTTCATAACATATCAGTTGCCATCTTCAGAATAAAAGTTAACTGTCATGGATTGTTAACACTGTCTCTCATGATGTTTATGCCATCTTCAGAATAAAAGTTAACTGTCATGGATTGTTAACACTGTCTCTCATGATTTTTGTGCCATCTTCAGAATAAAAGTTAACTGTCATGGATTGTTAACACTGTCTCTCATGATTTTTGTGCCATCTTCAGAATAAAAGTTAACTGTCATGGATTGTTAACACTGTCTCTCATGATTTTTGTGCCATCTTCAGAATAAAAGTTAACTGTCATGGATTGTTAACACTGCCTCTCATGATTTTTATGTTTCTTCACTTGCTTTGAACTCTAGCGTAGTCCATACAAGTGCTACCACTTCGAGTGCACTGGACTGATTTTTGCATGTAGATTAACTTTCCCTTTTACCGGTGTCCCTCACCATCAGGTGAACCTACTCCGACTTCTGAGGTGCCCCCAAGTCGAGGACAAGAAATAAACATTTTAGTGAAATGACCGGCATACGGGTTGAACCTGCTTCTTCGGCATCAGCATACTGGTTGTTTATGAATGAACGCTCTATCCATTCAGCAATGCTGACCTCCGTCTCTTGTGATGATGCTATAGTTGTACATGATCTTGTCTCTTGAAATTATCCTTCCATTGGAACATTTGTCTTCCTCGTGCTCATTGGCCTTCTACCTTTCCTCTATTTTTCAACATGATATTAATTCTTTTATGCGCCAAAAATATTTTGTCGAAGATCTTGTTTAGTAATTCTGTTGTCATTCCTAGTTTATTGTAACAGGGTAACAGGACACGAATGCAACTGAAGGAACTCGCTTAGTAGAAATAGTCTGAGTTTATTGCTGGAGGCATGTTGTTCATATCAAAAACGTATTATCATTATACAAGTGTAGACTCACATCCTGCTAGGCTGAGAACAGGGTCGTAACTAATCTCTATCCTGCTCCTACGTCAACGCGTGAGCGTCCCTAGATACCTAACTACCGGGTGCTCACGCGTGCATCAGCTAATAGATCCGTTTTCCCTTTGCACGCCATGCCAACTAAACCCCTTGAACAGAGCCACTCTGTTACATTTCCTCTCTACCCTCAACAATACTTTTCCCCGAAAAGTCTTAATTCCAAACTCAGCCAACCTAAATCTACAACCCCCTAGCTAAATCTATATTCTTACTCATCTTACCCCAAATAATCTTATACCAAACGTTATTCTCCCAACCACAAAAATCACAAGCAACCCGCTTACAACTCCCTCCTAACCACTGAGTTTTATTCATTACTCTTTCTCCTCCTACAACTCTACTACTTATATCTTATAGCCAGCCGCTATGATCTCTAACACTTCTTCGTGAACTTATACTTCTTCTTCGTTCACCAACATTACATCTTAATTTATTTCTTTTATATGTTCCCCATCGTAACATTGTACCTTCTATATTACAAGATCTCACTTTATAAAACAGTTCACAAGGAATCCACCTAGATATTTCATATATACATATGTCCATCAAAATCATTGGTATATAAACAAAAATTGAAGATTATCATGCGTTATGCAACATATCATATTCTCCCGAACATCCACAAAACAACACAGGATAGACAGAGAAATGGTGGGTGCGCAAAGCAGATCCTTTGCAAAATGTCTATCTCATCATGTTCCTAGAGAGACTCAGTCTCTCACCAGTTCCCCTGCCTCATGCATTGTCACGCCCAGGGTGTCTTCAATGTCCAGTGTCCATCTTTGTGCTGGTCAGCCCCTGGCTATTTTTCCAGAAACCATACATTTAATTACTTTGCTTAATGTCACATTCTATTTTCATGATATTCAGGTAAAGAACCCATGAAATGCTGTCTTAATTCACTACATGACTTGGCACATCATCTTTATGGTCATTGTGTTTTTGTTTGGTTATTTCCTATTGCTCATTAAGCCAGTGCCTGATCCTGTCTTATCGAGTATTATACAAATTCCTCGCTGAATGGACATTGAAAAGTGCAGGCCATATAGATCAGATACATAGCACGTGTAGACATATCATGAGTTGACTTCACATTCATAGCACCTGTAGACATATCATGTGTTGACTTCACACACATAGCACCTGTAGACATATCATGAGTTGACTTCACATACATAGCACCTGTAGACATATCATGTGTTGACTTCACACACATAGCACCTGTAGACATATCATGTGTTGACTTCACATACATGGCACCTGTAGACATATCATGTGTTGACTTCACACACATAGCACCTGTAGACATATCATGTGTTGACTTCACATACATAGCACCTGTAGACATATCATGTGTTGACTTCACACACATAGCACCTGTAGACATATCATGAGTTGACTTCACACACATAGCACCTGTAGACATATCATGTGTTGACTTCACACACATAGCACCTGTAGACATATCATGTGTTGACTTCACATACATGGCACCTGTAGACATATCATGAGTTGACTTCACATACATAGCACCTGTAGACATATCATGTGTTGACTTCACACACATAGCACCTGTAGACATATCATGTGTTGACTTCACACACATAGCACCTGTAGACATATCATGAGTTGACTTCACACACATAGCATCTGTAGACATATCATGAGTCGACTTCACATACATAGCACCTGTAGACATATCATGAGTTGACTTCACATACATAGCACCTGTAGACATATCATGAGTTGACTTCACATACATAGCACCTGTAGACATATCATGTGTTGACTTCACACACATAGCACCTGTAGACATATCATGAGTTGACTTCACACACATAGCACCTGTAGACATATCATGAGTTGACTTCACATACATAGCACCTGTAGACATATCATGTGTTGACTTCACACACATAGCACCTGTAGACATATCATGTGTTGACTTCACACACATAGCACCTGTAGACATATCATGAGTTGACTTCACACACATAGCACCTGTAGACATATCATGTGTTGACTTCACATACATAGCACCTGTAGACATATCATGTGTTGACTTCACACACATAGCACCTGTAGACATATCATGAGTTGACTTCACATACATGGCACCTGTAGACATATCGTGAGTTGACCTCACATACATAGCACCTGTAGACATATCATGAGTTGACCTCACATACATGGCACCTGTAGACATATCGTGAGTTGACCTCACATACATAGCACCTGTAGACATATCATGAGTTGACTTCACATGAGTTGACCTCACATACATAGCACCTGTAGACATATCATGAGTTGACCTCACATACATGGCACCTGTAGACATATCGTGAGTTGACCTCACATACATAGCACCTGTAGACATATCATGAGTTGACCTCACATACATAGCACCTGTAGACATATCATGAGTTGACTTCACATGAGTTGACCTCACATACATAGCACCTGTAGACATATCATGAGTTGACCTCACATACATGGCACCTGTAGACATATCATGAGTTGACCTCACATACATGGCACCTGTAGACATATCGTGAGTTGACCTCACATACATAGCACCTGTAGACATATCATGAGTTGACCTCACATACATGGCACCTGTAGACATATCGTGAGTTGACCTCACATACATAGCACCTGTAGACATATCATGAGTTGACTTCACATACATAGCACCTGTAGACATATGAGTTGACTTCACATGAGTTGACTTCACATGAGTTGACTTCACATGAGTTGACTTCACATGAGTTGACTTCACATGAGTTGACTTCACATGAGTTGACTTCACATGAGTTGACTTCACATACATAGCACCGCCAGACAGAGGACCACAACAACACTCTCTCAGTTGTGCGAGGGGGTCGGGACAGATGAAGAATGGACAATCACAGTTGACATATTGCGTGCGATGCTCAAGAAATCACCTAACACCGCCCCAGGCCCAGACGGCATCCGATATGGTGACCTAATGGTGATATCAGATGATGACATGGAAGAACTGGCCAGAGAATTCAACACCAGTATCCAGAGGGGTCAGGTCAAAGAAGAATGGCTACACAGCTACTTGCTGCCGCTGCCAAAACCCAACAAAGACCACTCCAAGATAAGCGGCTACAGAATCATTACGATGCAGAATACTGTTGGCAAGCTACTGGAGAAAATTGTAGCACACAGACTTGCTTGGGACTTGGAACAGCTCGGCTGCTTCCCGCCCACACTTGGAGGATACAGACGCAACAAAGAGTCATGGCTGAATGCGGCTGTCTTTGCTCAAGATGTTTACGAAGGATTTCAGGTCAGAGAAGAGACATGTGCGGCCGCCATAGACTTAGAGGACGCATATAACAGAGTATCTTTCGAGCACTTGATGCAAACCCTCCTCAGACTGAAAGTGCACCCTCACCTTGTACAATGGATAGCTGCAGTTCTACTCCAAAGGAAGGTGGTGCTAAGATGCGGGAGTTGGTCTTCTGAGCCGATAACGATATGTCCAGGTTTGCCGCAGGGTTCACCACTGTCACCAGTACTATTCAACGTGTATACGGTGCCGATCACTGAACAACAGTTGGACGGGAGGGGTAGGACTCTGTCATTCGTTTCGTTGACGACATCCTCATGTATCGACAGGGTCGAGATAGACAGGCGGTTGCCAATGATATGCAGGGCGAACTAGATCGAATTTTCTCATGGTGTGCTGATGCTGATGCCCTTGTCAACCCTGCAAAGGCAACGGTTACATGGTTCTCACTAAACAACCATATTGTGAAAACAGACCTGCCGGCAGTAAGAATGGATGGGAGCATTCTGAGTAGAACCCAGTCAATGACATATCTTGGCGTGAGGCTTGATCGTAGCCTGTCCTTCAGAGATCATGTCGATTATGTCATTACGAAGGCTCGAAAAGGTTTGGCAGCAATGAGAGTCATGGCGACTGCCAATATCGAGCAAAGACTGATATTACTTCTGTTCCAAGGACTTGTGCTTTCACGCATCGAGTATGCCCTGGCCATCCTCACTGTCAGCCCTACACAGATTGGAAGACTTGAAAAGGTACAAAACGAAGCCATGCGCATCATTTTGGGCTGCACGAGAGACACCAGCTGTGTAGCAATGAGATACCTCCTTGACTTCCCGACAATGGAACACAGGACAAGATCTGGAGAGCTCGTGCATACTTAAAAATAAGTGCAGATGAGCAGCACCCTCTGCATGACGCTGTATTCAGAGAAAAGGGTGACAGGCTAAAGAGGGGCAAATCATGGATGGGTCGGGCGGAAGATGTCGTCAGACAGGTCTGCAGTCTTACCAGTATCAACCCCGGCAAGGAATGGGTGCCGGTGCCTCCAGCTTTTAAGTGTACCTTCTCCTGCATTATCACACTCGACAGACAGTGCAGAGAGCAGAACCCTGCCGCTGTCAATGCAGAGGTTAACGCGCTCATCTATGATCACTCAGATAGCCCCGAAGTGCTCATCTATACAGATGGATCTGTTGTAAAGCAGCAGAGAAGTGCGTGGGCATTTACAGCCCGTTCAGCGGGCCGAACCGTTCAAGAATCCAGTGGTGCCCACTCTATGACCACGATCAGCATGACGATGGAGGTGATGGCAGTTACACAGGCTTTCATATGGCTGGAATCACAGCATTATACCAACGTGTGTGTACTAAGTGATTCAATGAGCATGATTCAGAAGGTCGAAGCTGGATCTGTACGTAGACAGTGGACTGAGTCACTGCAGAAGTCTGTTGTCCGCAAAGTCACCTTCATCTTCGTCCCGGGACATGCGGGAGTCGAGGGAAATGAACGAGCTGATAAATTGGCTGGCTCTGCACCCCCTGTGGTTGGCCAGCCCATGGATCGTGCCGATGTTATTAACGCCCTTAAAGATATGGCGAGAACAGAGGATTTTGACGCCAGTGATTCCACATCGCTTTCCAGGATGAAAGACCTGGGAGTAAGAATCGGCACAGCCAGACGCGAGAGGTACATCGGGAAAACAAAGCGCCTCGTCAACCAACACAGAACTGGCACTATTAGCCACCGGACGCTGATGCATATGCTGGGGGGAGGATCTGAGCACCTATGGACATGTCCGGAGTGCAACGAAGATACCCCAACTGATAACTAACTAACTAACTAACTAACATAGCACCTGTAGACATATCATGAGTTGACTTCACATACATAGCACCTGTAGACATATCATGTGTTGACTTCACATACATAGCACCTGTAGACATATCATGTGTTGACTTCACATACATAGCACCTGTAGACATAATATGAGTTGACTTCACATACATAGCACCTGTAGACATATCATGTGTTGACTTCACATACATAGCACCTGTAGACATATCATGTGTTGACTTCACACACATAGCACGTGTAGACATATCATGTGTTGACTTCACACACATAGCACGTGTAGACATATCATGTGTTGACTTCACATACATAGCACCTGTAGACATATCATGTGTTGACTTCACACACATAGCACGTGTAGACATATCATGTGTTGACTTCACACACATAGCACGTGTAGACATATCATGTGTTGACCTCACATACATAGCACCTGTAGACATATCATGAGTTGACTTCACACACATAGCACCTGTAGACATATCATGAGTTGACTTCACATGACTTCACATACATAGCACCTGTAGACATATCATGAGTTGACTTCACATACATAGCACCTGTAGACATATCATGAGTTGACTTCACATGAGTTGACTTCACATACATGGCACCTGTAGACATATCATGAGTTGACTTCACATACATAGCACCTGTAGACATATCATGAGTTGACTTCACATACATAGCACCTGTAGACATATCATGAGCTGACTTCACATACATAGCACCTGTAGACATATCATGAGTTGACTTCACATACATAGCACCTGTAGACATATCATGAGTTGACTTCACATACATAGCACCTGTAGACATATCATGTGTTGACTTCACATGAGTTGACTTCACATACATAGCACCTGTAGACATATCATGAGTTGACTTCACATACATAGCACCTGTAGACATATCATGAGTTGACTTCACATACATAGCACCTGTAGACATATCATGAGTTGACTTCACATGAGTTGACTTCACATACATGGCACCTGTAGACATATCATGAGTTGACTTCACATGAGTTGACTTCACATACATGGCACCTGTAGACATATCATGAGTTGACTTCACATACATAGCACCTGTAGACATATCATGAGTTGACTTCACATACATAGCACCTGTAGACATATCATGAGTTGACTTCACATACATAGCACCTGTAGACATATCATGAGTTGACTTCACATGAGTTGACTTCACATACATGGCACCTGTAGACATATCATGAGTTGACTTCACATGAGTTGACTTCACATACATGGCACCTGTAGACATATCATGAGTTGACTTCACATACATGGTACCTGTAGACATATCATGAGTTGACTTCACATACATAGCACCTGTAGACATATCATGAGTTGACTTCACATGAGTTGACTTCACATACATGGCACCTGTAGACATATCATGAGTTGACTTCACATACATAGCACCTGTAGACATATCATGAGTTGACTTCACATACATAGCACCTGTAGACATATCATGAGTTGACTTCACATACATAGCACCTGTAGACATATCATGAGTTGACTTCACATGAGTTGACTTCACATACATGGCACCTGTAGACATATCATGAGTTGACTTCACATGAGTTGACTTCACATACATAGCACCTGTAGACATATCATGAGTTGACTTCACATGAGTTGACTTCACATACATGGCACCTGTAGACATATCATGAGTTGACTTCACATACATAGCACCTGTAGACATATCATGAGTTGACTTCACATACATGGCACCTGTAGACATATCATGTGTTGACTTCACATACATGGCACTTGTAGACATATCATGTGTTGACTTCACATACATGGCACCTGTAGACATATCATGAGTTGACTTCACATACATAGCACCTGTAGACATATCATGTGTTGACTTCACATACATAGCACCTGTAGACATATCACGAGTTGACTTCACATACATGCACCTGTAGAACATATCACTGTGTGACTTCACATACATAGCACCTGTAGACATATCATGAGTTGACTTCACATACATAGCACCTGTAGACATATCATGTGTTGACTTCACATACATGGCACCTGTAGACATATCATGAGTTGACTTCACATACATAGCACCTGTAGACATATCATGTGTTGACTTCACATACATAGCACTTGTAGACATATCATGTGTTGACTTCACATACATAGCACCTGTAGACATATCATGTGTTGACTTCACATACATAGCACCTGTAGACATATCATGTGTTGACTTCACATACATGGCACCTGTAGACATATCATGTGTTGACTTCACATACATAGCACCTGTAGACATATCATGAGTTGACTTCACATACATAGCACCTGTAGACATATCATGAGTTGACTTCACATACATAGCACCTGTAGACATATCATGAGTTGACTTCACATACATAGCACTGTAGACATATCATGAGTTGACTTCACATACATAGCACCTGTAGACATATCATGTGTTGACTTCACATACATAGCACCTGTAGACATATCATGTGTTGACCTCACATACATAGCACCTGTAGACATATCATGAGTTGACTTCACCCAAATTAAAATGATTTAGCGAACAAAAGAAGAAAATTAAAATGATTTCCTACAGATATTATGTCTCTCCATTCCATACAGAACATTGAATCAGAGCACATCGATGCCAACCAGATCGTCTTTGCTCAAATCTTCCCTCTTCCCAGGGACCACCACGAGCTGGACATGTCCCGCTGGTTCCAGAACATGATTGCAGTTGTTGACATCAGCCTCAAGTTCAATGAGAAAAATGCATATCGTGAGCACATTTGTTTGTGATACTTGAGCACATTTGTTTGTGATATGTGAGCACATTTGTTTGTGATACATGAGCACATTTGTTTGTGATACATGAGCACATTTGTTTGTGATACGTGAGCACATTTGTTTGTGATACGTGAGCACATTTGTTTGTGATACGTGAGCACATTTGTTTGAGATAAGTGAGCACATTTGTTTGTGATACATGAGCACGGCGTGAATGATTGTTGCTGGTGTTTGTGTTTGTTGAGAGAATTCATGTATTGGCTTCAGAGGAAATAATGGTTCATAATAAATGTCCCATTGATTTTATACTGCATGCCGCTTTAGTGGTATGAAGTGATTGGACTTCACATATACCAGATCATGGTATTTTGTGGTGGGTTGCTGCTTTCTTGCCATTTGTTTCCTCTCCGGAGAAATCTGTGGTGTTCATTTAATGGGGTTGGGTGCACACCAGTTCTGTATGGTTGAATCAGTCACTCCTCAGATGCGGGAGAGAGGGGATTGAACCTGAGCTGTGTGGTGGTCAGTCCGTGTACTATCTGCTATCTTCTGGGGATTGAACCTGAGCTGTGTGGTGGTCAGTCCGTGTACTGTCGGCTACCTTCTGAGGATTGAACCTTGGCACTGTGGTAATTAGTCTGTGTATTGAGGGTGATCAGTCTGTGTACTGTCCACTACTCTATTGAGGATGGTCAGTCAGTGTACTGTCCACTACTCTATTGAGGGTGATCAGTCAGTGTACTGTCCACTACTCTATTGAGGATGGTCAGTCTGTGTACTGTCTATTACTCTACAATAGTTCTTCTGATATTGGAAGTTTTTGGTAGATGATCATCGTTGCTACTTGCTCCTGTGCAGTAACAAGACAACACAACATAACTGCAATTGACAATGTTCCCAACATAAGTTTCTTTATGTTGTCAGTCCAGTTCTAGAAGTACAACATTGAAAAGGCAATGTTGAGACTAATTTTACGTGTTGTAGCACTGCAATAACTGTTGAGTGTTAAGATGCACATGTTAAAGTACATTATCTCTGTCACAGTGTTATGTGTTGTTTGTCCATCAAGAATGATGATGACCATTCATTTCATCCAGTGGGGTTGAAAGTATGGAGCCGTGAGTTCTAAGATGGCTGATAAGGCTTATTTTGGCTCGAAATGTTCTTTAACAATGTGGACAAAGAATGCTTGATGTTTCTGGACGTTTCTGTCACAGTACCAAACACCTCAGCATACGTTTATTGTTCACTAAATACCAGGTATACATTTCTTAGCTTTACTGTCCCATTATTCTGTGACATTAATCCATTGTTTCTCAACTTGTAGTGTAACTAGTTCTTGCTCTTGGTTAAATTATGTTCAATCAGTAGGACTCAAAGATTGTTATTCTGAAACACACAATTGTTGGGATGAAAACTCTGAAGTAACAACTGGAGAGAGAGAGAGAGAGAGAGAGAGAGAGAGAGAGAGAGAGAGAGAGAGAGAGAGAGAGAGAGAGAGAGAGAGAGAGAGAGAGACTACCACCTACCATATGGGTGTACATGTAATAGGTCCTTCACAATACCAGGTCAGGATATTTAGAAAGAGGGAACCAAGTAAGATTTGAGACTTCCCACTGAAACTGCTCTACTATTCATGACTAAACATACATGTTCCTTCTAACATCTTGTGGTGTGTTATTAGTCAAATATTCTGCTATGTTTCTAACATCTTGTGGTGTGTTATTAGTCAAATATTCTACTATGTTTCTAACATCTTGTGGTGTGTTATTAGTCAAATATTCTGCTATGTCCCTTCTAACATCTTGTGGTGTGTTATTAGTCAAATATTCTGCTATGTCCCTTCTAACATCTTGTGGTGTGTTTTTAGTCAAATATTTTGGCATTGGTGATTAAGTATTCTGCTATAGAACATTTTCTTTTTCAGCTGAAGAGAGGGAGCCTGAGATGCTGTTGGCAGCAAACCTGTTCTATCGAGATAAAGAAGATGCTGAAGATGACTGGAAGCTGCTGGCTTCCTCGGAGGAACGTCGGTTGTTGGATTGCACCATTGAGCCTGAGAAGGTATAGCGAAAGGGTGATATTTGTGATAGATAGCCGTTCTTAATTATTGAAGAACTGACCATTTTTCCCTTGATATAAATAACATTCTGAAACGGTTAATATTGCTTGATGGTGATATGACCGCTGTCCAGCCTCACTGTCTACATTTAAAATAGAATTAGTTAGATAAACAGTGACTAGACTTACAGTAAAATCACAGTTATAATATCAATTTCTGGGACTAGATAGTTGGTCACTGAAATGTTTGCGTAAATTTCTGACCTTCAACAGACGGGCTTTCGTGTAGGTTTACTGGTTGCTATAACAAATTGGATACTTATATTTTATAGAAAGGGGGAGGGGGAATCTAGGTATCTAGTTAGAAAGTAATTTGTTGTGCACAGAATGTAGCAACACACCTTGAAACCTTGAATGGCAAAAGGACTGGTCATGCTTCTGTTTCCTGTTCATTAAAAATGTACATTTATTATGAGATAAAACTGTCTCTTTGGCATAAATACTCAGATAAAACCAAAAAAAGTTAGTTGCATATCATCTACAGGACATAGCAGTCATCTCCAGCATTTTTTGGTGGCTGTGATTCCTGGGCAAGTTTACATTCAGTAGTTTGCCATTGCTTTCTGAATGACCTGCACTCATACCATTGTATGGAAACCAATGCAAGCGGTCTGCTTCCAAATTGCCCACAGCTGTGTTTTGAATGCCGTATGTGGGATTATAAATTGTATTCATAACCCCTTCGAGGTGTAACATTCGCTTCCACCGTGGGTTGTAGTTGTTGTGCCTTGTTAGAAGCACAATGTAATGAACAGTCGTCTGTCAAGATGGTAAGGTGCCAGTGAGTAAGTGAAAATCCAATCAACCATGCACAACTCTAAAGAAAGGGAAAGAAGAATAACTCAGCCAACCAAGATAAAAGGAGGCTCTTGCCCTACAAGGAGTATGATGTGGTGTACAGGAAGCTGCAAGGAGTCTGGAACGCTGACTTGACTCCTTTCTGCTAGGGAAATCTTCAGAATTGGCACCTGGAATGTTAGAACACTTCCACCTCTGCTCTTTGCTGGTCTTTTCTATAGTCAAGTTTGGCCTCATGGTAATAATTTATAAGACATGTTCGAAATGCCTCGTAATGTATTGTAATGCCAGTCTCCATGGCCAAAGGTTTGCGAACGCGGTTCATGAGCCGTTTACCAGGCGTTCGAAACGCAGCCGCGACTGATTTGTGCAGCAGACAATGTTGCATTGTGTTATAACGTGTTATTATTGGAGCCGGTCATTCAGAAAGCAATGGCAAACTACTGAACATAAAATTTGCCTAGTACATCAACAGCAGTTGAAAAATGCTGGTGTTGACTGCAACGCCCTCCAAGGGATATGCAACATTGAAAAAAAATGTTAGAACTATGTATGAATTGGGAAAGACAGTACGGGCCATAGGAAGAATGAAATATAAGACAACTCAAAAGGGTTGGCTTGACACTGGTGATCTCATCCCATAGACAAGTTTACCTGCAAACTCTAATCATCATGAACAAGTTTAGGAAGGGCCATCCCATAGACAAGTTTACCTGCAAACTCTAACCATCATCAACAAGTCTAGAAAGGGCTGTCCCATAGACAAGTTTACCTGCAAACTCTCACCATCATCAACAAGTCTAGAAAGGGCTATCCCATAGACAAGTTTACCTGCAAACTCTCACCATCATCAACAAGTCTAGAAAGGGCTATCCCATAGACAAGTTTACCTGCAAACTCTCACCATCATCAACAAGTCTAGAAAGGGCTATCCCATAGACAAGTTTACCTGCAAACTCTAACCATCATTAACAAGTCTAGAAAGGGCTATCCCATAGACAAGTTTACCTGCAAACTCTCACCATCATGAACAAGTCTAGGAAAGGCCATCCCATAGACAAGTTTACCTGCAAACTCTAACCATCATCAACAAGTCTAGAAAGGGCTGTCCCATAGACAAGTTTACCTGCAAACTCTCACCATCATCAACAAGTCTAGAAAGGGCTATCCCATAGACAAGTTTACCTGCAAACTCTCACCATCATCAACAAGTCTAGAAAGGGCTATCCCATAGACAAGTTTACCTGCAAACTCTCACCATCATCAACAAGTCTAGAAAGGGCTATCCCATAGACAAGTTTACCTGCAAACTCTCACCATCATCAACAAGTCTAGGATGGGCTGTCCCATAGACAAGTTTACCTGCAAACTCTCACCATCATCAACAAGTCTAGGAAGGGCTGTCCCATAGACAAGTTTACCTGCAAACTCTCACCATCATCAACAAGTCTAGAAAGGGCTGTCCCATAGAAGTTTACCTGCAAACTCTCACCATCATCAACAAGTCTAGGAAGGGCTGTCCAATAGACAAGTTTACCTGCAAACTCTCACCATCATCAACAAGTCTAGGAAGGGCTATCCCATAGACAAGTTTACCTGCAAACTCTCACCATCATCAACAAGTCTAGGAAGGGCTATCCCATAGACAAGTTTACCTGCAAACTCTCACCATCATCAAGAAGTCTAGGAATGGCCACCCCATAGACAAGTTTATCTGCAAACTCTCACCATCATCAACAAGTCTAGAAAGGGCTGTCCCATAGACAAGTTTACCTGCAAACTCTCACCATCATCAACAAGTCTAGAAAGGGCTATCCCATAGACAAGTTTACCTGCAAACTCTCACCATCATCAACAAGTCTAGAAAGGGCTGTCCCATAGACAAGTTTACCTGCAAACTCTCACCATCATCAACAAGTCTAGAAAGGGCTATCCCATAGACAAGTTTACCTGCAAACTCTCACCATCATCAACAAGTCTAGAAAGGGCTATCCCATAGACAAGTTTACCTGCAAACTCTCACCATCATCAACAAGTCTAGAAAGGGCTATCCCATAGACAAGTTTACCTGCAAACTCTAACCATCATTAACAAGTCTAGAAAGGGCTATCCCATAGACAAGTTTACCTGCAAACTCTCACCATCATGAACAAGTCTAGGAAAGGCCATCCCATAGACAAGTTTACCTGCAAACTCTAACCATCATCAACAAGTCTAGAAAGGGCTGTCCCATAGACAAGTTTACCTGCAAACTCTCACCATCATCAACAAGTCTAGAAAGGGCTATCCCATAGACAAGTTTACCTGCAAACTCTCACCATCATCAACAAGTCTAGAAAGGGCTGTCCCATAGACAAGTTTACCTGCAAACTCTCACCATCATCAACAAGTCTAGAAAGGGCTATCCCATAGACAAGTTTACCTGCAAACTCTCACCATCATCAACAAGTCTAGAAAGGGCTATCCCATAGACAAGTTTACCTGCAAACTCTCACCATCATGAACAAGTCTAGGAAGGGCCATCCCATAGACAAGTTTACCTGCAAACTCTAACCATCATTAACAAGTCTAGAAAGGGCTATCCCATAGACAAGTTTACCTGCAAACTCTCACCATCATGAACAAGTCTAGGAAAGGCCATCCCATAGACAAGTTTACCTGCAAACTCTACCATCATCAACAAGTCTAGAAAGGGCTGTCCCATAGACAAGTTTACCTGCAAACTCTCACCATCATCAACAAGTCTAGAAAGGGCTATCCCATAGACAAGTTTACCTGCAAACTCTCACCATCATCAACAAGTCTAGAAAGGGCTGTCCCATAGACAAGTTTACCTGCAAACTCTCACCATCATCAACAAGTCTAGAAAGGGCTATCCCATAGACAAGTTTACCTGCAAACTCTCACCATCATCAACAAGTCTAGGATGGGCTGTCCCATAGACAAGTTTACCTGCAAACTCTCACCATCATCAACAAGTCTAGGAAGGGCTGTCCCATAGACAAGTTTACCTGCAAACTCTCACCATCATCAACAAGTCTAGGAAGGGCTGTCCCATAGACAAGTTTACCTGCAAACTCTCACCATCATCAACAAGTCTAGGAAGGGCTGTCCCATAGAAGTTTACCTGCAAACTCTCACCATCATCAACAAGTCTAGGAAGGGCTGTCCCATAGACAAGTTTACCTGCAAACTCTCACCATCATCAACAAGTCTAGGAAGGGCTGTCCCATAGACAAGTTTACCTGCAAACTCTCACCATCATCAACAAGTCTAGAAAGGGCTGTCCCATAGAAGTTTACCTGCAAACTCTCACCATCATCAACAAGTCTAGGAAGGGCTGTCCCATAGACAAGTTTATCTGCAAACTCTCACCATCATCAACAAGTCTAGGAAGGGCTATCCCATAGACAAGTTTACCTGCAAACTCTCACCATCATCAACAAGTCTAGGAAGGGCTATCCCATAGACAAGTTTACCTGCAAACTCTCACCATCATCAAGAAGTCTAGGAATGGCCACCCCATAGACAAGTTTACCTGCAAACTCTCACCATCATCAACAAGTCTAGGAAGGGCTATCCATAGACAAGTTTACCTGCAAACTCTCACCATCATCAAGAAGTCTAGGAATGGCCACCCCATAGACAAGTTTACCTGCAAACTCTCACCATCATCAACAAGTCTAAGAAGGGCTATCCCATAGACAAGTTTACCTGCAAACTCTCACCATCATCAACAAGTCTAGGAAGGGCTGGGCGTGAGTTGTTTGAGAGCTATGCTCCATTGGGAGATGATGGGCGGGTGAAGAAGAATCAGTGTTGGGGCATCATGGGTTACATTAAAAATTGTCTGGGACCTAGGGAGGGAATGTACTGATAAGTACCCACCCAGGAAATGAATGTAACAATTGTCTGGGGTATAAAGAGTTAAACCTGAAAATTAACAATTATCTGTAACATAGGGAAGGAAAGTAATAAGTACCCACCCAGTAAATAAATGTAACAACAAATTGGGGCTGAAGGAGGGAAAGTACTGATAAGTACCCACCCAGGAAATAAATGTAACAATTGTCTGGGACTGAGGGAGGAAAGTACTGATAAGTACCCACCCAAGAAATGAAACTGTCTGTGGCATAAAGAGTTAAATCTAAAAATTAACATTGTTTAATTTCAGAAATTAGAAGGAAATATTTACAACTGTGAGTTGCTGCCGCTGTTTGAACTTGGCAGTGTTCACTATGACTACTACTTGGTTAACATCCGTCTGCCTGTGCATGTCAAGTCAGAAGTCAATCATATTGGAGAAATGGAAGAGCTTGGAATTATTGTGAGTGCTGTTATTTCTCTGTGTTATAATCATCTTGGAATTATTGTGAGTGCTGTTATTTCTCTGTGTTATAATCATCTTGGAATTATTGTGAGTGCTGTTATTTCTCTGTGTTATAATCATGTGTCCAGTGATTATGTATCAAACAATGCTTCTGTGTTACATAGCTTGTATGGCTCTCTATTTCTCAGTGTACAAGACTTCGTTATCTTCTTGCTCAGATCTTCCTCTCTTATTTTTATGTGTATGAAACTTCCTTATCTTCTTGCTCAGATCTTCCTCCCTTATTTTTCTCAGTGTACAAGACTTCATTGTCTTCTTGCTCAGATATTCCTCCCTTATTTTTCTCAGTGTACAAGACTTCGTTGTCTTCTTGCTCAGATCTTCCCCTCTTATTTTTATGTGTACGAAACTTCATTATCTTCTTGCTTAGATCTTCATCCCTTATTTTTCTCAGTATACAAGACTTCATTGTCTTCTTGCTCAGATATTCCTCCCTTATTTTTCTCAGTGTACAAGACTTCATTATCTTCTTGCTCAGAGCCTCCTCCCTTATTTTTCTCAGTGTACAAGACTTCGTTGTCTTCTTGCTCAGAGCCTCCTCCCTTATTTTTCTCAGTGTACAAGACTTTGTTGTCTTCTTGCTCAGATCTTCCTTCCTTATTTTTCTCAGTGTACAAGACTTCGTTGTCTTCTTGCTCAGATCTTCCTCTCTTATTTTTATGTGTACGAAACTTTATCTTCTTGCTCAGATCCTCTTCCCTTATTTTTCTCAGTGTACAAGACTTCATTATCTTCTTGCTCAGAGCCTCCTCCCTTATTTTTCTCAGTGTACAAGACTTCGTTGTCTTCTTGCTCAGAGCCTCCTCCCTTATTTTTCTCAGTGTACAAGACTTTGTTGTCTTCTTGCTCAGATCTTCCTTCCTTATTTTTCTCAGTGTACAAGACTTCATTGTCTTCTTGCTCAGATCTTCCTCCATTATTTTTCTCAGTGTACAAGACTTCATTATCTTCTTGCTCAGAGCCTCCTCCCTTATTTTTCTCAGTGTACAAGACTTCGTTGTCTTCTTGCTCAGAGCCTCCTCCCTTATTTTTCTCAGTGTACAAGACTTTGTTGTCTTCTTGCTCAGATCTTCCTTCCTTATTTTTCTGTGTACAAGACTTCGTTGTCTTCTTGCTCAGATCTTCCTCTCTTATTTTTATGTGTACGAAACTTTGTTATCTTCTTGCTCAGAGCCTCCTCTCTTATTTTTCTCAGTGTACAAGACTTCGTTGTCTTCTTGCTCAGAGGAGCCTCCCCTTATTTTTCTCAGTGTACAAGACTTTGTTGTCTTCTTGCTCAGATCTTCCTTCCTTATTTTTCTCAGTGTACAAGACTTCGTTGTCTTCTTGCTCAGATCTTCCTCTCTTATTTTTATGTGTACGAAACTTTGTTATCTTCTTGCTCAGAGCCTCCTCTCTTATTTTTCTCAGTGTACAAGACTTCGTTGTCTTCTTGCTCAGAGCCTCCTCCCTTATTTTTCTCAGTGTACAAGACTTTGTTGTCTTCTTGCTCAGATCTTCCTTCCTTATTTTTCTCAGTGTACAAGACTTCATTGTCTTTTTGCTCAGATCTTCCTCCATTATTTTTCTCAGTGTACAAGACTTCATTGTCTTCTTGTTCAGATCCTCTTATCTTATTTTTCTCAGTGTACAAGACTTCGTTGTCTTCTTGCTCAGATCTTCCTCTCTTATCTTTATGTGTACGAAACTTCGTTATCTTCTTGCTCAGATCCTCCTTCTTTATTTTACTCAGTGTACAAGACTTCGCTGTCATCTTGCTCAGATCTTCCTCCCTTATTTTTCTCAGTGTACAGGACCTCGTTGTCTTCTTGCTCAGATCTTCCTCCCTTATTCTTATATGTATGAAATTTCGTTATCTTCTTGCTCAGATCATCCTCCCTTATTTTTCTCAGTGTACAAGACTTCGTTGTCTTCTTGCTCAGATCTTCCCCTCTTATTTTTATGTGCATGAAACTTCATTATCTTCTCGCTCAGATCCTGCTCCCTTATTTTTATGTGTACGAGACTTTGTTGTCTTCTTGCTCAGATCTTCCTCTCTTATTTTTCTCAGTGTACAAGACTTCGTTGTCTTCTTGCTCAGAGCCTCCTCTCTTATTTTTATGTGTTCGAAACTTCGTTATCTTCTTGCTAAGATCTTCCTCCCTTATTTTTCTCAGTGCACAAGACTTTGTTATCTTCTTGCTCAGATTCTCCTCCCTTATTTTTCTCAGTGTACAATACTTCGTTATCTTCTTGCTCAGATCTTCCTCCCTTATTTTGTTTGCAAGTTTATCTGTTCATTTGTAGAAACACTACAAAAGTATATGTGATTACTGGAGCACTGCTGATTACTGGAGCACTACTGATTATTGGAGCACTGTTGGTTACTGGAGCATTGGGCAGGACATGGACAGATCACCATTCTGTGCATTAAGATGGGGCATAACAGTCTTGATAAACATATGTATACTTTTCATCTCTCTGCTTCTCCGCTATTCATGTGCAGACTAAGAAAATAAACTTCTGAAAATGTTCTATAGAGTCGGTAAGAAAGATATGTCAGCCCACTGAATGATCACAACTCATACTGTATGGAACTCTGTAGAAAACTAGCTGCAAAACCAATTAATTATAAACAAGTCTGCAAAGGGCTTGGCATGAGTTTTTTTTAGGGCTTTTGCTCCATGGAGAGATGTAAAACGGAAAAAGAGAAGCATGGCACTGATGTGGTTCATAAGCTGTGTTTAGCTAAAGAAAGCCCATCTTCTAGGAAAAAAGTCAAGAATGCTGCACTGCTGACATTTTCCAAGGCTGGTGCTCAGATGGGAGCATGCTGCACTGCATTTGTGTTCAAAGGGGTACATGATAAAGTGGTTACACTGTCTGAAGGTTGTGGGGTCATTACCTGGACTGCGTTAGTTTAGAGCCAGGGTGGCATTATTCTGGAGACTTCTGGGGTGGGGAGGGGGGGGGGGGGTTTCCATCGCTGGACTACAGAGTTCATGCTTTGTGTGATGCTCTCAGCAAATGGCTTGTCGTTCTGCAAAGATAGACCAGGCAAGATGGGGTAAGATCTGTTGCAATGGAGTCGAGCCTTCTCGACTTTAGTATATGTGTTCAAAGGCTGGTGCTCATTTGTGAGCAGGCTGATATGCATGTTTTCCAAAACTGGTGCTTAGTTGGGAACACACTGCTCTTGATGGACACATGGACACCCATGCAGAAGTCACTAATCAAGACCCTTGGTCTTTCCAGAATTGTTCTTCCTCTGTCCAGTGAGCTATGAAAGATGTACTGGCCCACTGAATCATTCTAAGCTGTACGGAGCCAAAGAGGGACACAAAAATAGTCACATACATCATTAGAACCTAGGACTTGGTAGTCATCAAATCCAATAATTTCAAGAATACATCCCTAGTATATCTAAATGGTGTGTACATGGGGATTTTGACCCTCTTTTACTAACTTTTACTTTATGTAGAAAAGGAGTGAAGAAGAAAGCAAGTGTTTTGATACATTTTCTAATGATACACCTGTTCTTTCTTCTGTAGGTGATATTTCAGAATGGTGGGTTTACCAAGGTTTGGTTTTCAATAAAGACAGCTCTGTTCCCTGTTGTTCTCGGAGTGCTAATCTGGTTCTGGAGACGAGTTCTAACACAGGGCAGATCCACAAATCTCACAGAAAGGTAATTTTTGCCATGATTAGGCAGAGCTGATAAATTTCCATTTTATCATCTCCAGTGGGAGAGAGCATAGGTTCACCACCACAGTCAGCCTCTATTCAACAAGCCTTTAGCACAGCATTTATCTTGCTTCTGCCAATAGAAGGTGAATGTCAGTAGGTCAAGGTCCCTCTCTCATGACATTGGGCATACTGTGCAGGGCCCATATGTTTGATGCCAACCGACATTAGTGGATCATGTGGTCAGCATCACATGGGCTGCCTTGACCTCCCAAGCCATTTCCTGGTACTCATTTTAGGCTGGGTCTACCTGGGAGCTCAGGCCAATTTAAGAAAATGTGAATCTGCCCTGATGAAGATTAGAGCCATGACCAGAGGCTGGCAGGTGAGCTTAATAATGTGAACATTTACAGACATGGAACACTTAGTTCTGAACTAGCAAATACATTTGGAATGAGAACACTAGTGAGATAAATAAGCCTGCTGTCATTTCTATTATTGTTAATTAAAATAAACTGGATTATGAAGACAACAATAATTACTGCCAGAAGTAGAATTCAATTCATCCATCCATCATGTGCCATGCCGATAAGCGTGGGTGCCATCTCACTCGATCACCAGAGTTGTGGATCAGCTCCGTGTTCCTGTCTTGACCATACCACGTGGCCAAGCAATCCAGGTATTTACTTCTCAGTCTTCCCCTTAGTCTCTTTCCTTTGATTTTGCCAGTTGTCATCAAGTTCTCCAAGTCATTTCTTCTCATAACATGCCCCATGCCCACAAATTTTTGACTGTCTATGTCTAATGCCTCTAATCAGTTTACGATCTTCATTTGTTTCTTGAAGGACTGGTTCATTGGTTTTTCTGTCTGTCTTTGCATTTTCCTCAAAAACCACATTTCCACAGCCATCAGCTGTTTTTCAGCTTGACTACTTATTGTCCACGCTTCACATCCATACAAAAGTATAGGTTCTATATAGCACTTCAACACTCTTTTTCTCGTTTCAATTGATTTCTTTTTATTGGTCAGTATGTTTTTCATCTTGCTAAAGGCTACCTTCACAATGGCAATTCTTGTTCTAATCTCTTCAAGGCATCTCCCATGAGATGTTATGACTGTCCCGAGATAATTCAATGGACTCTGATAAAACAGATTGATGACCTAGATTCTGCTGATGACATTGCCCTCTTGACCACACATGAGGTCAGATGTAGATAAACTGAACACACTTGATGGGAGGTCACAACAATTAGGTCTACAAATATGTAGGGAAAAGATACAGATTATGAGAATAAATCAAGCAAATAATAACCTAGTCTTCATTTGTAAAGCTCACTCCTAGAGGCAGAATTATACATCTGTTTAGTTAGCATATAAACAAAGATGGGGAAACAGGTAAAGATATTAAACAAGAATACACATGGGTAGAGGAGCTATCACAACACAGGGAATGATACCACAACATCCAGCTTAAGAGTGGAAGTGGAGGCAGTCACTGCGGCTCTGCGCTGGATGGAGAATACGACACCACACATCGTGATTGTAACTGACTCAGAAAGCATGCTGAGAGGGAGAGGACGGGCAGACTTCGTGCGGAGGGGCTTGCTTCGCTTCGGAGGTCACGGGTGACAAGCATCGCCTGGATCTTTTCTCTGGGGCATGCCGGTGTGCTGGGAAATGAACAGGCGGACAGATTGGCTGGCTCTGCAGAACTTGGTGGAGTATTGATACATGACAAGGCAGACGTGGTTGCGGCCTTGTGGGAGCACGTGCACACCTCGGAGGAGCAAATGGATTACCATTGTCTGGCAAGAATGAGACAACGAGGAGTGATGAAGGGATCTGGCCAACGCTCAACGCTCAAAGGAAAGGCGAGACGGACTTACAATCAGATTGCTACTGGTACTATTAGTGGTGGAACTCTTCGCTGGCTGCTGAGGATGGGGACGGAGCACTTATGGGAATGCCCCAAATGCTGTGATGTCGATTCCTAAATCAATCAGTCAATCAATCAATCAATCAATCAATCACAACACAGGGAAATCTGTGGAAGTCAACAGAAAATAAAACTAGTACCAAACTTAGAAAATTGAATTTTGAAAGTTAAATCAGTTCTGCTGTATGGACCAGAAACATGAGGAACAGCTAAAGAAACTGCATTCATTCATAAGTAGAAAAGAAGGACTCAAATGTTTGACAGAATGCGGAGTTTAGGAAGAATATGTCAGATTGCATGGACTCTAAGGAAAAGATGATAACGCAAGATAAGACACACATTAAGAAAACTTGATATTAGTATCACTAAAAGTCCTTTTTTGGAACACACAGGAAAAATGAAATAGGAGACCTAAAGGACATGGAATTAGAGATAGAGATGAATAATACGGGAAGAACATGGAATTAGAGATAGAGATGAATAATACGGGAAGAACATGGAGGGATCTGCAGGAGAAAGCAACAGATAGGACGGCGTAGCTTGAGTTTGTTGAGGGCCCATACTCCAATAGAAGAATTAGGGGCAGAAGAAGGAAGCATATATATGTTTGATATGGAAATCAAGGGAAAAACCAGCACATTAATTTCCCAAGAATTAGTATTTGGACAACCACAAACCTAGATTTATAGTGGGGTGATATCAAGAAAACTTCACACTATTCTTTGTACTGACTAAGATGAATTGGTTTGACTAACTTTGTGGCTGTTCACTCAATGTACATGTTACAACATTTAACTATATATGTGATTTTACAGATGTCTGTGCATATGTGTGTGGTGTGCATTCCTTAATTTGTTTTGAAATTATCACAGATATTTGTTTTGTTTAATCTCATTGCTCATACAGCAGTGTATTTATTGATAAATAGACTTATTAAGTATTATATTTAATATGTGGACGACAAATGATTAGAAGGACCTACAGAGTCAGGCCTGTTTACCCAGTTCCTTACTATTTGAGAATAAAGTACCTTGCTATCTCTACCTTCTCTCCCTCTGTCACCCTCCTCTTGCTCTTTTCCAATGTCACATAACATTCGTGAGTACCAGTTGTCACTTAACATTCATGAGTCTTGTATTAATGTTAAGATCTGATTTTTTCTTACAGAACCTTGTTTGCCCTGGGAGTGATTCTGTCCATCATGAACTGTAAGTATAATTTACAAAAATTTCACTTGTGTCATTCGTAAATCTGTTGTTAACAAAGAAATAAATACACATTGTTGTGGCAGATACTGCTGTAAGGATAAGATCTATACCAGGCATTCTTTACTTCACATAAAAAATTAGCTGGCAGTCATGGCTTACAGCAAACCATCAAACTAACACCATCCAGTGGCCATTTTGTACAGAATGTTTCCCCCATAAGTCTCAGAATTTGTTCCTGTCATCAGCCGGGTGTCATGCTTATATTACTGTCTTGCTAAATTATCTAGTCACTTATTGAGTCCATATACATAGTGGTACTGTTGTTCTCTGCCTCTACAGTACATTTCCCACCATAATTATCACTTTCTTCTGACATGTCCATAACATTCCATTTGCCTCATTTTGTGATTCTTAGTAACCAGTTTCCTCCATATTGAGTTCTTGTTGTATAGATCCAGTTGTTGGATGGAACTGATTGTTGGATATATCCAGTTGTTGGATGGAACTGATTGTTGGATAGATCCAATTGTTGTATAGATCCATTGTTGGATAGATCCAATTGTTGGATGAAACTGATTGTTGGATAGACCCAATTGTTGTATAGATCCAATTGGATAGAACTGATTGTTGGATAGAACTGATAGGTCTGATATTGTTGTCCTTTCTATCCAGTGAATTGTTATTGCTCTTCTCTAACATGTATATTCAACAGTGGACATGTGATTTTCAGCCGATGTGTTAAACATCCAAGTTCTTCTTCTTCTGCATTCATCCAGAGTTTTTTTTTTCCGGATGTGATTGTGTTGTGCCTATTTACAGCAGAGCTGCATTCTTGTGCCGTTAGGCTGACACATCCGACTTCTGCGGGCATTTGTTGACCGGGTTAACCTTCCCAGGCATCCAAGTTCAGCACCCTAGTGTTGCCACAGGACATACGCACATATTCTGTATTGCCTTGTGTTGTTTTATCTGTTCCAGTTCATAAAGGTTTAATTGCTGAAGCTTTTGTAGAGCAATATTTGTTCTTATTTTGATGTTTGTCACTGCTTGTCCATCGTCTGTTAGCAGAGAATCTAGATATCCAAAACTACTTATTGTTTTTGTAATATTTTGCTGTAGAAATTCTTTTCATTAGTCTACAGATATGCTACTACAGCTGACAGACATGTCATCACAGATTGCAAACCTGCTGTCACAGATTACAGACAGTGTCACAGACACTCATACCAGTTATACTAACACAGTGTATATACATACAACTCTTTTGTTTAAAAGTTGCATATCCTTTACAGGACGTTGCAGTCAACACCAGCATTTTACCGCCGCTGTTGATGTCTTGGCATGTTTTTACGTTCAGTAGTTTGTCATTGCTTTCTGATCGGCCGGCTCCCATACTAACATGTTAAAACCAGTGTGACACGGTCTGCTGCCAAATCTGTCACCGCTGTAAGCGGCATTACAAATCACGCTCGCAACGTCATCGCCACGGAGACCGGCAAAAAAACATACGACTACAGCTCACAAATATACCATCACAGATTACATGCATACCATTACAGATTACAAACATTGTCACAAATTGTCACAGCAGTCATACTAACACAGCATACAGACTTAGGACTACAGCCTAAAGATATCCTGTCTCAGCCTACACATAATCTGTCATACATATATACTGTACAGCTGAAGGCACAAAGTCATGGCTACAGTCTATACTTCATAGCTTACACATATTTTCCATAGTCTGTAGACACTTAAAGAAAATACTGTTATTTTCAAAGTCAAAAACATACTGTCAACACAACGTACAAACATATTCTTGTCATAGATTCCAGTTTTGCTATAGCCAACAGACATAATCTGATCAAGTAATGCGTCATCCAAAGACCCTGGGATCTTATGTTTACCACAACCCAGCACTGGTCTGTATAAGACAGCCTGTAAGTTGTCACACTTGTTTCCTCAGGTCCCATCGAGTGGTTGACCCTGGTTGTCAACATGCCTTTCATGATGCTGCTGAATGACATCCGGGACGGAGCTTTCTATGCCATGCTGCTCTCATTCTGGATCATCTTTGTGGGAGAACATATGTTGGTAAAGTAGCACTTATGTAATATGTCACATGTTGGCACAGAGATTCTTACATAATGTGTCACCGGTGTTAGTGGAGTAACACGCATATATAAAGTAGCATACATCTCTGTGCCATATCTTGATGAAGTTGCACACATATCATCTGCGCCATCTTGTGATGAAGTTACATACATATAATATGGGTTATACGTTGATGAAGTTGTCCATATAATCAGGGCTATATGTGGATGAAGTTGTACATATAATCTGGGTTATACGTGGATGAAGTTGTACATATAATCTGGGTTACATGTTGATGAAGTTGTACGTATAATCTGGGTTATATCTTCATTAAGTAGCACATATTATTTATGTTTCCTAATTCCTGTCCCCAGTTGCTTTCATTCTCTTCTCTCTTCTGTTAGCCTGAATGTTTCCCCTGGTGATATATTTCTGCTTCTAGAGCCTTCTTCTAGGAATCATGTTTTATGCTGATGAGATAAGCACGTGTCTTGTTTGTTTGGCTACATCAGCAGGGGTCAAGACCTTTTGTATTGGCATCAACACGTTGAAATTGTTTTTATTTATGTTTTATTTAAATGTGAAATTCAGGTTGTATATCACTTAGATCAAGCTGCTTTGGTCGTGCACCTTTTATCACTTTTGTTCAGTTTTTTCTAGAATCCTTAGAAGTCTGCAACAAGTAGGTCATGATTAGCGTCACAGTCTGCTCCTAGCAATGTCTTTGTGGACATTATACATGTCCGCCGTCTTTGTTGTGTTGAGATGTGGTTAATTTGTTTCTGGCTGTTACCATCAGGTGGTGTACTTGCCTTCCTGTGTGTTTATGATCAAAAGACTATTTCCTAGACTGTATTCCATTAGTTTCTATGTCCTTTACCTTTGTCTTTTCTTCTTTCAGTCAACAATTTTCTCATGAAAATATCCCATGGTTATCACAATGACCGTTTTTGTTTTCACCTTTTCTAATGTCTCTTGTAAACTATTGTCAAATTCCTGAATTTAATTCTCTTCTGGGCAATTGTTGGTGCATAAACTTGTATAATTGTGATATTCTTTTTCTTTGACCTAATTCTAATAGTTTGAAGTTTATCACTGAGCAGATTGTATCCTCAAAAGGCTGAAGATTACAGTTTTCCATATATGTCTACATAGTTACTGTATTATATTTATGACTATGAGATTACATATGTAGCTACTTAACACAGAAGCCACGAACAGTATGTTGTATGGTGCAGTTTTAAATATGTGGCTACATGATTATAATGTTATGTATATGGCCACATGATTACTGTATTATATTTGTGGCTATGAGATTACATATATTGCTACATGGTGACAAGATTACATATATGATTACATGATGACAGTATTACCTATGTGACTACTAGATGATAGTAATACATACATGACAACATGGTAACAGTATTACATTTGTGACTACATGCTTACAGTGTTATATTGGCTACTCTGTCAGGATCAGCTGGACAGGAACCGTCTGTCTGCCTACTGGAAACATTTAACTGTGGTACTCCTGGCCTGCCTGGCTTTGCTCATCTTTGATATGTGTGAAAGGTAAGAGATTCTTACATCTGCTCATCTTTGATATGTGTGAAAGGTAAGAGATTCTTACATCTGCTCATCTTTGATATGTGTGAGAGGTAAGAGATTCTTACATCTGTTCATCTTTGATATGTGTGAAAGGTAAGAGATTCTTTCAATTTCTGCTGGTTTACGTTTGATTTGAAAAGAATGTTTTAATAAATTACATAAATGAGATATCATAAAACGTGGAAACAAAATTAACTGAATGTGCTGCATTAATATGAAATGCTTTGAGAAAAATATAGCATCATATACAATAAATGCAGATGTGATAAATATATTGAATGGCATCTCGCCATCTTGATAGATGATAGTTTGTCAAATGGAGTTATACCTCTCCATAGCACAAAGCCTGGGCTGAATTTAGAGACCATGTGTTGCCCATGCAGTATGATCCCTCTCTTGGCCTGCCAAGTTCACTCCAGAGGAAAGGTAACACCAATACATCTGGAAAAAGGCAAGCTGCAGAAGCTGCCGGATCAGCATAGCTTTGCTGTAACTCCGGATACATGTATTATGATGTTAATATGTTAAAATATTCAAATAATAAAGAATTCTATAACAGAAAAGATATAACGTGAACATTCTGCAGGTTTGATTTGTGCCTAAGGTTGTGATGCCTGGGTAAGATTACACAAAATATGTTGATGGGTTGTTCTGTCACTGTCTGGCTTTCTTTCCCCAGAGGTAGGCAGCTGGTCAACCCATTCTACAGCATCTGGTATTCCCCTGTTGGTGCTGCGGCTGCTGTATCCTTGCTGTTGTTTGCTGTATGCCTCAGTGTGGCTGGTGTATGCTTCAGTGAGTGGCTGTTTTATGCCTCAGTGTGTGGCTGGTGTATGCCTCAGTGTGTGTAGGCTAGCTCGGCTAAATGACAGTCATAATTATATATAATAATATTACATCACCATTACAGTTCACTTCACAAACATATATTATCAAATGCCCTTGCCACCTGGTGTAGGCATTTATGTCTGATCACATATCTTTGTCTTTGGTGTTCTGGATCAACTCTGCTGATAATATTCCTCCATGCCACCGTCTCAGTCCATTAGGCATCATTTCTCTTGGGTTGCCTCCGCCTCTCTTCCCCTTGATCTTTCTGCTTGTCACAATGTTCTCCAATGCCCTCTTCTCATCACATGACCAAAGAAAGCTGTTTTGTCTCTTTCTTATTGTTGTATATAGTGTTCTAGTTTCATTAGCCTCTTTCAGGCAATCGTCGTTAGTTACTCTAGCAGTCCAAGAAGTTCGCAACATTCGCCTCAGGAACCACATCTCTGTTGCTTCTAATTTCTTCCTAATATGCTCATTTACATTCCAAGATTCACAGCCATACATCAAGACATGTTCTATATAACTACCAATTCAAATGTAAAGTGGATCTATGCCAAATGACGAGACACTTGCAGTGAAAAGACACTTCTCTCTCAGTTTAACACAAATAATCACAAACAATTCACAGATTGATTGTTGACCCTGCCTGGACCTCTCTCTAGATTGAACATAAACATTTCACAGTGATTGTTGACCCTGCCTGGACCTCTCTCTAGATTGAACATAAACAATTCACAGAGTGATTGTTGACCCTGCTTGGAACTCTCTCTAGATTGAACATTAACAATTCACAGTGATTGTTGACCCTGCCTGGAACTCTCTCTAGATTGAACATAAACAATTCACAGTGATTGTTGACCCTGCCTGGACCTCTCTCGAGATTGAACATAAACAATTCACAGATTGATTGTTGACCCTGCCTGGACCTCTCTCTAGATTGAACATAAACAATTCACAGATTGATTGTTGTCCCTGCCTGGACCTCTCTCTCTAGATTAAACATAAACAATTCACAGATTGATTGTTGGCCCTGCCTGGACCTCTCTCTCTAGATTGAACATTAACAATTCACAGATTGATTGTTGGCCTGCCTGGAACTCTCTCTAGATTGAACATTAACAATTCACAGTGATTGTTGACCCTGCCTGGAACTCTCTCTAGATTGAACATAAACAATTCACAGTGATTGTTGACCCTGCCTGGACCTCTCTCTAGATTGAACATAAACAATTCACAGATTGATTGTTGACCCTGCCTGGACCTCTCTCTAGATTGAACATAAACAATTCACTGATTGATTGTTGTCCCTGCCTGGACCTCTTTCTCTAGATTAAACATAAACAGTTCACAGATTGATTGTTGACCCTGCCTGGACCTCTCTCTCTAGATTAAACATAAACAATTCACAGATTGATTGTTGACCCTGCCTGGACCTCTCTCTCTAGATTAAACATAAACAATTCACAGTGATTGTTGTCCCTGCCTGGACCTCTCTCTCTAGATTGAACATAAACAATTCACTGATTGATTGTTGTCCCTGCCTGGACCTCTCTCTCTAGATTAAACATAAACAATTCACAGATTGATTGTTGACCCTGCCTGGAACTCTCTCTAGATTGAACATAAACAATTCACAGAGTGATTGTTGACCCTGCCTGGACCTCTCTCTAGATTGAACATAAACAATTCACTGATTGATTGTTGTCCCTGCCTGGACCTCTCTCTCTAGATTGAACATAAACAATTCACAGATTGATTGTTGTCCCTGCCTGGACCTCTCTCTCTAGATTGAACATAAACAATTCACTGATTGATTGTTGTCCCTGCCTGGACCTCTCTCTCTAGATTGAACATAAACAATTCACTGATTGATTGTTGTCCCTGCCTGGACCTCTCTCTCTAGATTGAACATAAACAATTCACTGATTGATTGTTGTCCCTGCCTGGACCTCTCTCTCTAGATTGAACATAAACAATTCACTGATTGATTGTTGTCCCTGCCTGGACCTCTCTCTCTAGATTGAACATAAACAATTCACTGATTGATTGGTGTCCCTGCCTGGACCTCTCTCTCTAGATTGAACATAAACAATTCACAGATTGATTGTTGACCCTGCCTGGACCTCTCTCTCTAGATTAAGGCGATGCTAACTGTAAAATATTTAATTCCATAATACTTAATTTCTATGTTCTTTTATGATATAGGGTTTGATACTGAAGACTGCTGATCGATAAAATATTGTCAAATTGACTTTGCACTTAACGGTTGCTATGGAAACCAAGATAAACAGTGGCCATATTGAATTTCTTAATGTACATCTAAAACATTTATTTTTTAATGTACAGGCTAAATTCTTTGTTTTATGTGTAAATAAATAGACCATTTACAAGTTTAGTAGAAAATTTTAATGATATCTCCTTGCAGTTTTTTTTCTTCATAATTTGAAAATTTTAATGACATTTTTCATGACATTTTTTTTAAAGTGCAGCACAAAAACTAAAACTTAATTTTAAAGATTGATCTACTCACAATGTAAGTGATATAATAAAGAATATCTCTGCAAAGTTTGATTGAAATTTAACGAATAGTTTTAAAAATTTTTTTACCTATGTATAAAAAACTGGCGAAATGAGAAAACTGGGAAAAACTAATTATTTGTTTGTTTTTTATTACAAATACACTCTTTTACAGAGAAAAACAGTGTAAAACTCTACCTGACTGTTAAAATAGTCCTGCTGAATATGCAGGTAGTCCTGCTGAATATGCAGGACCTCCCTCCAGGGCATGCAGCTCACCTTGTCTCTTCAGTTTGGCCGCTCGTACAGTGTCGCGCCTTTTAGTTTGTTTGTCCTTCTTGTACTTCAGATTATTTCTTACTTGCTTCTGCATCCTAAATGTTCCTAGTCTCTGCATATGCAGGCCTGTAGAAAGTCCATAAAACTGGGCAGTGTCTTGGGCAGCAGCAGCTCAAAAGTTGAACTCTCTTGCTGCAGTTACAACTGCAAACTGAACGCGCTTGTGAGAGGCAAAGTTGTCTTTAGTGCATCGAGCCCATATCAAGCTGTGTAAACACTCATTTGAATTCTGAGTTTGTCCTGACACACATCTACTAAGTAGTTTAGTGTCAGACAGCCTTTCTTAAATTGGCAACAGATATTTCTCAAGCTTGTCACGGTTGAGCCATGTGTGTAACATCTTGTCATGAGGACCTGGGACCTGATGCTTAGCCAGGGCGGATTGAAAAAAAACACCAAGATTGCTCTCCACTTGGGCACATTTCATGACGTGGACTTTTGTCTGTTGAAAAACAGTGATGCAGTGAAGCCATAACACTTTTCCGCATGGACTCTACACTTGTGTTGTTTCGAATGGCTCTATTGTAATAAATTGTCAGCCTACGGATGGCATTTTGAGTAAGCTGACCTTTACCGCGTCCTCCTAGAGTCACACCTTGCTTTCGGCAGTCAGCAACAACATTGCGGAGTGCTGTTCCAAGGCGTTTACTGACATGGTTGATACACTCCTCTTTGTCTATCTGAATGTCATCCCCATATGGTTTGATCTTGGTAAGTTCCGCAAATATTTTGGTGTCACCATCAGAAAGTATTGACTTGTAGCGAAGTTTATGACGGGCCACAGACAGTCGCCACAGCACCCTTGCAGCCTCAATCTCCATCATTCCAGCAGATCCTGTGAAATTGTTATCACAATTTAGAAGATGTTCTGCCTTCCATACTGCAAATTCATCTGGTTTGTCCCTGGAAAGTGTCTTACCAGTGGTTTCACACACCTGACAATATGTGGACATAACATGGGCATCTATGCAAAGTCCTGTAAGAACATCCACTGCACAGCCAACTCCAATGTGGGATGTGTGGCCTCTAGTCAGCCAAGTGCCATCAAAGCTGACACTAATATCTAGCACATCATTGTCATGTAGAGTTATGCCTGACTGTTGTGCATGAGCCTGTTGAACATACTTTAAGGTTTGAGAGAAAACAGTGTCCTCCAGATCTTCTATCTTTGAATATAGTTTATTCGCTTTGCTGTGAAATGTTTTGTGATGAAGACCTTGCAGGTTCATATTTTCACAAAAATTATTAAATGTTGTTGCACCCATCCCACAAACTAATGCTGAATATACTGACTGGCTGTTGACAGCAAAAGATCTATCCCCATCATTACTTCTTGCAGATAGGTATCTTCCACACACTACTTCTTCACAACAAGAGCAGTAAACCTCTGCATACACAGCTAATCCCTTGGCTTTCTTGCTGTCAGTTTTCAAAATAAGACTAGCATTTTTACAAACTGGACAACATAACATTTTGATTATTGCCTCAATTTCTGAACAATCAACTATTGCTCTTTGTTCCCGTTTTTGATATCCATTGTCGTCACCAGAAGCATACTTGCTGCTAGTGGATGTTGTGTATTTATACGTATCTCTTTTAAATTGGCTTCGGGTAATAAAAGAATCACTTCCACAACTTTGAGAAGAACACGATAGCACTGATTCATTCAGATTCACTGTCAAAACACTTGGATTTGGAAGAAGTGGCATGTGCACTTTACCTGGGTCGCTTTCAGTAGTTTCAGAATTGTCTGTATCGTTTACGACGTTCTGATAGGCTTTTCGCTGCTTACGAGCATTTGCGAGGTGTAGTCTGAGAGATTTCTTACGTTGAGTAGATGACTGGATGTTAAATTTCTTAGAACGAGGCATATTTCAATGCGTGTCAGTCTGTCGTCAACAATGAACGTTCAGCACGTCGCGAGGTGTAAACAACACAAAGCCGCCATTTTGGAAACCCACGTGATCAATTTCAGCCATCGGCTAACGCGGATTGCTTACGATGTTCCATATATGGAAGTTTCCGGAAGATGATAGACACGAATAAACCCGATGTGCACAGAAAACTTTCCGATTAGATGAACTCAGAGTTTTACGAACAGTTATGGAAGATCACGACCTTTCCAGGGATACCTTACACGTGCGTGTCGTGTTTTCCTGAGATATCGTTGCTAGGATTTGAAAACCGTCAATTTCGCAACAATTTTCAATAATTATACAATTTGACACCTAGGGTGGGTTCAGTAAATTATGAATATTGCATTAAAATAAAAGTTTTTAAACAAAAATAAGTACAGAATCTGATAGAAGACATGATAAGGTGTCTAAAAATGAACTATTCCAAAAATAGCCAAATTGACCAAAAATCGATGTTTTTACTGCCGCACATCGCCTTAAACATAAACAATTCACAGATTGATTGTTGACCCTGCCTGGAACTCTCTCTAGATTGAACATAAACAATTCACAGAGTGATTGTTGACCCTGCCGTGGACCTCTCTCTAGTTTGAACAAAAACAATTCACAGAGTGATTGTTGACCCTGCCTGGACCTCTCTCTAGATTGAACATAAACAATTCACAGATTGATTGTTGTCCCTGTCTTGACCTCTCTCTAGATTGAGCATAAACAGTTCACAGATTGATTGTTGTCCTTGACATGATTTTAGTTTGGGTTTATCATCGTTGCTGGCATTGCTGCCTGCTTGTACTTTGTGTTTCTATGCTACATGGTGTTCAAAGTGCTGAGAAACATCCGCTCTAAGCGCACAACACTCCTTCACATGTCCACCCTCAGGCGCAAATATTACTTGGTATGTTTTCATATTTCATTACAATATTTATTGTTATTATTATATTAGATTGTATTTTAGATGATGAAAGTGGCATCTGCAAGAAGAAATGGAAGCTGCTAGATCTAAGCGACCCAATAATGTAAATTTTTAGATGTCATTAGCATTGTGTTCTTGGAGATCTGGAACTGTCATTATGGAGTAGCTAGCATGCCAGCCCATGGGCATGTGTTCAATTTCTCATTGCAGTAAGATTTTAAAATTATTGGCCTGGGCTTCTGGAGTGACCTGGCCAAAATTAGTACCAGGAAATGTTGTGGAAAGTTAAGGCAACTGGTATGATATTGACCACAAAAGCCATTAATTGCCAGTTGGTCTATGAAAATATAACATGGCCACTTTTCATGGAGCACTGGAATAAGAATGTCTGTAGCTTGATTCATGTACACACTGTGACCACGTCGTAGATCTAATACACTGTATGGATGAGTGGTCATGCCATCTGAACCAGCAAATTCACAGAAAAATGACAAAGATTGCTAGAAGAAAGGAGTCAGAATATATTCCAGATAATACATAAAGAAACTATGGACACTGCTCGAAGCCCGGGTATATTTGTAAAAATGCCCTATTTATGTTAACCACTTTGGTGGCAGTCGGCAATCTGTCAGTCAGTCAGTCACCTGCCATACTCTCTGAAGGTTGTCGTTTGATTCCAGACGTATCATTTGGTTCATGAGTGCAATTTTCTCCGATACTTGAGGGGAATCAGCTGGAACTGAGTTCACGCTTTGATGCTTTCGGCAGAACACGTTGCAGAAAGGGAACCAACTATATGGAATAAAACCCAGAGCAATGAAGTTGATCCTTTTACATTTATCTCCCTGTTTAAACTGTAATCTGTCAGTTTATTTTGAACAGTGAACATGAACACTTTTCTGCTTTCAGGGTCTGATTTTCCGGTTCAAGTTCCTCATGGCTGTCACGTTGCTGTGTGCAGCCTTGACTGTCATCTCCTTCATCATAGGACAAGTCAGCGAGGGCCACTGGAAGTGGGGCGATCAGGATGTGGGCCTGGAGTACACAAGTGCTTTCCTGGCAGGTACAGTCCACACCACAAAACATGACTTTCTTAGCATCTGATCCATAACTCTGGTGATTGTGTAAGATGGCGAAACATGACCGCCCACATTTACTGGCATGGCACATGATGATGATGATAATGGTCCACACAACAATCTTTTACAAGTGTGCTGGGTTGGGGGGGGGGGGGGGGGTGCAGTCGTTGTGTTTAATTTGTGAGAATAAAACAACGTGTTGAATTCAGAATTCAGCCATTCCTTGAGCATGGTCTTAGATAGCTGAAGTAGGTTCCACACGCAGGTATTGGATTGAATCAGTACAGAATTCCACATTTCACATTTAGCATTGATCTTCTTACCAGGACAGGGAGAGTCGTGGGCAATGAAAGATGGGATGGACTGGCAGGTACTACCACTCTATCACAGGGTCAGTCATTGGGTGGATCGCGCCAACATTATGAATGTCCTTAGAGAATTGGGATGAAACAAGGACTTCCAGCTGAATGAATTGACATCTGTAGCTAGCATACAAGCATTCAGATTGAAGATTGATGTGGCCAGGACAGAATAGTACAAGCTGGTGAGAAGGCTCATCAATCCATCAATCATAGGCCTGGCATAGTCGTCTGCTGATGAATTTACTATAGAGGAGATCAGAAAATCTCTGGACATGCCCATAGTCATCATCATCAGCATCATCCTGTGTCCTGTAAAATGGCATAGGCATTCATGTATCTCCCCAGATCTCGGCCCTTTGTATTTTGGATCAATTCTATTGATGATATCCTAATGTATTCTGCACACATATATATATATATATATATATATATATATATATATATATATATATATATATATATATATATATATATATATATATATATATATATATATATATATATATATATATAGGTTATCTTATCCTAAACATTCTATACTCTATGAGGTTCTCTTAGCCTTCTACACTCTATAAAGTTATCTTATCCTAATGTATTATTCTACACACTATAAAGTTATCTTATCCTCACCATTCTACTCTCCATAGGTTATCTTATCCTCATTGTTCTACACCCCATGTTATCTTATCATTGTTCTACACCCCATAAGGTTATCATATCCTCATTGTTCTACACCCCATAAGGTTATCTTATCATTGTTCTACACCCCATAAGGTTATCATATCCTCATTGTTCTACACCCCATAAGGTTATCTTATCCTCATTGTTCTACACCCCATAAGGTTATCTTATCATTGTTCTACACCCCATAAGGTTATCATATCATTGTTCTACACCCCATAAGATTATCTTATCCTCATTGTTCTACACCCCATAAGGCTATCTTATCATTCTACACCCCATAAGGTTATCATATCCTCATTGTTCTACACCCCATAAGGTTATCAAATCCTCATTGTTCTACACCCCATAAGGATATCATATCCTCATTGTTCTACACCCCATAAGATTATCTTATCCTCATTGTTCTACACCCCATAAGGTTATCTTATCATTGTTCTACACCCCATAAGGGTATCATATCCTCATTGTTGTACACCCCATAAGGTTATCATATCCTCATTGTTCTACACACTATAAGGTTATCTTATCCTCATTGTTCTACACCTCATAAGGTTATCTTATCATTGTTCTACACCCCATAAGGTTATCTTATCCTCATTTCTACATCCCATAAGGTTATATTATCCTCATTGTTCTACACCCCATAAGGTTATCTTATCCTCATTGTTCTACACCCCATAAGGTTATCTTATCCATAGCATTCTACACTCTATATAAAGTTATCTAATCCTAATGTATTCTACATTCTATATAAAGTCATCTTCACCATTCTACACTCCATAAGGTTATCTTATCCTCATTGTTCTACATCCATAAGGTTATCTTATCCATAGCATTCCTAACTCTATAAAGTTATATTATCTTAATGTATTCTACACACTATTAGGTTATCTTATCCTCAGCATTCTACACTCAAGATTATCTTATCCTTAGAATTCTACACTGTTATAAAGTTATCTTATCCTTAGCATTCTGAACTCTATATAGGTATCTAGTAAGGGGCAAGAGAACAAGTGTAACAGAAGTAGATAAGGAGGTGGAAATTGTGACAGAAAATTTGTAACAAAAACTTTGATATTAGCCAGAAAGAAACCAGGTTATTGCTTCATTCATGCTGATGATTATTACTGCTGTTTTATATACAGGAGTGTACGGGATGTGGAATGTCTATGTCATTGCACTGCTGAGTCTGTATGCTCCATCACATAAGAAGTTTACCTCAGATATTGGTAAGTTTGCATGTTGTTTATGTCTGAATCCAGATGTAATTCATTAATTCTTTGGTTGGTGTGACAGATTGTGTAGATTCTCTCAGATGTAATTCAATAATTCCTTGGTTGGTGTGAGTTTGCAGGATGTGTAGATTTTCTCAGGTAAATCATGGTTAGGAAGGATTTACTTAGTGTGGCGAAGGGGTAACGAATGCAATTCATAATGTTGCGTACAGCGTCGGAAACACAACTGTGGGTGATTTGGGAGCAGACTGCCTTGCATGGTTTCCATACAATGGTATGTGTGCCAGTCGTTCAGAAAGCTATAGCAGGCTACTTAATGTAAACTTGCCAAGAAATCACAAACAGCCAAAAAGTACTGCAAATGTTAAAATAGTATTGACCCTCAGTCAGGGCCTTATTCAGGAACGATTTTGTTGGTCTGTTGCAGATTCTTTGGCAGGACAGTTTTAAGTGTAATTAAGATTAGCAAAGAAATGAAAAAAACAATTGTGTTGCATTTTGAAAAAACAATTTCACCCATAATCCCACATGGTGGAGTGTCAGGGTGTCACAGGGGATGTGTTTGAGTCTGAGCATCACAGGAGATGTGTTGAGTCTGAGCATAACATGGGATGTGTTTGAGTCAAAGCATCACAGGAGATGTGTTTGAGTCAAGGATCACAGGGGCTGTGATTAAGTCAAAAGCATCACAGGGGGTGTGTTTGAGTCAAAGCATCACAGGGGATGTCATTAAGTCAAAGCATCACAGGAGATGTGTTTGAGTCTGAGCATAACATGGGATGTGTTTGAGTCAAAGTGTTTCAGGGGATGTGATTAAGTCAAAGCATCACAGGGAATCTGAGTTTGAGCGTCACAGGGGATGTGTGTTGAGTCAAAGTCTTACACTCCATATCTTCAGTAACGCATGTAAGACAGGCGTGCTGCAGCCTGTAGCCCACTTCCCACACTTATTTAACATTTACATTTTGTCCCTAAGCAGTTTCCTGCTTCTGGCATGTGATAGGGCTACCGAATTGTATAGGCTTGAATGCACGCTTTAATAGGTGACAAATCTTTCCCTCAGTTAGCAGGTGATGAGCCCGCACATGGCCGTGCTCATGACATTTTGAGCTCAGTTCCTTATCAACTTCACTAACAGGGATGTTTTCCACATTTGGGTCAATCATTATACTCCTGAAAATTATGTGTATTCGGGGCAGCAAACAATACAATCAGTATTTCCAATTTCCTGGTGCTTGCAGCTGGCATTCCTGCAACTTGTGTTTATATTGGTAACTTTTGGTACAAGTACACAGTCAGTAAAGGGCCCGGTGACACCCCTTGACCTGTATTGGGTATGTTATGCTAGCCCCATACTTTCATAGACCATTTGACACCAGGTGGGTGATGTTGACAATATCTCAACGGTCTCGTTTTCTGCCCAGGGTATTCATAGCACCTGTTTTAGGCTGGCTTGATCTGGGAGTCCAGTCAAGTTTTTAAAATCCACATTGGTGGGTGTTTCGGAACACATGACTACTGGGCTGGCATGCTAGCCACGGCTTTACCGCAGCCGCAACTTCTGAAAGGGGAAATTACTCAAAACTATTTGTTGTACAAGGGGAAGTTACTAACAAAAATAAAGTCAATGTTTAGGTAAAATACATTTTTCTATAAATTTGCACAATTTTTTGCAGAATAGCAAATTTTCTGAGCATGTTGCAGGAGAGGGTAAATTTTGCATTTTCTGTGCAGCCGCAAGCAATGTAAATTTCCACGATGCCAGACTTATTCTAATCTCACTAACATATATTGCACTGTATCAAAAACTGTTCTGTTTCCATTCTTGGGCAATTATACATTTCAATATAGGTCAGCATGGCTGAACGGATAAGAACATCTGTTCTTAAACATCCAGTGTGCTGATGCCAAGGTCAGGGGTTTAACCCCTACACCGGACAGTTGGGCTAAAATGTTGACCTGTCGTCCTTGCCTTGGGGACATAAATTACAAGTACCTCTGAAGTTGGAGTGGATTTGCCTCATGGCGAGGGACATTGTTAATAGGGAAAGCTAATCCACATGCAAAATTCAGTTCAGCACCACTGGAAGTAGTGTGTGAACTACGCTTGAGTACAAATCAAGCGAGCACCCCCCAAAAAAAAAAAAAAATTTCAATATGAAGAAAACTGTTGTGTAGAACATCATATTGTCTCCCATGATTACATAAATTTTATATGTTCCATGTGATGCCTTTTAACCTTATCCACGACTTGTGTCTGACAGATGACACAGACAGCAACAGTCGCGAAGAAGAGGTTCAGCTGACACAGCTGCCGTCGGAGGCATCCAACCTGGCATCTTTTATCACCAAGCCCACAACAGATTAAAGTGGAGATGAGATCTGGTAACTAGAACTTGACTTCACGGAACAAACAAATGCTGCTGTACTTGATGTAGATATTAGTTTTATTCGTGGTACATTGTAAATAAAATCGTTGGGTTTTTTTTATAGTTTCAACAGCAAATTGGTACGTTACGTACCTTGTCTGTTAACTGTGTCTGATTAATGACACAGACAGCAACACTCGTGAAGAAGAGGTCTAGCTGACACAGCTGCTGTCGGAGGCATCCAACCTGTCATCTTTTATCACCAGGCCCACAACAGATTAAAGTGTAGATGAGATCTGGTAACTAGACCTTGACTTCAAGTAACAGACAAATGCTGCTGTACTTAATGTAGATATTAGTTTTATCCATTGTACATTGTAAATAAAATCATTTGTTTTTTGTGTGTGTATAGTTTCAACAGCAAATTGGCAGATCTGATTCACTGCATGCTAAAGAAATCTGGCATTTATTGTGTCAGACGTATGCGTCCAGTTATTGTTGATATTTTGCTGATATGTTTTTTCTGCTGGTATCTCTGTGTGTCTGAGAGAGAGGGGGATGGGTGGAGGGGAGTTTTCGATCAAGTAGTGTTGGAGTTAAATTTAGAAGTAGATATTGAGAAATGTATGCCTTTAAAAAAAATTTAAATAAGGGCTCATGGTTCCCTAGTGGCATGAGTGTGTTGTTTGGATGGCCGCCTCTGTTGAGATCCCACATCCCTGTGTGTCATTCAGATGACCATTTCTGTTGAGGTCCCACATCCCTGTGTGTCATTCGGATGACCGCCTCTATTGAGATCCCATACCCCTGTTTGTTATTCGGATGACCGCCTGTGTATGGGTACAATTTTCCAAAATATAGACAACATTCATGTTTACCAAGAAAATTGCAATAATTGATAGCTTCTTCCTGTCACTTGTATCAGTTGGTATCATTTGTTCGGTGACATTTATTTCAGCGTTTTGTTTGAATGAATAAACAAATGATCTGTATTCCCTGTATGTACGATCTGTAGTTTTCTACATCGCATATTGATCCTCATATTATTTGTATATAATGTTCAATGGTAAATATGATGATATCTATTTAGAGTAATAATAATATTGCGTTTAAACAGGCAACAGATGGTAATGCCTCTAGTGGTAGTTGTGATTGTTTTATATTTTGTGTTATGCTGTGTATCATGTCAGTGGTAGAATGTGTGTGTTGGGAGAATGGTGAACAGTGATATTTTGGGGCATAATGGAAAGTGGGAATTTGAATACCAGATTGAAAGTGCTGTTAATGGAAAGTGGAATTTGAATACATGATTGAAAGTGTTAATGGAAACTGAGAAGTTGAATACATGATTGAAAATGTTAATGGAAACTGAAAAATGAAATGGAAAATGAATACATATACAGACCTACAAGCACTTGGAATCAACGACTGGCAAGAGAAGGTCCACCAGAGAGACGAATGGAGACGGATTGTATCTGCAGCAAAGAACCTCAATGGCTCGGAACGCTGAAGAAGAAGAAGAATGGAAACTGGGAAGTTGAATACATGATTGAAAGTGATGTTAATGGAAAGTGGGATTTTGAATACAGTGATTGAAAGTGCTGTTAATGGAAAGTGGGATTTTGAATACATGATTGAAAGTGCTGTTAATGGAAAGTGCTATGTTAAAACTGTTCAAGTGAAAGTGATATTAATGGAAAGTGTTATGTTCATACTGTTCAAGTGAAAGTGTGCGATTAAAGGTCATACCAAGACAGACCCATTTAGAGGATTTAACTGTTCAAATAAACATGCTCAAGAAAAGAAGCGGATAAATAGCATGTGAACTGCCTTGACAATTGCTGTAGAATTTTGACATGAAGATTAACATTGAAAAGACAGAACATACAACACAAAAATGATGATGATCAGTGCAGAATAACATAACTGTTAATGGAACATCATTAAAATGAACAAAACAAGTTAGTAGGATGGGAGACTGGATAGAGAAATATGTGTAAAAATACCCAAAAACAAAGATCAACTGTCAAATAGCACCTATACTAAAACATCCAGATATCAACATGCATACATAGAAGCTTAAATACCCTTAATATTATTGTCATGTAGTGTGTTTCATGTAGTTTTGTGTTGGTTTGGGTTTGTGTGTTCTGTGCTGATGAAGGCTTAGGCCGCAACGCCCAATTTGTTTCTTGTAATCGTGTTTCAGTAAAGCTCACAATCTACTTCTTGTGTTTTGGTGATTAATTCATTGCCTGTTTAAGCTTTACTGCAGTTCCCCTTATTCTTGTTAACCTTTATTCATCCTAGTGCTGTGTTATCAGTGTCTGGCATGGACAGTCCCAGAAACACACAGATGTAAGATCACTTTATGTGAGATGAGTGGCATAAGAAATGCTGCTGGAAAAACAAGAAGAGATAGAGAGACAAATGAGAAATTAAGAACATGTGTATAGATAACACCTAATACTGACTTTATAGAACAGCAAGGAATTAAATAAATGGTTCAGACATTTAGTTAGAATGGAACACGATCAACCAGCGGCTGTGGCGTTCTATGTGAGAACATCGAGATACAAGGTGAGGGGACGGCCCTGGAAGAGTTGGCTAGATGGAGTAAAAGAGACAGTGAAGAAATCAAATATGACATTAACACATGTAACACAACGAGCGAAACACTGAAAATTACATCTATAGCACGACGAGCGAAATAGAACATTACATCTATTTCCTGTGTGCAATACTTCACGGCAAAAGCAGTAAGACAGAAGAAGATAATATCTTTAAAACATGATCAAAAGTGACATTATTGGACTCTGGCTATGTTTTAAATATCGAGAGTGATGTTAATGGAAAGTGGTATGTTGTATACATGGTCAAAAGTGATGTTATTGGACTAGGGTATGTTGTAAACTTGATCAGAAGTGAAATTACTGGGAAGTGGTGTGTTGTATATATGATTGAAAGTGATGTTATTGGATTTGTGTATGTTGTAAACATGATCAAAAGTGAAATTATTGGAAAGTGGTGTGTTGTATATATGATGTTATTGGATTGTGATATGTTGTATACATGATCGAAAGTGATGTTATTGGAAAGTGGTATGTTAAATACATGATCAAACAAATAAATTGTAAATACCTTATTTAATGAATGTTGGAAAGCGGTTAAAAGTGGTATCTTAACCAAATGATAGAAAATTATGCATTCTGTATGGTTTATTGACTGAATGTTTCAAAGTGAATTACTGAAGGAATGGTGGCAAATGATGTAGAACAGTGCTTCCCAAACTTTTCACTTTCGACATAAAAGTTTCCTTTTGCACCAGGGACCGGTGCTGTTTAAAAAAATTTGTCTCCTTGTAATCTGGAATTTTATATGGCCTCATTAATATATTTTAATATAAATATAAGATTTAACGTAATTGTTGGTGCTGTGCTGGTGTGCTAAATACTGCTTCATAATATATATAATATTATTGGATGACGATGATTTATTTAATGGTGGTCCCATTTCCATGAGTAAAAATTTTGTTGTAGAGATTTACAAATTTGTTCAAATGCCAAAACTATATTTAGGTCTTCTTGTAAAGGTGTATATACTCGTATACACCGACAGTAATGAACACCCCCGGGAAGGTTAACCCGGTCAATGAATGCCCGCAGAAGTCGGATGTGTCAGCCTAACGGCGCAAGAATGCAGCTCTGCTGTAAACGGGCACAACGCAATCACGTCCGAAAAAAAAAAAAAAACCTCCGGATGAACGCAGAAGAAGAAGTAATGAACACCAATATAAAATAAAAATAAAATATACCTTGGAAAACAATACCAAATCAGATTTTAAACAAGCTGACTAAATTACAGTATGTTGTAATAAAAGTGATTTAATGATCAGCTGCTAACAGTAACTATGTAATGCGAGGGGTGGGCCTGTTGATTATTTACAAGCTTATCAAATCGTGGCTCGATTGTAGACAGTGATACTCGCGAAGAACAAATAATTTCCATATTGTTTCTGTATTTTGTCTTAATAATGCTCATTGACAAAAAACCAGTTTCGCAGAGGTACGTCGACGGAAATAGAAGGAGAACTTTCAAGGCGATTTCAGTAAGTTCAGGATATCCTGTTTCGATCATGTATCCAAAAATAGGCTGGTGATGTCATGGTTTCGAAAACCATCTTCAATCCTTCGTCAGACTTCAGATCCAGCAGTTTATCTTGTAAAGGACACCATAAAAACAATCTTGTTTTTAAAAAGTTCTAAACAATCCTCAAAGGAGAAAATATTTAACTTTTTTCTTTTTTCAACTCACGTTGCGGACTGGCAAAGAAGGGTTCGCTGACCGGCACCAGTCCGCGGACCATCACTTTGGGAAGCACTGATGTAGAATAAAGTGGCCTAGTGGTGTGATATTGTGAAATGTACTTCTATACATAAACATGCTATATCAACAACATGTACGTCACAGATATGTACGTGAGATTATTTGGTTGACTTTATTGCAAACCTGTACACACAAACATGATCAAACTCATTTCTGTTTGCCTCTTGCTTTATTTTGTGTCACTGTTTGATGTCATTGTTGTATATTTCTATCTGTAAATATACTTTATATGTTAGACATCTTCTGGAATATATTTTGATGTGTATATATATATGGCAATAAGTATACTTAAGGTTTGTTTATCAGAGGTGTCGCATACATGTACAATTAGTTGTTTGGTTAGTTATATACATGTAACATATATACTGTAGGTTGTTTGATTGTAAGTGTACATATAACATATATACTGTAGGTTGTTTGGTCAGTTGTGTACATGTAACACATATACTATAGATGACGTTGTCCACATGAGCACTATTACTATTTACATTGCAAGCACCGGGCCAGCATTCAGATTTCTGTGATGGTGCACTCTGCCATGAGCAAAGCTCACTGCCACTCTTCTCCCACCAGGCTAGCTTGCCCCTGGTCTCAGACACCTCAAACATTTCTTTAATGTCCCTCCATATATACTTGGATACTATCTCCAGATGATTAAATCTGCCATTTTAGACCGAAGCTAAACTGTGTTTTTGTTTTAACATGATATATAAAAAGTCCCTTAAAAGTCGACAGGGTCGACTTCATTGCACCAGGTTTTATCCCATATGGCTCGGTCTCTTTCCTCACGGAAAGCGTCGCACAAAGCACGAACTCCGTAGCTTTTAGCGACGACCCACAGGAGTCTCCGAAACAATTTCCTTTTTTCTTGTCTTTTCCTAATTTACACTTGCATTTAAGAGTATGGGATGGTGTCTTTTCCTAATTCACACTTGCATTTAAGAGTATGGGATGGTGTCTTTTCCTAATTCACACTATGCAGGGATATACAGAGAACCAAGTCAGTGTTGATGTATTGTGAACGATATTAAAATATCTCTATTTTTCTATTTTTGTACAGTTCTTGTAGGTGCATTGACTTAGAGCTGATCTATTTCACCGATCAGGTTGTGTTTGCTACATGTATACCTTGGTAGAGCGTCTGTCATTCATGTATCTGTATATTAGAGCATTAAAACTGCATTTTAGTCCAAGTCTGGCAGTGTGTTGTTTTCTTTTCATAGGGTGAGTGTGATGCTGCAGCCCTGTCATTTGTTCATTCATTAAATGGCTTCTTCTGTACTGGCATGTAAAGTTCCTGTCATCTTTTAGTCTATGCAAGAGTTGTCAGATATCTAATCACTCATTGTAAAGGTAAAGTTGAGGACCCGGTTTACACGCGTTGAGTGCTGTGACAATACTGGTAATAACCCTATATTTATATCGACCAGTCGGCACTTGAGGGCTGATGTGGGAATATGTTAACCCTATATTTGTATAGAGCAGTCGGCACTTGAGGGCTGATGTGAGAATATGGTAATAACCCTATATTTGTATAGAGCAGCCGGCACTTGAGGGCTGATGTGAGAATATGGTAATAACCCTATATTTGTATAGAGCAGTCAGCACTTGAGGGCTGATGTGAGAATATGGTAATAACCCTATATTTGTATAGAGCAGCCGGCACTTGAGGGCTGATATGGGAATATGGTAATAACCCTATATTTGCATAGAGCAGCCGGCACTTGAGGGCTGATGTGAGAATATGGTAATAACCCTATATTTGTATAGAGCAGCCGGCACTTGAGGGCTGATGTTGAACCCATGTCCATAAATGACCATCTATTGCACGATGAGTGCAAATCAGTGACCACCTGTGTCTGTGGTTAGCTGAATCAGCGATCCCATTTGGCACTAGCGGTCAAGAGTGTAGAAAATGGAGATGTGTGTGAAACCAATTGGCTACTGGAATTCTAAGAAAGCATGCTATTTTATACCTTTTGAAGGAGTTTTTAAAAAGTTAGTTGCATAAACTTTACAGTGCATCACACTCAAACCCAGCATTGTTTGACTGTTTGTCATTTCTAGACAAGTTGACATTCATTGATTTCTGAATGACTAGTACTCATACCATTGAATGAAAACCAACGCAAAGCAATCTGCTGCCAAATCGCACGTAGTGGTGTTTAGAGCCCGCACAGTATGCAGGATTATGATTTGCGTTTGTAACCCCTTTGCCTCAGCCGGCTGTAGGAGACTGAGCTCATATGAGCATGTCCTGTGTGCTGTGAAAGACGAGAGGCTTCAAATGAAAACCTGAAATGTTTGTGTGTGTGTGACTATATTCTGAAAAAGTACAGAACAAATGTATCATTTTTCGATGTAGTCACCACTGCGTTCAATGCAAGTCCTCCAGTGCTGATAACGTGCTTGGATTCCTATAGAAAAAAATTCTCTTGGTCGCTTGTGTAACCACTCATGCACCACCTGCTGTACCTGTTCATCAGACCGAAAAGCTTTGAAACTTCCTACTCCGCTCATACACTTGCTGAACTAACAGGCTTGCATCACCATACTGGACCTTCATTTGCTGATGAACTTCTACAGGTTTCATCCCTTCACTGATCACAAAACAGATAACAGAATGCTGCTCTTCTTTGATGCATGTCAAATGTGGGGCTGCCATACTTAAACTGTCCTTATGACATCACCGTGTTCTTCTGCACTGTTATGTCACATGCTTAACACTCTTGACATTCTTAACAACAATATTGACAGATTACAAGACAATGGCATGGTTATTGTAATTTCTATCAGACTTTTAAGATGTTCATCTGAATCCCCCTTACAGGTGTTGGATGAATATATGGTTTGGCAAACCAAGGCTTATATAAAACTTCATGGTGGATTCATCCTTGGACTTCAGTGTGAAAGGCATAAATGCTACTACTCCACCACAAGAATGTCCAGATTATACACACAATTTGTAACCACACAAAAAAACAAATGCTGGAAAACATATTTCTATAAAGATGATCAACTATACAATAAATATTCTGAAATTTGGACAACCATTCTCATAGTTCGTCATGGTTCTCGTTAGCGTAAGGAAACTTGCTGACCCATTTCGGAATCTGTTCTGACCACAGTTTGACCCGCTCAGGAAGCAAATGGTGCTTGACTTCAGATGTGAGGCCAATCTCCAGGTACTGCTGTCTTTCTGCATCAAAACCTGGCCATCCAGAAGGCAGGTCAGATTTCAGAGAATGACCTGGGTTGCTGAAATATGCCAGACAGATTTAAATAACAACCATAACCAATCCACTGTTGGAAACACTAACCAGTGTATTGTTAACAGCGTTAAACATAAATTCCATTCTTTACCGCTAGTGCCAAATGGGACTGATTGCTGATTCAGCTAGCTGCAGACACAGATGGTCACTGATTTGCTTTCATTGTGCAATGGATGGTAATTTATGGACATGGATTTGATTTCAAAGGGAGGTAGACTTACAAACTGACTGACTCACATGCCAATCCATCCTGATTAAAAATCATGCAAGTAACATCTGTGATATTAACAACTTTATAATACTGAAATAATTATAAATAATTACCTTTTATAACAGGGAGAGGAGTGGCTGGCCGAGTGGTTATAATGCCAAATTCTCCTTCGGGAGACATGTGATCAAATCCTTGGTAAGGTGTGGAATTTTTTCTGTCGAGGGCAAACAGAAAACTCTAGCCTGCACAGTTCACGGCGACTGCACTAGCCAGGCAGCCTTAATTCCCCATGCTCAAGACTTCCCTGCCATACGCCGCAAGGTACTATATTGGCAGTAAATTACATTGTTTTTTATAACGGAGTAGTGGCTGTCAAATTCAAAACAATGATGTCAATGTAAACTATGAGTAATGAATGAGAACAATCTAGACTGCAGCAGGATATGACAACGTAACATGAAACACAAACGTTCGTTATGATCCTGAGAAAAAACAATAACCACATATTAGTCTGGATGCTTGTGAGGAATGTACATACATGTGTGTTTGTTTTTTCTCCAAACTTATCTTTTTATTTCATTTTGATACACACTATCATGTTATGTAATTATGAGTCTTGCCATGACTTGCTAAGTCCCGTGACTTTCCACTGCGATTAGATTCTCTTTGCTGTTCATGGTAGTAAGCATTACAATAGAATTACGAAAGTGCCACAGACATGCTCACCCTGTCTTGATAAAATCTCCAACCATTGTCATAAATTTGATTCTTATTAGGTCATCTTGCTCCGTCCACTTGCTTCTGTCCACCTAAAAACATAATGTAGGTTAGAGAACCAAACCTGACCATCATTGATTGAAGGCAGTAGCTACACCACCATGATGACAGCAGGCTTCTGCAACATCTTCTAGCACATCACTTACACAATCACAGTACTCCTACACATCACTTACACAACCACAGTACTCCAACACATCACTTACACAACCACAGTACTCCAACACATCACTTACACAACCACAGCACTCCAACACATCACTTACACAACCACAGTACTCCAACACATCACTTACACAACCACAGCACTCCAACACATCACTTACACAATCACAATACTCCTACACATCACTTACACAATCACAGTACTCCTACACATCACTTATACAATCACAGTACTCTAACACATCACTTACACAATCACAGTACTCCCATACATCACTTACACACTCACAGTACTCCCACACATCACTTACACAATCACAGCACTCCCACACATCACTTACACAATCACAGTACTCCAATACATCACTTACACAATCACAGTACTCCCATACATCACTTACACAATCACAGTACTCCCATACATCACTTACACTAGCACAGTACTCCCATACATCACTTACACTAGCACAGTACTCCCATACATCACTTACACAACCACAGTACTCCCATACATCACTTACACTAGCACAGTACTCCCATACATCACTTACACAACCACAGTACTCCCATACATCACTTACACAACCACAGTACTCCCATACATCACTTACACAATCACAGTACTCCAATACATCACTTACACTAGACCACAGCACTCCCATACATCACTTACACATTCACAGTACTCCCACACATCACTTACACAATCACAGTACTCCCATACATCACTTACACAACCACAGTACTCCCATACATCACTTACACTAGCACAGTACTCCCATACATCACTTACACAATCACAGTACTCCCACACATCACTTACACAATCACAGTACTCCCATACATCACTTACACAATCACAGTACTCCCATACATCACTTACACAACCACAGTACTCCCATACATCACTTACACAACCACAGTACTCCCATACATCACTTACACTAGCACAGTACTCCCATACATCACTTACACTAGCACAGTACTCCCATACATCACTTACACAATCACAGTACTCCCATACATCACTTACACTAGCACAGTACTCCCATACATCACTTACACAACCACAGTACTCCCATACATCACTTACACTAGCACAGTACTCCAACACATCACTTACACAATCACAGTACTCCAATACATCACTTACACTAGCACAGTACTCCCATACATCACTTACACAACCACAGCATTCCCATACATCACTTACACAACCACAGCATTCCCATACATCACTTACACAACCACAGTACTCCCATACATCACTTACACAACCACAGTACTTCTATACATCACTTACACAACCACAGTACTTCTATACATCACTTACACAACCACAGTACTCCAACACATCACTTACACAACTACAGTCTTCTAACACATCACTTACACAACCACAATGCTCCAACATCACTTACACAACCACAGCACTCTAACACATCACTTACACAACCACAGCACTCTTACACAACCACAGCACTCTAACACATCACTTAGACAACTACAGCACTCTAACACATCACATACACAACCACAGCACTCTAACACATCACTTACATAACCACAGCACTCTAACACATCACTTACACAACTACAGTACTCTAATACATCACTTACACAACCACAATGCTCCAACACATCACTTACACAACCACAGCACACCAACATATCACTTACACAACCACAGTGCTCCAACACATCACTTACACAACCACATTACTCCAACACATCACATACACAACCACAGTGCTCCAACACATCACTTACACAACCACAGTGCTCCAACACATCACTTACACAGCCACAGTGCTCCAAAACATCACTTACACAACAATAGCACTCCAACACATCACTTACACAACCACAGAACTCCAACACATACACAACCACAGTGCTCCAACACATCACTTACACAACCACAGTGCTCCAACACATCACTTACACAGCCACAGTGCTCCAAAACATCACTTACACAACAATAGCACTCCAACACATCACTTACACAACCACAGAACTCCAACACATCACTTACATAACCACAATGCTCCAACACATCACTTACACAACCACAGCACACCAACATATCACTTACACAACCACAGTACTCTAACACATCACTTACACAACCGCAATGCTCCAACACATCACTGTCATATAGCATACGACAGGCGTGTAGAGAGTGAACTGATGTGTACACACACATCAGTGAACAAAAATAGAGAAACTAGAAAAACCAAGCACGATGTAGCACCACAAATGCACAAGTGCTACGTCAGCAAGTCGCCATGATTAACACCGCGATTGTCACTTAGACACACTTCACTTTCAGCCTTCACACAGAACAGGCGCATCTCAGCTCTACACGGACACCAGTATATACGATTCACTAGAACGCTCCACACCCGCATCGATTGACAACAGTAGCTCACACAGACGGGCACTTTCACCATTAGCCACGACATTTCTCAACTGTCGGACGTCCATCGCAGGTGCGGATCCATACTGGTATGGCCACTTAGTCTCAAACGCCGACCGACCATGCTGGACGATCGTCATGGCTTGACTGCCGGTGGCCGTTAGCGCCAGTCTCTCCCCCCCCCACACACACACACACATACACACACACTAGAAGGTACGGGACACAAGACTCCAAGGTAACATGATGGGGAGGTTTGTGGCGGGAGCATATTTCGTCCAGTGAAAGGTGTATATGGCCTGAGTGCTGCCGGCTGGAGAGTGTGCTTGTATCCGCGAGAACACAGGCTTCTGGTGAGAATAAAGTTCATCAAATCATCGTTCCCATGGCTTGTTCTTGAGTGCATGGCCTTTGGTGTTGCTGTGAAGGTTTGGACGCAATGTGCCATCCCACAGGTCTTGGGGATTCATCCGAGAGATACTCAAGGTCATCATCATAAACTCCCTGGACAACGCTGAGCCTCATAACACAGACAGTGATCCTTCCTCATTAAATACCACTCCTTGACAATCACATACACAACAATAGTACTTCAATACATCACTTACACAAACGCAATGCTGCAACACATCACTTACACAACCACAATGCTCCAATACATCATATACATAACCACAGTACTGTAAACTTGTTACTATAATTTGTGTGCTGGTATTGTGCATTGCAAGATGTATTGGGAACGTGATGCTGGAACCACATTTGTTTACAGACCAGTCAGCTGACAGCTCTCGAGGGCTGGCAATATCAGGCCAGCCGCTTTGACTCTCCAGGACATTTTCCGGGGACCCATGTTAGGCGGGACTGATCTGCAAGTCCAGGCCGATGAAACATTTGTTTCAATGCAAATTCCAACCCTGTAACCCAAGTCACCACTGTATCATGGTTCCACATACTTTTTCCACACACTCTCTATACATAAATATTGCCGGTCCAAGTTTTGTATTTAACCTCTATAAAGGTTTGTGCAACATAATAGGTAAATACAAAACTTGAATCAGCAATATTTTCAAACACTGTAAAGTCTTAAAAATACACCCTGTATTTATGTGCATTGTCTGTGTTACTGTGCTATAAATGAATGCATTTATGTGCATTATCGGTGTTTCTGTGCCATAAATGAATGTGTTTATGTGCATTTATGTGTTACTGTGCGATAATGAATGTATTTATGTGCATTATCTGTGTTGCTGTGATATTAAATGGATGTATTTCTGTACATTATCCTGTGTTACTGTGTTATTAATGAATGTATTTATGTGTATTATATGTGTTACTGTGCTATAAATGATTGTATTTATGTGCATTATTATACTATACATGAGTTATCTGTGTTATAGATTCTATGACCAAACTTGTAAAGACAGTGTTTTTGTGTTTTTAATCAGCACTATATGATTCTATGTTGTTATACTTCAAATGGATCTGTGAAATGTGGATAAAATGTGAAATATTTAACTAAGTCACTGCATGCTCTATATTTTCTTACCTCCACAGGCACTATTTTAATTACAGTTTCCATGTCAATGTCGAAAGAGATACAGGAGGTAAAACCCATGTAACATTCCTCTGTAGGGTGGAAGCAGCCATTCGGGGAAGTGAACAAACCGAAATAAATACACCTGGAGGTAGGTAATTCATGTATATCATTATGATCATTAAGGTTACGAATAATGCTGGGATACACTCAACATAGCTGTACACACAGTGTCCCTAATTATGAATCTTTCACAGTATTATGCATTTATCTTACAGCTCTCTTTTCATAGAGCCATTACCCGTGGGTTAGGAGCAGTGAACAAGTTTTACCACTCCCTGACACACCGAGGTGAGGGTTCTAAATCAACTGCAAATGATTTGGAAGCAGACCTGGTTGCGTTGATTTCCATGGTATAGGCGTAGATTGTTCAGAAAGCCATGGCAAACTACTAGATGTAAAAAGAGCATGGTAAATCACATACAGTCAAACAATGCTGGGGCTGATTGTGATGCCCTGTATAGATGCCCTGTATATATGCCCTGCATAGGTGCCCTGCATAGATGCCCTGTATAGAACATGCAACAAACTTTAACTCTCCATTCGTAAACCTTTTGCCAGCAGCTTCTTCACCTGTCCTCTTTCAAGAGGATTGTGTCATGCATACATACACACCTCTTTACTTTAAAACACAGGTCGGTCCAATTTTGGCAAGTATCTGTGCAAGGTTTAGTTCTACAAGAGGCAAACAAAAGCTGCAAACTGATTATATAAGTTAGACGTAGACAGTCAAGGTTCTTTGGGCATTTTATGAGGGAAAAAAAAAAATAAACTACAGAACTTCGTGAAAACTGGCAATATTGAGGGGAAAAGAACATGGGGAAAGCAGAGAAGTAAATATCTGGATAGCTTGACCACATGGTGTGGTCAGGACAAGAACACATAGTTGATACACAACTCTGATGATCATGTAAGATGACGAAACATGACTGCCCACGCTTGCCGGCATGGCACATAATGATGATGATGCCCAAGATTAATTTTCCCAAGGCACATTCCAACCACCGATCTCCGTGGCAAAGATGTTACGGATGCGGTAACACATCTGCACGCGATTTGGCAGCAAACCGTGTTGGGCTGATTTTTTAATGAAATGGTATGGGTGCCGGTCGTTTAGAAAGCAATGGCAAACTCCTAAATGTAAATTTACGAAGACATCAACAACAGCAAAAAATGCTGGTGTTGACTGCAAACATTCTGTAAAGGATATGCAATTAACTTTTTTAAACATTTCAACCACAGTAGGGGCTCTATTTCAGCTGCTCCCCGTGTTGTACTAGTAAGTTTGTTCATGATTGCTATTCTTTGCCTTGCCTTTGTTAGATCTGTCTCCACTAGTGCCTTCCATTCCAAACAAAAATCAAAGGTCACATCCAGGTCGTTTGGATGTTCATCCTGACACAATTTCTTGTATTCATTCAACAATAGCTTGCAGTGTTGTGTATGTGGAGAACACTGTGCTTGTTGTTATATCCTCACTGATCTCCACAAAAAGTTTCTGACCATGCCTTGAATGCTGATCAGGTTTGCTGCATTCTTTTTTTATGATGTATTAAAGTAAATTGTGAATTCAAATGATGATAAGTGTAATCACCAGTTAAAAGTGAATTGCATGTTTGTGATTTAATAAGCAAGTGTATGTTCAGTAGTTTGCCAATGTTTCTGTGTCTTTTGTTTGATGTATGAGGGGCTTCAAATGAAAACCCTAAATGTTTTTTTTTTGGTGAATATATTCTGGAAAAAAAGTAAAGAACAAATATATCATTCTTCGACGTGGTCACCACTCTATTCAATCCAAGTCCTCTAGTGCCGTTAAAAATGCTTGGATTCCTGTAGACAAATCTACTCTGGGGTCACTACTCGGTGTGCCTGACCCAGTTGTGAACAGTCTGTCACAGAAGTCATGCCGTTTTGAAACTTCCTAATCCACTCATACACTTGCTGGACTGATAGGCATGCATCGCCATACTGGACCTTCATTTGCCGATGAATTTATATAGGTTTCACCCCTTCACTGATTAAAAAAAAAAATGGATAACAGAACGCTGCTCCTCTTTGTTTGGTACATGTCAAAAGTGGGGTGGCCATATTTTAGCTGTCCTTATAATGTCATTGTGTTCGTATGCACTGTGATGTTCACTTACTTAACATTCTTGATATCCTTAACAACAATATTGACAGGTTACAAGACAATATCATGATTACTGTAATTTCTATCACACTTTTAAGGTTTTCATTTGAAGCACCCTTATATTATAATAAATCGATAATTCACATGATGATAATTGTAATGACGACTTAAAAGTTAGTTGCATGTTTGTGATTTACTCAATAAGTTTATATTCAGTAGTTTGCCATTGCTTTCTGAATGACCAATGCTCCCACCATTGTTAAAAACCAACGCAAGGCGGTCTGCTTTCAAAATACCTTCAGCTAATTTTGAACATGGGGTGCGGGATTGCTAACTGCATTCACTGACCACTCACCACAGACACCAGCATGAGTTACAGGATATTAATGGGCATTTTAATCAATAGTTCACATGGGGATTATAGTAATCATTAGCTAAAGAATTTTAATGGGCATTTTAATCAATGGTTCACAAGGGGATTATAGTAATCATGAGTTAAAAGATATTAATTGACATTTCAATCAATAGTTCACAAGGGGATTATAGTAGTCATGAGTTAAAGGATATTAATGGACATTTTTGGGTTAGCGGGGTAGGATTATCCCCTGTCAAAGGAGATGTAAGACGCCTCCTATCCTCGTTAAAAGACGAATATCTATTGCTCTTCAAAGACTAAAACAACTGAACATATTGTGAAGAGGGACAGACAGAACTACACAAAATAGATTTTTAAGAGCATGCATCTTTCCCATTGCAACATACGCCTGTGAGACCTGGACACTTACTAAACAAGCTGAACAGCGCATAAATGCCTTTGAATATAAATGTTATAGACGACTTCTAAGAATATTATGGACTAGCTGACCCGGCCCGGCTTCGCCCAGACCCTGGTGGGGAGCATCTCATTTAATTCATATAATTAGTCATATAAGCTCCCATTCCCGTTCCCGACTATCTACCTGTCTGTCTATTATTAGAAAGAGCACTTGAAAGATCTTTACATCTTCCCCCAACAATTAACTTGGGTGAATGGAGCGTCTCATTTAATTCATATTCGGCCCCTGCTCCCGTTCCCGTTCCCAACAAAGACGACCCGGCCCCGGCTTCACCCAGCTCCTGGCGGGAGCATCTCATTTAATTCATATTCGGCCCCTGCTTCCGTTCCCGGTCCCCAGAGCGGGGACCATCTCGTATTAATTCATATTCGGCCCCTGCTCCAGTTCTTGTTCCCTGTCTGTCTATCTGTCTGCCTGTCTGTCTAATAATTTATTGGTTGCGGTTAGAACAACCTTAGATAAACGAAAACCAACGTTACAAAAAGCATTAGAAAGAGCACTTGAAAGATCTTTACATATTCCCCCAAAATTAACTTGGGTAAATGGAGCGGCGTCAGCAGCAGCAGAAAAAGAAGAAAAAAGGAGGAGTGGAGGAGGGGGGAGGAAGGGTGGAGGAGGGAAAGGGGGGGGGGGAAAAGAAGCGGAGAGGAGGGGGGAGGAAATGGGAAGAGGAGAAGAGGAGGAGGGAGGGGGAAAGGGAAAGGGAGGAGGGGGAAGGGGGAGGAGGAGAGAGGAGGGAGAGAGGAGGAGGGAGGACGAGGAGGAGGAGGAGGAAAAGGGGGAAGAGGGAGGAGCGGGAGGAGGAGAAAGGAGGAAGAGGGAGGCGGAGAAGGAGAATGAGGAGAAGGAGGAGGAGGAGGTAGAAGGAGGGGGGGGAACGCAGGAGGAGGAGGGGGAGGAGAAGGAGGGGGGAGGAGGGAGGAGGAAAGAGGGAGGAGGGGTGGAGGAAAAGGGGGGGGAGGAAGAGTAAAGAGGAGGAGGAGAAACGAGAAGGAGGGGGAGGAGTAGAGGAGAGGAATATGAGGAGGGAGGAGGGGGAAAGGGAGGAGGAGGGATTGTGGATGAGGAAGAAGAGGGAGGAGGGAGGGGGAGGAAAGGAGGAGGAGGGGAGGAAAGGAGGAGAGAGGAGGAGGGGGGAGGGTAGGAGGAGGGGGAAGAGGGAGGAGGAGGGAGGAGGGGGGGAAAGATAGGCGGAGAGAGGAGGAGGAGGGAGGAGGGGGAGGAGGGGGTGGGAAATGGAAAGGGGGAGGAGAGGGGGAAAGAGAAGAAGGAGGAGGATGGAGAGGAGGAGGAGAGGGAGAGGTATTAGGGAGGAAAGGGATGGAGGATGGAGGAGGACAGAGAGGGGGAGGAGGAAGAGGGAGGAGGAGGAGAAGGAGAGGCGGAGGGAGGAGGAGGAGGAGGAGAACGCAGAGGAGGAGGGGGAGGAGGGGAGGGGAGAGGGAGAGGAAAGGGAGAAGAGGGAGGAGGAGGAGAGGGATGAGGTGGAAGGAGGAGGGGGGAAAAGGTAAAGGGGAGGGGAAGGAGGGGGAGGAGAAGGGGGGGAGAGGGAATGATGAGGAGGGAGGGGGAGGAGGAGGATGTGGGGAAGGGGAGGGGGGGGAAAGGAGGGGGGGGGGAAAGGGAGGGGGGGAAGAGGAGAGGAGGAGAAGGGAGGAGGTGGGTAGGAGCCGGAGGGAGGAGGATGGAGGAGGGGGAAAGAGGAGAGAAGAGGAGGGGGAAAGGGAGGAGGGAGAAGGAGGAGGGGGCGGGGAAGAGGAAGAGGGTAGGAGGAGGAGAGGAAGGAGGAGGGATTGGAGGACGGAGGAAGAGGAGGAGGTAGAGCGAGGAGGAGGAGGGGAAAAGGGAGAGGGGGGTGGAGGAGGTCGGAGGAGGGAAGAGGGAGGAGGAGGGGGGGGGGGGGAGGGCGGAAGGGGAAGGGAAGAAGAGGGGGGAGAGGGAGGAGGATGGAGGAGGGAGAGAGAGGAGGGGGGGGAAGAGGAAGAGGGTAGGAGAAGGCGGAGGGGGAGGGGGAGGGGGAGGAGGAAGTGAGCGGATAGAGGGGGGGAAGGAGGGGATGTCTTAAAGCATAACTCCAAATGAAACTAAAAAGGGGAATCAAAGGCGTTATGAAGCTCGTTAAAAAAATAATGAAAACCCAACTCACCTTGATAAACCCGACACAAAACCCGACGGCAATTAAAAGGCATTTATTAATGCACTGCAGAATTACCCCAAAAAGGACTGTTCTAGAATAAAACCTGCCCTTAAGACAGGGACGGTGGTTATTTAACTATCTACGAACCAGCTCTCAATTCCACCATTGCGTCAGCGGGTCCTTCGTTCAAATCCGTGTAGTAGGTTTTTCTAAACTCGTTAAGGATTTCTTGTCGGGTCCTCTCACTAGTGATCTTCGTGAACATTTCATCCCTGTCCTTTCCACTCAGCTGCCGATCTTCTCAAACATTGGTCTTTCCCCAGGTCTTCTCTTCTTCACTGACCCCCAGAAACACCGCCGTCTTGTTCTCTCCTCTCGAAGCGTCTCCCTTTCTGACCTCAGAGTGACGATTTCCCGTTTATCCCTAGTCTCCTAGAAATTTGTAAACTTTTGGGTTCAGGATTCTCTATCTATTATTAAAGACGCAACCGCGGGCATCTGCCTCGAGGCAAGGAGGAGGGAGAGGAGGAAGGGGGGGGCGGAGGAAGAGGGGGAAGGAGGGGGAGGGGGGGGGAGGGAAAGGGGGGAGGGGAAGAGGAGGGGGGAAGAGAAGGGGAGGAGGAAGGGGTAGGAGGGAAGGGGGGTTTTGGGGGGGGGGAAGGGGAAAAAAAAGGGAAGGGGGAAAAGGGGAAGAGGGGGGTGGGGAAGATAGAGGAAGAAGGGGGGAGGAGAAGGGAAGGAGGAGGAAGGATGGAGGAAAGAGGGAGAAGGGGGGAGAAAAGGGGGAGAAGAGGAGGGAGGGAAAGGATAGGGGGTTTGAGGAGGAGAGGGGAGGGGGGGGGGGGGAGGGGAGGGGAGGGGGAGGAGGGTGTTTTCGTGTGGGGGAGGGGGGGGGAGGAGGGAGGAAAGGGGGGGGGGAGGTAGGGGGGGGAAGGGAGGGGAAAAAGGAGGGGGAAAGGGTTTGCCATTCCCAATTCATACTGGTCTAGGTTCTTGATTTTGTCCTTTCCATTGATTGTTCTTCCCTTCTACATGACTGTAGATAACTTCATTACACTAAAAAAAATGAATTGTTATTGATATGCCGTGGCATGGAGGGAAAATCGCAGGAGTTGATCCAGAAAAAAAAAAGACCGAGACATGGAGACCATGAATGCCTACGCCAGCCGGCACGGCACTTGAAAGATGATGATGGTTTCCGTGTGACGATTCTGTGTAGTCCGGCCTTTTTTTCGCTTTTCCAAAAGTTTTTGGGGTTTGGGGTTTTTTTCATCATCATCATCATATTTTAAGTACGTATTTAGGGGGGGGGAGGAGGGAGGAGGAGGAAAAAAAAAAAATAAACAGTTGGCAGCACTGGAATAGAGGAAGACGTGTAGAAATTTTTCCAATTTTTAGATGACATGCATAGATGCCCTGTACAGAACATGCAACAAACTTTAACACTCCATTCGTAAACCTTTTGCCAGCAGCTTCTTCACCTGTCCTCTTTCAAGAGGATTGTGTGATGCATACATACACACCTCTTTATTTTAGACACAAGTATGTCCAACTTTGGCAAGTGTCTGTGCAAGGTTTAGTTCTACAAGAGGCAAACACAAGCTGCAAACTGATTACAGAAGTTAGACGTAGACAGTCAAGGTTCTTTGGACATTTTATGAGGAACAAAAAGTAAACTAGAGAACTTGGTGAAAACTGGCACTATTGAGGGGGAAAGAACAAGGGGAAAGCAGAGCAGTAAATATCTGGATAGCTTGACCACATGGTATGGTCAGGACAAGAACACATAGCTGATCCACAACTCTGATGATCATGTAAGATGACGAAACATGACTGCCCACACTTACCGGCATGGCACATGATGATGATGATACCAAGGATTAATTTCCCCAAGGCACATTCCAACCACCAATCTCCGTGGCAAAGGCGTTACGGATGCGGTTCGTAATCCCGAATACCCGCATTCGAAACACATCTGCGCGCGATTTGGCAGCAGACTGTGTTGGATTGATTTTTTATGAAATGGTATGGGTGCCGGTCGTTTAGAAAGCAGTGGCAAACTCCTAAATGTAAATTTACGAAGACATCAACAACAGCAAAAAATGCTGGTGTTGACTGCAAACGCTCCGTAAAGGATATGCAACTAACTTTGTTTAACATTTCAACCACAGTAGGGGCTCTATTTCAGCTGCTCCCCGTGTTGTACCAGTAAGTTTGTTCATGATTGCTATCCTTTGCCTTGCCTTTGTTCGATCTGTCTCCACTAGTGCCTTCCATGCCAAACAAAAATCAAAGGTCAAATCAAGATCAAAGATCAAATCACAGGTTGCTATCCTTTGCCTTGCCTTTGTTCGATGTGTCTCCACTTGTGCCTTCCATGCCAAAAAAAAAAAATCAAAAGTCACATCTAGGTCGTTTGGATGTTCATCCTGACACAATTTCTTGTTTTCATTCACCAATAGCTTGCAGTGTTGTGTATGATCTGGGTGGAGAACACCTTGTGCTTGTGTTATATCTCATTGACCTCCGCAAAAGTTTCTGACCATGCCTTGAATGCTAATCAGTTTGGCTGCAATCCTTTTTTATGATGTATTAAAGTAAATTGTGAATTCATATGATGATAAGTGCAATCACCAGTTAAAAGTGAATTGCATGTTTGTGATTTAATAAGCAAGTGTATGTTCATAGTTTGCCAATGTTTCTGTGTCCTTTTGTTTGATGTATGAGGGGCTTCAAATGAAAACCCTAAATGTTTTATTTTGGGTGAATATATCCTGGGAAAAAAAGTAAAGAACAAATGTAATCATTCTTCGACGTGGTCACCACTCTATTTCAATCCAAGTCCTCTAGTGCCGTTAAAAATGTTTTGGCTCCTGTAGACAAATATATCTGGGTCACTACTTGGTGTGCCTGACCCACCTGTGAACAGTCTGTCACAGAAGTCATGCCATTTTGAAACTTCCTAATCCACTCATACACACTTGCTGGACTGACAAGCATGCATCCCTATACTGGACCTTCATTTGCCGATGAATTTATCTCGTTTCACCACATTCACTGATTTAAAAAAATGGATAACCAAACGCTGCTCCTCTTTGGTACATGTCAAGTGGGGTGGCCATATTTAGCTTCCTTATCAAGGCCGGTCTCTGTGGCCTAAGGGATTGCGAACGCGGTTTTGTGAGCCCGTATACCCGGTTCGAACACAGCGGTGCTGATTTTTTTCGAAAAAGGTATAGGAGCCGTCATTCAGAAAGTATAGCAAACTACTGAACGTAAAATTATTGCCCGAATCACGACAGGCGAACATGCTGTGGTTGACTGCTCGTCCTGTGAAATTACAGGCAACTTAATTAATTTTATGAGCGTCACTGTTTTCGTATGCATTGTGATGTCCCACGTGCTTACAGTATTGGACATCCTTAACAACAATGATTGATATACTGTAATTTCTATCACACTTTTAAAAAAGTTTTTCCATTTGAAGCACCTTTATCTATATCTATAAAACAAAGTGTATGTATATATGTATGTAATATGTATGTCCTTTATTTGTTCGCGAACGGCCATCCGATTGAGATGAAATTTTCTACACGCCTTCTTTCATTCCAAGCTGTCAACTGTCATAGTTTTTTTTTTCTTCTTCCTCCATCCTCCCCCTCCCAAAATACGTACGTAAATATATGATGATGATGATGAAAGAATCCCGAACCAAAACGCTAGGGAAAGGGAAGAAAATGACGTGACTACACAGAATCGTCACACGGCAATCATCATCATCAAGTGCCGTGCCGGCTGGCGTAGGCGTTCATGGCTCTCCGTAGATCTCAGTCTTTGGTTTTTGGATCAACTCTGCTGCTGATATTCCTCCATGCCACGGCAATATCAATAACAATTCATCTTTTTATGTGTAAGGAAGTTATCTACAGTCGTGTAGAAGGGAAGAACTAGACGAGTATGAATTCGGAATGGCGAACTCTCTCCTCCTCTCTTCTCCTCCCTCTACCTCCTCCCTCCACCCTCCTCCTCTTCCTCACTCCCTCTCATCCCTCTCCCTCCTCCTCCCTCCTCCTTCTCCCTCTTCCTCTCCCCTCCTCCTCCATCCTCCTCCCTCCGCCTCCTCCCCCCTACTCCCTCATCTTCCCTCCTCCTCCCTCTCCCTCCTCATCCCTCCTCCTCATCCTGCCTCACTCCTCCTCCTGCCTCCTTCTCCCTCATCATCCTCCCTCCTCCTTCTCCCTTTTTCTCCCTCTTCCCTCTTCCTCCTCCTACCTCCTCCCTCTACCTCCTCCTCCTCCCTCCACCCTCCTCCTCCCTTCTCCTCCTCTTCCTCCTCCCTTTCCTTCCTCCTCCCTTTCCTTCCTCCTCCTCCCTCTACCTCCTCCTCCCCCTACCTCTTTCCTCTCCCTCTTCCTCCTCTTCCACCTCCCTTTCCTTCCTCCCCTCCTCATTCTCCCTCTTTCCCTCTCCCTCCTTCCTCCTCCTCCTTCCTTCTTCTCCCTCTGCCTCCTCCCTCCTCCTCTCCCCTCCTCCTCCTTCTCCTCCTCCCTCCTTCTCCCTTCTTCTCCTCCTCCTCCTACCCTCTTCCTCTTCCCCTCCTCCCATCTCCCTCCTCCATCCTCCTCCTCCCTCTTCCTCCTCCTTCCTCTTCCTCCTCCTTCCTCCTCCTCCCTCTTCCTCCCTCTCCCTCCTCCTCCCTCTTCCTCCTCCTTCTTCCTCCTCCTTCATTCTCCTCCCTCCTCCACCCTCTTCTTCCTCCTCCTACCTCCTCCCTCCTCCTCCTCTCTCCTCCTCCCTTTTCCTCCCTCCTCCTCCTCCCTCTACCTCCTCCCTCCTCCTCTCCACTCTTCCTCCTACCCTCTTCCTCTTCCCCTCCCCCTCCTCCCTTCACATTCCTCCTCCTCCCTCTTCCCCTCCTCCCTCCTCCTCCTCATACCCTCCTTCTCCTCCTCCTCCTTCTTCCTCCTCCTCCTCCTCCTCCCTCCTCCCCCTCCTCCTTCCTCCTCCTCCCTCTCCTCCTCCTCACTCATCCTCCTCCCTCCTCCTCCCTCTACCTCCTCACTCCCTTCACATTCCTCCTCCTCCCTCTTCCTCCTCCTCCCTCCTCCTCATCCCTCCTCCTCCCTCCTCCTCCTCCCTCTACCTCCTCCTCCCTTCACATTCCTCCTCCTCCCTCTTCCTCCTCCTCCCTCTTCCTCCTCCTCCCTCCTCCTCCTCATCCCTCCTTCTCCCTCCTCCTTCTTCCTCCCTCCTCCTCCTCCTCCTCCCTCCTCCCCCTCCTCCTTCCTCTCCTCCTCCTCACTCCTCCTCCTCCCTCTACCTCCTCCTCCCTTCACATTCCTCCTCCTTCCTCCTCCTCATCCCTCCTCCTCCCTCCTCCTCCTCTCTCCTCCTCCCTCCTCCTCCTCCCTCTTCCTCATCACTCCTCCTCCCTCCTCCTTCTTCTTCATCCTCCCTCCTCCTCCCTCCTCCCCCTCCTCCTTCCTCCTCCTCCCTCTCCGCCTCATCCCTCTACCTCCTCCTCCCTCTACCTCCTCCCTCCTCCTCCCTTCACATTCCTCCTCCTCCCTCTTCCTCCTCCTCCCTCTTCCTCCTCCTCCCTCTTCCTCCTCCTCCCTCCTCCTCCTCTCTCCGCCTCCCTCCTCCTCCTCCCTCTACCTCCTCCCTTCACATTCCTCCTCCTCCCTCCTCCTCCTCCTCCCTCCTCCTCCTCCCCCTCCTTCTCCCTCCTCCCTCTTCCTTCTCCCTCCGCCTCCTCCCTCCTCCAACTCTCTCCTCCTCCTCCCTCCTCCTCCCTCTCCCTCCTCCTCCCTCTCCTCCTCCTGCTCCCTTCTCCTCCTGCGTTCTCCTCCTCCCTCCTTCTCCCTCCTCCTCCCTCTTCCTCCTCCCTCCTCCTCCACCCTACTCCTCCCTCCTCCCAATCCCTCATATTCCTCCCTACTCCTCCTGTCTCCTCCCTCCTCCTCCCTCCTCTTCCCTCCTCCACCTCCCTCTTCCTCCTCCCTCCTACATTTACCCAAGACAGACAGACAGTCAGACAGATAGTCGGGAACGGGATCTTATATGACTACTTATATAATTTAAATGAGATGCTCTCCACCATGGGCTGGGCCGGGTCAGACAGACAGACAGATAGATAGATAGATAGACAGACAGACAGACAGACAGACAGACAGACAGTCGGGAACGGGAACTTATATGACTACTTATATGAATTAAATGAGATGCTCCCCACCAGGTGTTGGGCGATGCCAGGCCGGGTCAGACAGACAGACAGATAGATAGTCGGAACGGGAACTTATATGACTACTTATATGAATTAAATGAGATGCTCCCCATCAGGGTCTGGGCGAAGACGGGCCGGGTCAGACAGACAGACAGACAGACAGACAGACAGACAGACAGACAGACAGACAGACAGTCGGTAACGGGAACGGGAACTTATATGACTACTTATATGAATTAAATGAGATGCTCCCCAAAAAGGACTGGGCGAAGCCGGGCCGGGTCAGCTAGTATTATAATAAATCGAGAATTCACATGATGATAATTATAATGATAACTGAAAAGTTAGTTGCATGTTTGTGATTTACTCAATAAGTTTATATTCAGTAGTTTGCCATTGCTTTCTGAATGACCAATGCTCCTACCATTGTTAAAAACCAACGCAAGGCGGTCTGCTTTCAAAATACCTTCAGTTAATTTCAAACGTGTGCGGGATTGCTAACTGCATTCACTACCCCTTCACCACAGACACCAGCATGAGTTACAGGATATTAATGGACATTTTAATCAATAGTCCACATGGTGATTATAGTAATCACGAGCTAAAAGATTGTAATGGACATTTTAATCAATGGTTCACAAGGGGATTATAGTAATCATGAGTTAAAGGATATTAATGGACATTTCAGTCAATAGTTCATAAGGGGATTATAGTAGTCATGAGTTAAAGGATATTAATGGACATTTTCGGGTTAGAGGGTTAGGATTATCCCCTGTCAAAGGAGATGTAAGACGCCTCCTATCCTCGTTAAAAGACGAATATCTATTGTTGATTATTTGGTTGTTTCGGGATTTGAAATTTAAATATTGAGCACAACCCACTACTGGCAACGCCGATCGCATTCCGGCACGAACCTAAGGCCTATCCACGTCATGGAAGCACCATACTCGAGTTTCGCCCTCGTTTGAGCTCGTCAGTAGTGCATATCCCTGACCGGATCCGGAAACAAGCCCCGGATCACGCGTGTGAAGCGGGTGAGTAACCACGCAGCACACACTGGACACGCCAAATTATCACACCGGAATACCACAACGCTACCCATCGTAGGCCATGCTCACGTGGATAGGCCTTAGGTTCGTGCCGGAATGCGATCGGCGTTGCCAGTAGTGGGTTGTGCTCAATATTTGAATATCTATTGCTCTTCAAAGACTAAAACAACTGAACATATTGTGAAGAGGGACAGACAGAACTACACAAATTAGATTTTTAAGAGCATGCATCTTTCCCATTGCAACATACGCCCGTGAGACCTGGACACTTACTAAACAAGCCGAACAGCACATAAATGCCTTTGAATATAAATGTTATAGACGACTTCTAAGAATATTATGGATAAAGAAAAGAACAAATGCATCCATACTTCAAGAGCTGAATATTGAAGAAGGTTGGCTATTAAAGACAACATAACAAAGAAAATTGAAATATTTTGGTCACTTGAAACGTCACGAAAGTTTGGAGAGAACAATAATGGACGGGTATATGCCTGGGAAGAGAGGAAGAGGAAGGCCAAAGAGAAGATGGGTGCAGGATGTGGCGGATGATCTCCAGATGGGTGTATTGGATGCAGGACATCTTGCTTATGATCAAGAGGTTTTCCGGAAGGTTGTTATGGAGCAAAGTTCTGCAAAGGACATGCTACTGAATGAATGAATGGACATTTTAATCAATGGTTCACAAGAGGATTACATAGTAATCATGAGATAAAGGATATTAAATGGACATTTTAATCAATATTTCACAAGATTATTATGTTCACAAGATGATTATTGTATATATGAGTTAAAATGATAATGATAAGATGACTGAAGTCAATGACTTCACGATGTGGATGACTGTGACACTGAAAGAATGAACAACTAACCCTACTGTGTTCTGACGAGCGACCAGCAGCTGCTGCGGTGACATACTGTAAAATAGGGATATGAAAGACAACATCGCCAGCAAAGTCAGCCATAGGATTCAGCTGGAAGTTGCTTTCATAGTACTCAGCTACCTTCTCAATCACCTTCTCACTGACAGGTCCAAACACTCGTGCCAGAAATGTTTGTATTGTATTGTGGAGCAACATTTTAGGCGTCACAGCCTGTCTGACTTCTTCAGGTAAAGTTGACAAGATTTGATTGTTGAGGACATTGAAAACATCTCCCTCATTTTGGTCCAGCCCTACCAGATAATCTCGGCCCAAGAAGTTTATAGATTTGAGATACTCCTCATCAGAAAATAATTCCTTTATGTTTTTCGGAAATAGGTCACCATATAAAACTGGGTGCATGTAAGGGACATCAGTGGAGGTCCCATTCAGATAGAACTTAATAGCAGGTTCTTTTTTCAGACAAGAGACCATCTGTTCAAATTCTTGATCTGTAGCAGGATCAGTCTGGTCACTCTGTAGACAACCCAATCTCCTGCTGAACTTAATGGCATCAGGCCTGGGGTTCGTGATTAGATGGGAGTGCACAGTTCCGGTGGTTCCGCTCTGGCAGTAAGCTCTTGCAAACAGGTCACGTGACTGGGGTACTAGTGGCAGCAGTGATGTTGACCAGGCACCTGCGGACTCACCACCAACCTGAATAATGATTGTGGAAGACAGAGATGATTTGTGTTACATTTCAATGTAATACTGGGAAACGGACATTTGTGGTGTAGCAGCTGAATGGAAAGCACACACAAGCAATAGATGTGTTTCATGTATTGAACCAAAGTGTACATAAGTTGAATCCTTTTATATTCTATAGTAAATGAAAACATATCAAGAGAAAAATTTTATTTGTAAAGAAATACAGCATGAAAAGGAACTATTGCTACTGTTTGCAGTTGCTACTACTACTTCTTCTTCCTTCCTCCTCCTTCTTCTTTCTCCTGTTCGGCTTCTTCATCCTCATCCAGTTACCCCTTCTTGTTCTCCTCATCTTCTTCTGCTATTTCACTGATTCTCAAACAAAAGTTTGAGATTTTGAGATTCCTCAAAAGTTGGCAGTCTGCTTTAAATACCTCCCATCACCATACAGTTTCTGTTTCACAGAGTGAAGGCGGGGTCGTGTCATCGTTAAACTCTTTCCATCATATACTGGACACAGCATTTATGGTCCGATGTCTTTGTGTGTTTGTTATTTGACCTATGCTGGTTTAATATAAATTATGAGACCTATGGTGCTATCTCAATGGTTTGATGCGAATTCTGTCCATATTCCATAGTTGTAGGTTCATGTGTATGATAGACATGACCTATCTCAATGGTTTGATATGAATTCTGTCCATATTCCATAGTTGTAGGTTCATGTGTATGATAGACATGACTAATGAAGACACTTTTTTTTGAGTTTCTAGTTGGTCATGCGTTGAAGTACACTTGTTCCTGCAGCGAGGCGCTGTCGTCATTTAGAGATGACAGGTTCGAATCCCGGTCGGTAACTATAGCTTTCAAATGTTATATTGTCTAGTGCGTCCTTTAGTCTCTACTTCTTTCTTCTCCTTCTGTGAACGCCAAACAATACTATGTGTGTTTATTTATGTAACTGTTTCAGTGGCCTCAACTGGTTCATAAATTGATTTCCATCACCAAACAGTTTCTGTTTCACCGAGTGAAGGTGGGGTCATGTCATCGTTAAACTCCTCCCATCACCATACAGTTTCTGTTTCACAGAGTGAAAGCTGGGGTCATGTCATCATTCTATTTCTGTCTCTATGTGTCTTGTTTATGTGTTTTGGGGTCTTCCTCTATTTCTGTCTCTACTTGTCATGTTTATGTGTTTTGGGGTCTTCCTCTGTTTCATTTACCCTGTCGATTCCAGACAAACACCTTCCTAGTTACACCATTCTCAGGTGTTTTCATCGTGTCTCATATCCAGCGACTGCATCTTTTCTTCACTTCTTGGTTCAGTGGTGTTTATCTAGTTCCGTCCTGGAGCTCCCATTGGTGGTTCAGTCATACCATTTTATTTTGCGCAAATCGCCAATTAATGAATGTTTGTAGTTTATTTGTCATTGTTTTAACCATTCCCCCATGTTTCTGATCCACAGAGTATTTCTGATTCAATATTCTAAGTTTGGTGCTTCATTTTTATCTCATTCTGATGTTGGATGTCAGTGTACTAGTTCTATGTCCATGATGTTGGATGTCAGTGTACTAGCTCCATGTCTCTGATGTTGGATGTCAGTGTACTAGCTCTATGTCCATGATGTTGGATGTCAGTGTACTAGCTCCATGTCTCTGATGTTGGATGTCAGTGTACTAGTTCTATGTCCATGATGTTGGATGTCAGTGTACTAGCTCCATGTCTCTGATGTTGGATGTCAGTGTACTAGCTTCTATGTCCATGATGTTGGATGTCAGTGTACTAGCTCATGTCTCTGATGTTGGATGTCAGTGTACTAGTTCTATGTCCATGATGTTGGATGTCAGTGTACTAGCTCCATGTCTCTGATGTTGGATGTCAGTGTACTAGCTCTATATCCCTGATGTTGGATGTAAGTGTACTAGTTCTATATTCCTTCCATTACCAAAACCATTACCTTCAATATTGGAGTACCGCAAGGCTCTATTCTTGGCCCTCTATTATTTGCCATATATATTAACGATCTACCTTTGCATCTTTCGTCGTCCTGCGATCTATTTGCAGACGACTGTACAGTGTATTCAAATGCTGAAAACTGTATTTTGCTGGAGTCGTCTTTGCAACAAGAATTAAATAATGTAGTTAGGTGGAGCTATGCAAATCGAATGCAAATTAACATCACTAAAACAAAATCAATGTTATTAACAACCAGACAACGACTTCAAACTCTAAACTCACACACATCACTTCAACTTCACATCGATAACATGCCAGTAGAAAGTGTAATTGAGCACAAAACATTAGGTCTAATCATCGATAGAAACCTAACCTTTAATTCCCACGTTCAAGCGCTCACTAAACAAACAGCGAAAAAAGTCTACCAACTCGCCAAAATTAAAAAATTTCCTTGATGAGGACACAAGGAAAATATTCTATACTTCTCATATACAGACACATTTTGACTACTGCTCTACAATCTGGGACGGTTGTTCTAATTCAAGCACCAAGCGACTTTACTCACTCCAGAAACGGGCCAGGAGTCTAATTTATAGCAAACATTTATCTGACAATCCTAGCCTGCATAAACGCCTTCAGTTACTACCACTACGCAAACGCCTGCTTTTCAATAAGGCTAAACTAATTCACAAAATCCTACATCGGAATGCCCCAAATTATCTTTGGCCATTGTTTAAATATAATGCTAGACACAGTAAACGACTAAATATATTACACATTCCAAATCCTAGGATTGACTTATACAAAACAAACTCAACGTACTCTGCAGCTCAGCTGTGGAACAATCTTCCACTAGAAATCAAAGACATCACCAATCCCTATACATATAATCGCAAATTACTCGAACACTATCTCAGTACAGATTATCTTCCCCCTTAATAATACAAATAATAATAATAATAATAATAATAATAATAATAATAATAATAACAACAAAACCCTAGTATAACAGCCAGTCCCATTTTGGTAGGCCAATATATTCCACATGGCAAATAACAAGTGTCACACCATTAGCTAATATTACTAAGTAGTATAGTATTGATGTTCGCATTTTGCCCAAGCCTTAATAATGCATATCTTTTATATTGTTGCTGTTCTCTGATAGCCTTGAATGATGTGTGAATGAAATAATGTATGAAAGAGAGTGATAGAAGGGCAGAATGTTAGACAAGGCCTGTGTGCCCAATTCTTAACCCTTTGAAAATAAAGTTTGTTTGTTCGTTCGTTCATTGGATGTCAGTGTACTACCTCCATGTCCCTGATGTTGGATGTCAATGTACTAGTTCTATATCTCTGATGTTGGATGTCAATGTACTAGTTCTATATCTCTGATGTTGGATGTCAGTGTACTAGCCCTATATCCCTGATGTTGGATGTCATTGTATTAGTTCTATATGAATGATGTTGGATGTCAGTGTTTTAATTCTATATCCCTGATGTTGGATCTCTGTGTATTAGTTCTATATCCCTGATGTTGGATGTCAGTGTACTAGCTATATATCCCTGATGTTGGATGTCAGTGTACTATTTCTATTCCTGATGTTTGATGTCAGTGTACTAGCACTAACACTAACCATGTCCTAGATGTTGGATTGTCAGTGTACTAGTACTAACACTAACCATGTCCTAGATGTTGGATGTCAGTGTACTAGCACTAACACCAACCATGTCCTAGATGTTGGATGTCAGTGTACTAGCACTAACACCAACCATGTCCTAGATGTTGGATGTCAGTGTACTAGCACTAACACCAACCATGTCCTAGATGTTGGATGTCAGTGTACTAGCACTAACACTAACCATGTCCTAGATGTTGGATGTCAGTGTACTAGTACTAGTACTAACACTAACCATTTCCTAGATGTTAGATGTCAGTGTACTAGCACTAACACTAACCATGTCCTAGATGTTGGATGTCAGTGTACTAGCACTAACACTAACCATGTACTAAATGTTGGATGTCAGTGTACTAGTACTAGCACTAACACTAACCATGTCCTAGATGTTGGATGTCAGTGTACTAGCACTAACACTAACCATGTCCTAGATGTTGGATGTCAGTGTACTAGCACTAACACTAACCATGTCCTAGATGTTGGATGTCAGTGTACTAGTACTAGCACTAACACTAACCATGTCCTAGATGGTAGATGTCAGTGTACTAGCACTAACACTAACCATATCCTAGATGTTGGATGTCAGTGTCCTAGCACTAACACTAACCATGTACTAAATGTTGGATGCCAGTGTACTAGTACTAGCACTAACACTAACCATGTCCTAGATGTTGGATGTCAGTGTACTAGCACTAACACCAACCATGTCCTAGATGTTGGATGTCAGTGTACAAGTACTAACACTAACCATGTCCTAGATGTTGGATGTCAGTGTACTAGTACTATCACTAACACTAACCATGTCCTAGATGTTGGATGTCAGTGTACTAGCACTAACACTAACCATGTCCTAGATGTTGGATGTCAGTGTACTAGTACTAACCATGTCCTAGATGTTGGATGTCAGTGTACTAGTACTAACCATGTCCTAGATGTTGGATGTCAGTGTACTAGTACTAACACCAACCATGTTTAGAATGTTGGATGGAGACTAGCAGTGAGCTCACTATGGTACTTATAATAAACTCATTCTAATAACAAAATATTATTTCCCTTTTACCGTGACTCCGGAAGGATCTCCTCCAAAATCTAGAATGTTCTCCTGAACCCAAGCCAAAGACAGCAGCTGGTCTTTCAGGTGGAGGTTGCCCTCACAGCTTGGGGTCAAGGTGCTGAGAAGTCCCAGGTAACCCAGGCGGTAGGCCACAGTAACAACTATCACATCTTGTTCTGTTACCAATGTCCCAGGCAGGTAAATGTGAGGAAATCCGTTTGTATTAGCACCGCCGTGAATAAATACAAACACCTGGAACAGACAAGTAAATAAGTCCATGAGACAAACAATGTCATCATAAATTAAAGCGAGCTACAAGTGTCAGACCTACAAGCATGTGGAATCAGTGGCTGGCAAGAGAAGGTCAACCAGAGAGACGAATGGACTCGGTTTGTATCTGCAGCAAAGAACCTCATTGGCTCGGAATGCTGAGAAGAAGAGAAGAAGAAGAAGAAGAAGAAGAAGAAGAAGAAGAAGAAGAAGAAGAAGAGCTACAGTGTACCGTTTTATCAAGCTTGTGCCTCAATACAGAGTTTTGATTTTGGCATAGTCTGTCAAGCCTGGGCCCAAGAAATCTAGCTTTGACAGGCATTTTATTAGCTGGATCTGGCTGACATGCAGGACTCCGAGGAAAGTCCAAACGGACACATAAACAGCCCCGAAACGGGTTACCATTATTACTGTGCCCCTTCGCGGGGTTTTTTGTGATGGGGAAAATGTCCAAAAAAATTGGGGTTGGGTTCTTTGGCCCAGCTTGTGTTTTGGCTTGCGAATGTCCCGAATGATGTGATGTTGGTTCTTGACTCATCTCAACTTGGGCTTTCGCGCCCCTTTACCTTTTCCCCTTTTCCCCTAATATTGTCTGCTAGGCAGAAAGTTTTTTTTGTGTTCTTTTGTTTCGGGTCCATATCCTGTGGTTGTCTAATTTTGGAACCTTTCCTTCCCGCCTCACTTTCATATATATAGAGGGCTGCAACTCCAGCCCAAGGGAGACCATTAAGTCGCGCAGGACCCGAGTAATCTAGAACCTTCTCGAAAGAGCTGGTCACCAGTCCATGATTCCGTGGACACTGATGTGGCCCGCCTAATGCGGGGTCCACGAGGAACTCGGACAGAGTTACCGCCCGTGTCGAGTTAGGACACGCGGAGACCGGGAGAGGACAAACGGACTGGAGAGAGACAACAAGGCCTGCCTGAGAGGGACTCATAGATATTCATAGATATACTTAGGCTAGATAGTGTGCTAGATTGTTGTATGACAAATATATGTTTGATGTTTAACTATCTGTGATATGTAATATAAGAGAGCGCGGGTCTGTTACCCACTGCGCCAACTGTACACTTCATACAATAAATGTTCTATATCCTAGCGAACAGTGTATTGTTGCCTGTATGAACCCGAACCATTATTTAGATCAGAGTAAGATGATGACAGGCTTTTTGGGGCTAGTTTTCCGGTTTTGGCATAGAATGTTTTCTTAAAAAACCTATTAAATGCCATGTAAAAGTAATTATTTAATCATATCACATTGATTTTTGGTAACACATTGATTTGTTTAAATCAAAGAAATTGTTAACATTACAATTTTACATAAAACTAGTAGCTATCTAGCGATAAAATAGAAGTAATCTGAGTCCCTCGGCAATGTCTCACCATTGCCTCCACGTGCCTCATGATTTTGGGTTCTGTAAACAATTTTTTTTTTGACATGTTACTATTTTGACATTTTTTTGTGTGACAGTGACTAATGTTTTCTCGCTCCACGAGCAGATTGTTCCGCAACAAGTGCCGCGTCCAACCGATGAAACCTTTCCAACAGTGACGAGAGTACAAGACAACATCGAGGAGTTCTTGAATTAAAAGCTAAGTTTCACCTCATACTCATTGTACGTCTAAGCTGTACTTCTCATGTTTCATCAATGTATTATTTTGTATCATATTGATTTCTTTGCAGATTCATTACCTTGTCACCAACATAACCTTGCATTTTGATTTACACATTAATAATTAGGGGAGTTAACAAAATTTTCGACCACACAACATATTTTTTCTAAGGGATTTAACTCTATAAATTGTACAAACAAGTAAAATACAAAATGTCTAGTTTAGATAAATGCATTGAGCAAGGAATAAAGTTAGGTTATAAAGAAGAGAAACTGTCAGAATGGGCACAGAAAACACACGCAGAAAACATTGCCCGTGAAGAAAGAGCGATGGAACGAGAGGAAAAGAAATTGCAAATGGCGGCCGAAGAAAAGAAATTGCAAATGCAAGCAGATGAAAAGAAAATGCAAATGGAGGCCGAAGAAAAGAAATTGCAAATGCAAGCAGAAGAAAAGAAATTGCAAATGCAAGCAGATGAAAAGAAATTACAGATGGAGGCCGAAGAAAAAAAAATTACAAATGGAGGCCGAAGAAAAGAAAATGCTAATTGAAGCAGAAGAAAAAAAAATGCAATTGCAAATTGAAGAGAAGAAAATACAATTGCAGGCTCAGGAGAAACAGATGGAGCTTGAGGCCGCCGCCAAACAGGCCCAATTGAATGCTAAGACACAGATTAAACTAAAACAGATGGAAATGGAGTCCAACACAGAAATATCAATAAATAAGTTAAGAAGCAAAGAAGAAGAACAAAAATATAATAAATATAAAGGTCTCGTGAAGGCTTTCTGTTCAGGAGATTCCATCTCCGCCTACTTAGAAAATTTTGAATGTCTCATGTCTCATCATAAAATCATTAAATCAGATTGGGCATTTATCCTAATGAGAAACTTAGCTCTTGAACCACTTAAAGTAATAGAGACAATACCACAGGAAATGCGAAAAGACTATGAGTACCTAAAACAACGCATTCTCCAACATTTTTCTTTAGACACTGCAGGTTACCAACAACAATTTGCCAAATTATCTCCAACACCAAACCAAACCTTTATAGATTATGTCAGTACAGTCCAAGACATATGCCACAAAATGGATTAACTCGGCTAAAACCAACAATAGCCATGATAACTTAAGGAGCTTATTATAATAGATAAAATAGTTAGCACCATCCCCACACCTTTTGCCAAGTTCTTAAAACAAATGGACTGTAAGAGCATTCAGGAAATAGAGGCAAAGGGGAATGCATTTTTCACAGCAAATAGGGATATTTTTCAGCTCAACATAAGTCACAATGATACAGCAGCTGCAGTAGCGAACACCAAATACTCCAAACAAACAGAGAGTAGATTTAAACCACGATCCAATGTCGTTAAAGTAGTAAAATGCCAATATTGCAATTACCATCACGACAGTTACTAGATGTGCGATAAAGCACCCACCTACCCTCAACACCTCAAGAAGATGGTGGAGAAACAAACAGCTAAACGCATGGCTCACCACAGAGCAGTTAAATGTTATTTCTGCAATAGCTGGGGTCACTATAATAAGAATTGTGAAGGCCGAAAGTTATTGAAACAGGCCAATGCTGCATTAGTAGAAACGTCGTCTGACGAAGAGCTTGAGTCACTGAATGAATGTGACAATCAACACGACAATGAAAGCGAGCTTGGAAATGCTGTACACATCATAAACACCATAACAGACAGTAAGTGCAACACCTGTACGAAGTTCCAACTTGACACAACACTACATTGTGGTCACATAGTCCCAATTGCAAATGAAACAGCTAACGCTGCTTTGTCATCTAAAGGCAAGCTAGTTTTTTTACAGGGTTTGTTAACAACAAAAGTGCACGTTAATTCGTGATTCCGGCGCAACGCTCTGTGGGGGTTAAGAAAACATTAATAGACGCTAAAGACTACACAGGACAAACATGTGACGTGTCGCACATTCTCAGGTACGATAGAGAAAATACCCCCTTGCTTTGGTCGAAATTCAAACACCGTTCATATCTGGACAAATATTGTGTGCTGCCCTTGAAAATCCAGTCGCGGATATTATACTTGGTAATTTTCCCAACATACATCCATGCTCTGAAAGAGAAATCAAAAGGTGGGAGCAAAAACACGGTATCCACCACAAAAACAGCGACGCAAAAGAGAAACACCATTCTTGCTTGTCTCAAGCTGCCAAAATACCAAGGGAGACAACCACTGAGGTAATTCAGAAAGAATTTACCGAGGTGTACAATACAGGGGCGGTCGAATCTAGAAACGATACGACCGAATTAAAACCTCGAATTGAGGATGCTACCAAACTACCAAGTACCGAACCTGTAAATGTGCAACAAAACACACAACACACAAACGCAATAACACGACAGACAACCCACAAAACCAACACCGACCAACTGCAGGAATCATTAGAAATAGTAGCGCCAAACTCAACTAACATCAATTTTGGTGACGAACAGAAAGCAGATACAACACTTGCACCATACTTTAAATTAGTAGGACTTAAACCAAAAGTCACTAAGAACGCATCGTGGACATTTAGGCTACAGAATAACATCTTAACGAGATTTTACACAACAAAGCAGGCCACGACACAGCAAATTGTTTTACACAAGCACATCGAGACAAAGTGCTAAAAATAGCCCATGACTCCCCTTTTGGAGGTCATATGGGATACGAATTGACCAGGGCAATTGTCCTGACCCATTTTTATTGGCCAAAGTTCGACCAAGACATTAAAACATTTTGTACATCTTGTGATATATGTCATAAACTGGTCAAGGGGAATAACCCTACTACATTCTCTGTAAATGGAAAATTGAAATTATTACATGTAAATATGTTGAAACCATACTATGCTAGACAGGACAATAAGACAAATGAACAGACGCAACAAACTGTTGACGGAGACGAAACGACAATTTTCCAACGGAATGACACCTCGACAAACGAAGCATCGTTAACGACACACGCTTACGACGACGAAAACGACGAAGACAAATGGACATTACCGACAATCTGTGATATTGACAATGACGACAAATTTGACGACATAGTGACGATCGATCTCGACGACGACGACAATGACATTGAAGACAATTTACAAACTGTAGCATCTGTGATAAATCAGACAGACCTAGACAATACTGAAATCCCTGTGCCAATTATGACTGACGACGGAAGTATAAAGGACATACATATCTCTGACACTTTGACACAACAACAGCGACAGGACATTTTGACGCTCCTAGACGACTATAAGACGATCTTTTCCAACAAACCTGGACGCACTGATAGAATAACACATTCAATTGTGCTAACAGATCTGAGACCGGTCAAATGTAGACCATATTCTATTTCTCTCCATTACAGATCTAATTTAGATAAAGAAATTTTAGATTTAGAGAAGAATGGCATTATTCAAAAATCTATGTCTCAATATTCTTCACCGATTGTCTTGGTGAAAAAGAAAGACCAGACAATCCGCTTGTGCATCGACTATAGAATATTAAATACCAGAACAACAACGGATGCAGAGCCTATGAACAGTTGTGAAGATCTTATTTTAGATATGGCTCAATCATCCTTATTTTCTAAGACAGATTTAGCGAAAGGATATTGGCAAGTTCCACTACACCCTTCGTGTAGACATATAATAGCATTCGCAACACCTCTCGGTTTATACGAATGGCTATATCTTCCTTTTGGCCTGAAGAACGCACCGGCCACATTTGTGAGACTAACAAGGTTGTTATTACACGGAATTAATGATGTAGTTGCTTATATTGATGATATATGCGTCCATTCTTCTGATATGACTTCTCACTTACTCACCCTAAAACAAGTCTTCAACCAAATCTCTCTTTTTGGACTTACTATCAAACCTTCCAAGGTTGAAATAGGCTATACACAATAGACTTCCTTGGTCATAGAATTTCTGAAGGAAAATTGTTGACTGATGATAAAATTGTTTCCAAGATCCTTAATCTAGAAGTGCCTACCACAAAGAAGCAGGTTAGAAGTTTACTAGGTCTAATTAACTATTATTCTAAATTCATTCCACATTGGGCAGAACTCACCTCAGTCTTTTCTGATATGTTAACTAAAGATCATCCATCAAAAATTTGTAAAAGTACCAGCTTAGATGATGCAATGTGTAGGTTGAAACATATTTTTTCTAATCCACCAGTCTTACGATTACCCAACATAAATTTACCCTTTATTTTGACCACAGATGCGAGCTCTATCGCAATAGGAGGATGTTTAATGCAGGAAGTGGATGGCGTACGACACCCGATTCTCTACGTCAGCCGCAAACTAAAGAAGGCGGAGACTCGTTATGCCACAGTAGAATTGGAGTGTTTGAGCCTATTGTTCTGTATATTGAGATTATCTAAGTTCCTCTTGGGAAGCCACTTTGTGGTCCTCACAGACAGTTCGCCATTATTAGTCCTTAACCATGGGTCGCCCAAAAACAACAGGTTACAAAGATGGTGTCTTCTACTTCAGGACTTTGACTTCGAAATTCGCCATATCAAGGGCACCGATAACATAGTGGCTGACCTTTTATCACGGCAGACAAATGCGCCAGTAGAATGACTCTGATCACATTGGGCCAGTAGCCACACTATAAACTGTGATACTTTTAGTCCGTTACATATAACAGTGTGACTCTACACCTGCTAGAGTACTCTCAGTGATTAGGTTAATTACGACACCCATAAACATACGTGAAGAGCTATATTGTAAGAACTATACCATCAAATGCCTAAGCTCCAGAACAATTCCAGCAAGAAACAGTAACTGTGTTTATTTCAACCAATAATATCAACCAGTGAACTATCTCTGAACACTGTAATATTTCATACGGGACAGCGAGAGCAATCCATACTTGCTGTTGCTACAAAAACTTTGCAAACAGCCGAAACAGAACAACATCGACGACAACACTCAAGAGACAGCCATACTAACTTTAACATTCATGGCATAACACACGAACGAAGGGACGTCAACGCGCACATCATCGTTGGAGTTATGTAATTAATTAGTGTACTATTAAATATGTATTATATTTCCATTAATGATGTATATAATTGTGGTTAACCTGTAACTTGTACATATTCTACTTTAATATTCCAGACGGTACCATTCATAGGCTAAATAACCGTCCTATACAAGTGTCTCTAGTTAAATTATAACCTATTTTTCATTCATCGTACAAAAAGTACGTATTTGCTTAAAGGGCAAATATCGCCTAGCCCATATTTTCTAAGGGCAATAACGCTTACCTCAACTTTAAGTATATATTTTAGCCAATTACTATTTTGAATGACAGATGAGTGAATGACTGCGTGAAAGGATTAAATGAGAGAACGATACACTTGGCGGACAAATTGTACGCAAAACGTATTCATTGTAATTTGTCTGCGTCTTCCATGTAAAATTGCATGACTTGTCTAATTTGTCAATACATGTGTAGAACTTAGTTTAGTAGTGAGTTTAATTTAGTAGTTATTGTAATATACTTAGTTTAGCAGTTAGGATACATCTAAGCACCACTACTTGGAATGCCTGATCATGTATTGCCCAACTCGTGACGCTTGGAAATACACCACACATTCAGCACGCACGTTACACAAACCTCAAAACTCAACACTATCAATTTAAAATACAGTCACTTTATTAGAAACATCAACTTATTAGTTAACACACTAACAAGCCAACAAGGACACATGTAGTATGAGGGGGATAAAAGAACAAGGGTAACTACATATTTAGCATTATATAACATACGGGAGTAAAAGTGTATAGAAATACACACACAGATCAAGATTTGAAGGTGTACTTATTTAGCCAAGACTTCGGTCTTGTTAACCCTCTTTTATATAGGGGTTATTTGTCTGGGTACCATTTCGGGTACTATGAGAAGGGCGAGTTGTAAATACAACTACTAAAACGCCACGTAACTTCGGTCTGATAAGCATATTTAAGCACACGAGAGACAGGGATCTCTGCACCAAATCAGAGAAGTGTTGTATGGTAGAATACATGAGTTTTTAGTGCTAGTAGGTAGGTTACCAGGTTACTATCCACCAAACTACAAACACCAACTTTATGTGATTCGGTGACAGAATTAGAACGGATCTAATTACCCAACAACAAATCATGTCAGGGGGGAGGGGGGATCCTGTCACCGCCTCACTTTCATACATAGTAGAGGGCTGCAACTCCAGCCCAAGGAGACCATTAAGTCGCGCAGGACCCGAGTAATCTAGAACCTTCTCGAAAGAGCTGGTCACCAAGTCCATGATTCCGTGGACACTGATGTGGCCCGCCTAATGCGGGGTCCACGAGGAACTCGGACAGAGTTACCGCCCGTGTCGAGTTAGGACACGCGGAGACCGGGAGAGGACAAACGGACTGGAGAGAGACAACAAGGCCTGCCTGAGAGGGACTCATAGATATTCATAGATATACTTAGGCTAGATAGTGTGCTAGATTGTTGTATGACAAATATATGTCTGATGTTTAACTATCTGTGATATGTAATATAAGAGAGCGCGGGTCTGTTTACCCACTGCGCCAACTGTACACTTCATACAATAAATGTTCTATATCCTAGCGAACAGTGTATTGTTGCCTGTATGAACCCGAACCATTATTTAGATCAGAGTAAGATGATGACAATGCCAATAGTAATGCTACCGCCAGCATACCACTTGAGGTGACCCTAGCCTCTCTACAGCCAGACCAATAAAGACACGCAAGAGAGCTTATCTTTGGAGGGGGAACCTCAGGTTAACTCAACCCCGTTCAATGAATGGCAGTCACTGTGACAATATTATAAGGAATTGATTGGGAAGGAATGACACTGAGGAAGGGAACTGGTCATTTCACCTCATTATGCTGTAGCCCATAGTGAAGCTGGTCTCTGTGGTGAAGAGGTTATGAACGTGGTTCATGATGCCGCATACCCGCATTCGAAACACGGCTGAGGGTGATTTGGCAGTAGACCACGTTGCGCTGATTTTTTACGAAATGGTATAGGGTGCCGGTCATTCAGAAAGCAGTGGCAAATTACTGAACGTAACTTGCCGAGACATCAACAACAGCAAAAAATGCTGGTTTTGACTGCAAACATCCCGTAAACTGTAGTGAAGACCTGATGCATCACATCTCAGCTGGAGTATCTGCCATGGGGCTGTCCTTAATTTGTAGAAATGTTAAGTTAAACATTCGCATCCTTGACATCACTAGCATAACTACAACAACAACCACAACCACAACAAAAGCAAGAAACCAACATAACCTTCTTCAAGTCTCCATTACTTCAACAACACATCCACAAACAACAACAACATTAACAGCAATAACAACAACATAACAATAACAACAAGGAAACTAACAGAATCCTTCTTTAAGTCTCCATTACTTCAATCAGCACAGCGCGACATGAACACATCCACAAACAACAACAACAGTCCCTATCACCGCGATCAGCATAGCGCGGCATGAACACATTGACAAACAACAACAACAATAACAACAACAATATAGTAATAACAACAACAACAACAACAATATTGCATTGCCTAAACAACACAAATATTGCAATAATAACAACAACAATATTGCATTAACAATAATATTGCAACAACAACAATATTGCAAAATAACAACAATATTGCAATAAAAGCAATATCAATAACCGTATTGCAATAATAACAGTAACAATATTGCAATAATATCAACAACAAATATGCAACATTGCATTGGCACCTTTCTGTCTTGACAGACGATAGTTTGGTACATTGTGCTTCAAAAAGGCTTAATAACTACGACCCATGGCGGTGGCGAGTGTGGCTGGTAAGGCCAATTCTTGCTGCAAATGTTTGCCCACAGTAGGTGCATGTGAAAACATGGTCATTTCCACCATTGTGCACCATCTTACGTCTCTCACGCTCTGTGTGTGCTTTATCTGCAATCATTTTCTCCTTTGTCTTTATTCCATTTCTGATAGTTGCCCTCCATGCAACACGTTCAGCGGCGACTTGCTCCCAATGTGCATTATCAATGCCTGTATCAATCATGTCCCGCTTACACACATCTTTGTATCGTAGTAGAGGCCGACCCTGAGATCTCCTACCCAGTCTGTAATTCACCAAAAAAGATGTCCTTTGGTATTCTACCATCATCCATCCTCCTAAAGTGTCCTATCCATCTAAGTCTACGAAGACTGAGCATGGAATACACCGTCACACAACCTGATCTTTCCAATACTTCAGTATTTGTGATTTTGTCTTGCCACTTAATACCAAGTATTCTTCGCAGACACCGCATATGAAAGCTGTTTAAACGTTTCTCTTGGCGTGAGTAAGTTGTCCAGGTTTCACTGCTATAAAGAAGAGTACTAAGGACACAGGCTTGGTAGACGAGGACTTTTGTTTTGGCAGTAAGCTTCCTGTTCTCCCAGACTCTTTTTGCTAACATGTTCATTGTTGTTGCTGCCTTGCCAATCCTGATGTTGATTTCCTGATCGAGGGATAATTTGCTATTTACCTCTGATCCTAGATATGTAAAATGGTCTACTATCTCCAGTTCGGCGTCGTCAATAAAGATTGATGGTACACCATGTGCACCTTGTGACATAATCTGTGTCTTCTTTTTGTTAATTGTTAAACCAAATTCAGAACAAGCATTGGAGAATGCAGATAGTAGATGTTGTAATTCTTCCTCAGAGTGGGTCGTAATCGCAGCATCATCCGCAAAAAGCAACTCTCTGATTGGTACCCTCCTAATTTTGGTCTTGGCCTTCAATCTCTGAGCATTATAGAGGCCACCATCTGAGCGTGAGTGAATGTATATACCGTCATCCTGATCACGAAAGGCATATTTCAGTAGAAGTGAATAGTATATCCCAAAGAGGGTGGGGGATAGTACACAACCTTGCTTAACTCCACTCTTGATTTCAAACTCTTCTGAAGTTGAGCCATCAAACTTGATTATACCCTTCATGCCTGTGTGGAACGATTCCACAATGGACAGAAGAGTTGGTGGGCAGCCAATCTTCTTTAGTGCTTTGAACAGACCCTCACGACTGACCAAATCGAATGCCTTTGTGAGGTCGATGAAGGCAATAAACAGTGGCTGATTTTGTTCCCGGCATTTTTCTTGCATCTGTCGCAATGAGAATATCATATCAATGGTAGACCGGTTCTGACGGAAGCCGCACTGTGATTCGGGGTAGACTTGATCTCCCAGGACTTGTAGTCTGCGCAGGACAATTCTGGCAAACACTTTCCCAACAATACACAGAAGTGAGATACCCCTATAGTTGTTACAGTCGCTCCGATCGCGCTTGTTCTTGTACAGCGTTATGATGTTTGAATCTTTGAAATCCCGTGGGACTTGTCCTTCTCGCCAGCATAGCTCTATTAGCTGGTGGATCTGTAGAGCGAGTGTGTCTTGCCGACACCTGATTACCTCTATTGGAATCCCATCCTTTCATGGAGCCTTGTCAGACGCAAGCTCATTTATAGCACACTTAACTTCTGTGATAGTGGGAAGTGTGTCCAGGTGGTCAAGAGTTGGCAGGGCCTCTATGGCGTTGAGGGCATCATCCGCGAGCTTGGTCTCACTTGAGTAAAGCTCCAAATAGTGCTCGACCCATCTATCCATCTGCTGTTTCTTATCAGTGATGATTTCTCCAGTCAATGTTTTCAGCGGTGAACTTCTTTTGATCATTGGACCACAGGTTTTCTTTATCCTTTCATACATGCTTCTGATGTTTCTTCCCTTATAAATATGCAACAACAACATCAATATTGCAGTAATAGCAATAACAATATTGCAGTAACAACAACAACAACAACAACAACAACAACAACAACAACAACAACAACAACAACAACAACAACAACAACAACAACAACAACAATATTGCAATAACAGCAACAATCAAGAAATCAACAGAACCTTCTTCAAGTCTCCATCACCACGATCAGCACAGCGCGGCGTGAACACATTCAAGTAGAGACAATCCTCCTGGCCAGGTTCAAAATCATTGGCTAATAAGATTCATTTGGACACAGTAAGGCTTGAAATCTCTGGCATCGTACACGCCATCTGAGGATCGTGAAACAGCCACGGCTGTAGTCAGGCATGTCATCCCTGTGTATGCCAGCTTATTAAGAGTAGAATAGGGCAAGCACAAGCTGCATTTCAGAAAATAACATGTATCTTATACAATACGTCGCCATCATTGAGTGTAAGAAGGAATTGTGTGTTTTTAAACCTGCAACACTTCGAGTCAGGTCAAGTCTTAGTTAGAAAAGCCGAATGTTGAGTCTTTGTCAGATATGATTGAGCTACCGTATGACAGTAGACGGTACTACCTGCTGTCTGTTAGCGCCGAATGTTGGGTCTTAGTTAGATATGACTGAGCTACAGTATGACAATGGACGGTACTACCAGCTTTCTGTTATTGCCGAATGTTGGGTCTTAGATATGACTGAGCTACCGTATGACAGTAGACGGTACTACCTGCTTTCTGTTAGCGCCGAATGCTTGGCCGCGCTCATCAAACCCTGCACCCCACATTGTACTAACGGCTTCGGGTGGGGGAGTGAATTGGGAGGATACAAAAGTTACCCTAGTGCGAGGAAGTGCAACCTAAAGACTAAATGTCATGGCAAGGCAGACCAGGCCGTAAGCCTGGCATGACAGTTAGAATATTGCTTTGTTGATTCGGCAGCTTCTGTAGCTTGTCTTGTTCCAGATGTGCTGGTGTTACCTTTTTTCTGGAGTCAACTAGACAGGCCGAGAGAGGGATCATGCTGCATGGGCAACACATTGTCTCTAAATTCAGCCTAGGCTTTATGTTATGGCAAGGCATTTTACAAACTATCGCCTGTCAATACGGCCAGGTGCCAATCATTACTTCGTGTTCTTTCACAATGAAAGAGAGTGTTGACATGTCATATAGAGCCCAAGAAAAATATGGACCCAGCACCATATACCCTATGCATTTTAAGAATTTGAACAGTGTCATTCAAACTATTGAAGGTAAACGTGCCAGGAAATCACAAACAGCCAAACAATTATGGGGTTGAATGCGAAGTCCTGAAAAGGGTACGTAACTGTTATTTGACCGTTAGTGGGGTTACAGCAAGGCAATGCTGTACAACTTTGATTCCACATTAGCCACATGTACTGTAGCAGTTTGTGGTTGTATTTAACTTGTTTATCCAATGAACTAACTTTCGTTGATATTCAGCGTGATATTCTATTGTTCAGAAAGCAATGGCAAACTACCGAATACAATAAGATCACACTATGAGATCACAAACAGCCAACCGATGGTGGGATTGATTGCAATCTCCTGTAAAGGAATAACATGTGACTAGCTTTAACTGTAACTGTAGCTAGAAGCGGGGAAAAAGGGGGGGGGGCCTTCGTCTAGCTCTATACACCTGCTGCTGCACCTGCGGCCTTACACATTATGTGTTCACAGTTTATACTTTATATATATATCACATGTAAAGCTGCACTACTTTGTGTCGTTTTATATTGTTCACAGTTTATAGGTACTGCAAGAACATCAAGCCAAAAGGGGTGAAGCCAGACAGGAGCGCTATGCAGAAGAACAGTCAATTAACATAAAACTGGTGCTGTCGACATCTACACACTGGGCGGGGGGCACGGGGGGGGGGGTATTGAAAAGGGGACCAGGGCACTTATGGGCTGAATGGTTCAATGCGCAGTGAAGAGAATCTGACAACTGAGTAAGTTACTGTAGGCGGCAGTGAGGAGAATCTGACAACTGAGTAAGTTACTGTAGGCGGCAGTGAGGAGAATCTGACAACTGAGTAAGTTACTGTAGGCGGCAGTGAGGAGAATCTGACAACTGAGTAAGTTACTGTAGGCGGCAGTGAGGAGAATCTGACAAGTAAGTTACTGTAGGCGGCAGTGAGGAGAATTCTGAAAAGTAAGTTACTGTAGGCGGCAGTGAGGAGATTATGACAATGATTAAGTTACTGTAGGCGGCAGTGAGGAGAATCTGACAACTGAGTAAGTTACTGTAGGCGGCAGTGAGGAGAATCTGACAACTGAGTAAGTTACTGTAGGCGGCAGTAGGAGAATCTGACAACTGAGTAAGTTACTGTAGGCGGCTAGTGAGGAAGAATCTGACAACTGAGTAAGTTACTGTAGGCGGCAGTGAGGAGAATCTGACAACTGAGTAAGTTACTGTAGGCGGCAGTGAGGAGAATCTGACAAGCTGAGTAAGTTACTGTAGGCGGCAGTGAGGAGAATCTGACAACTGAGTAAGTTACTGTAGGCGGACAGTGAGGAGAATCTGACAAGTGAGTAGTACTGTAGGCGGCAGTGAGGAGAATCTGACAAGTAAGTTACTGTAGGCGGCAGTGAGGAGAATCTGACAAGTAAGTTACTGTAGGCGGCAGTGAGGAGAATCTAACAATTAAGTTACTGTAGGCGGCAGTGAGGAGAATCTGACAACTGAGTAAGTTACTGTAGGCGGCAGTGATGAGAATCTGACAAGTGAGTAAGTTACTGTAGGCGGCAGTGAGGAGAATCTGACAACTGAGTAAATTACTGTAGGTGGCAGTGAGGAGAATCTGACAAGTAAGGTACTGTAGGCGGCAGTGAGGAGAATCTGACAAGTAAGGTACTGTAGGCGGCAGTGAGGAGAATCTGACAAGTAAGTTACTGTAGGCGGCAGTGAGGAGAATCTGACAACTGAGTAAGTTACTGTAGGCGGTAGTGAGGAGAATCTGACAACTGAGTAAGTTACTGTAGGCGGCAGTGAGGAGAATCTGACAACTGAGTAAGTTACTGTAGGCGGCAGTGAGGAGAATCTGACAACTGAGTAAGTTACTGTAGGCGGCAGTGAGGAGAATCTGACAAGTGAGTAAGTTACTGTAGGCG
>JACEFZ010019243.1:167500-196760 GCA_014155875.1 Cepaea nemoralis
TTCTCATAATTTTTAAGAAAATAAGGCACTATATCTCTTGCTGTTGTAAATTTGCTTAACTCCTGAGGGCTTACCGATGTGAGAAATGGCAATGGGAGGCCGAAATCTCAGATCTCCTACTGGAGGTTTGGCATAAGGAATACCCCGAAATGCGTTGTAAATCTGGCCATTCCCGGCAGTGATTGTAGCGCCCAGGAAAGTCCCAGCAGGTGACTTAATCACGGGACCTGATGCCCGGGCAGAGCAGATGATCAGCAACAGTAGAAGACCTGACGTCATGACAACAAGAGGGTGTCGTTTCTTACAGCAGTTTTACTTCTGGTTCTGAAATGTTCATATGCACGAAATCATCATTATACTAGTATGTGTACATCACTGAAATGTTCATATGCACGAAATCATCATTATACTTGTATGTGTACATCACTGAAATGTTCATATGCACGAAATCATCATTATACCCGTGTATGTACACCACTGGAATGTTCATACGGGTAACACGATAGTATCATTATATGTGTACATATGCTGGAACGTTCATACGTATCCAACACTAATATCGTTATATATGCTCACCGCTCTCTGCGACGAGAATGTTACAAATGCAATTAGTAATCCACATATCGCGCTCGAAACACAGCTGCGGGCGATTTGGAAGCAGACCTCCTTGCACTGGTTTCCCATACACAGGTATGAGTGCCGGTCGTTCAGAAAGCAATTGGAAACTACTGAACGTAAAACTTGCCCAGGAATCACAAACAGCCAAAAGTTGCCTGGAGTTGACTGCTACGTCCTGTAAATGATATGCAAGTAACTTTCCCATGCACACAAATGGAGAAGAAAGAAATTAGAGAACTTGGTGACAAATGGCAAGATTGAGAGGAAAAGAATAAGGGGAAGGCAGAGAAGTAAATATATATATAGATGGCTTGGCCACATGGCATGGTCAAGACAAGAACACAGAGCTGATCCACGACTCTGGTGATCGTGCGAGATGGCGAAACATGACCGTCCGCGCTTATCGGCATGGCACACGGTGACGATGAGCTACCCTGGCAAAATTGTTAAGACAAGTAAAATGTACCCACGTTCCTGACCTTGAATGGATTATATCTAGAGGAGGAACACCTGACACACTTGCATGCCGAAGTCGGACACGATGTCCCGTGATGTCCATGACTTGGTGTGAGGCGCTCCCATCGAAGGAGGAACGAAGAAGAAGACAACTTTCACACACTGCAAGACTGCAAGAGAAGCCATGAATTCACAATGATAACTAAACAATCAGCACCCACGTCTTGCACCCACCGCTGGGAGAGCTCGCGAGCATGCTGGGAATGAATGTTACCTACCTCTCGGGATGAAAATAGGCCAACACCAGTTTTCAGTTCAGCAAGACAAACTCGAGACTACAACTCTAACCGATGAGGTTCAGCAACAACAACAACAACAACAACAACAACAACAACAACAACAACAACAACAACAACAACAACAACAACAACAACAACAACAACAACAACAACGACGACGACGACGACGACGACGACGACGACGACCCTAACTGAGGAAGTATCGAGTATGATTCAGATTGTGCACGTCCCCTAACTGGGGCTGGAGCAACGGGTATCAGTCATGTTGTGAGAAATAAAAATAATGGTAGTACAGCGAAACCTCGGTTTTCGTCGATAATCCATCGGTAAACATTCGGGGAAATCCGAAACCGGCGAAAACCGAGGCAATTATTTCCATATAACTCAATGTAAATCCAACTGATTGCCAGCCAAACAAAAAAGTGGTCATACTCAAACAGAGATTCAAGGCAGACAATTTGAACTAGGGGTATGCCACAATTTTGCTTTTAAAATGGTTAAAATTGTAGCAGATCTATTGTATTACATATCAAATTAAAGAGGATTGCACAAGGAACATGACAGTATTAATAATAAATTGATAGGTTACAAATATTATGACAATAATGAGAGTTTTAGTAATAACAATTAAAATTAAAGTGTTAAAAATTATGAAAAAAATTCACTTACCAAGGCGTTATTTTATATCCGAAGCCGCTAATCCAGTTAAATTTAGTGAATTATATTACACACACCAATTGGGTTCTAGAATATCACAAGAACTGCTCCATAACACGAATAAAACGCAATGAAATCATAACATTATGAAGTACATCATTTTCACACAAAATGGAAAAGCCACCATAATCTTGGTAAATTTCACTGTTAGATTGTTTTTCTATATTATGACCGTCTTCTACATAAATATCTCACTACTGCACAGGTTCGTTTTCGAATCTATCACAAAGTCGTTTACATCACAATAACTATAATATAAAACTGTTTAAAACGGTAATTTTGTTAAAATATATGAGGTCCTTCACCAGAAGGTATTGTCACAAAAATTCGAATCACAAAAATCAATTTCGAATCATATTTTCATGTGTAATCTTGTTTGCCATGCGCGTTTTTGCACACGGCAGGAAGGTAAATCTTTCGTTCTGAAGTTTAATTCAATGGGACACTAAAAATGGTGGACTGGAATGGAGAAATGGTTCAGTTTAAACCACTATACATAACAAACCTATAGAGTGGATCGCGGGTGTCAAATTTGGGTTACAGGGTCTATCAAACGGTCTCTGGCAGGCAATCAGTTATTTCGTTCTAGACACTCCAAAATACATATCAAAAACACATTTTATAGAAAATAAATATAGTGTTTAATATTTTTTTTTCGGCCTCAGACGTGTCCGAACTCACACATTTGCCGTGCATAGTAACACTGTATGCTTGTGCGTCTCTTGAATGTTTCAAACCATCCTCTGCTGGCTTAAAATCACTAAGTACGCTGTCGCTTGTCGTCCATGGGGGGAAAGTGGAATCAACAAGCACTCCTGTTAATTATCCTTTTCTAAGTTTTCCTCTGCTGGTGGATCTTTGTCTACACCCCCCCCCCCTTTGTTATTTAAAGTCTTTTGATCACTATCCTCTCTCTCTCTCTCTCTCTCTCTCTCTCTCTCTCTCTCTCTCTCTCTCTCTCTCTCTCTCTCTCTCTCTCTCTCTCTGAAAATATCCCTCTTCCCGTTCCTTCAGCACATAACCCCACAAACACAGGTTTCGAACAACATGATAAAACATTTATTGCAGAAAAGTGTAATTTGGGTGTGTGCGGTATGTGTTTGGATATATGTGGTGTGATCTATCTTGAATCTGTGTTAGAATATAGTCTATGATCAGCATCAGAGTTTGTCCTCATTATACAGCCATTCGACGTCACCATTCACATAACAGGAAATAGCTCACCAAGGGTTGTCTTTCTGCCTGATGCTTATTTTCTTCCCGCTCTGTTCTGGAAACTCTTAAATAATATAGTATCCACGGATTTAGTTTTGTTGGTATTTGGTCATTCACATAACATGTATAAATCCGTTCAATGGGAAATCGTTATAGTTTAATGAATATCTGATCATCAATGTTTGTTTCACTTACTTATAGTCCTTTAGTTCTTCACACACGATATAACGGTAGGTAATATCTTCATGGTATTAAAGAAGGTAAACACCGATCCAACCACATATTCTATACACTGTAGTTTGTTACTCACGGAAAAATGTTAATGCACGGTTTTTCCTTTCTGTATGGTTCATCTTAAATATTTCTGTTCGTCATTGGCTATTAGTAGTAAATACCTTCATTGAGCATCTCACTTAGAGTGATGCAAGTAGTGTTCCTTTTCACTCCCCTCTTGACACGTTTTACAATTTGCGATCCTTTATTAGTTCATGAGAGTATTGCCAATTTCCTCTGTTCCGATTTGTAACAACTTTCCATTTCAAGTGCGGGGAACCTGTTGAGTAAAACAACAGCCTGTGAGAGAACCTCAACTCCGACCTATAATATGTGAATGTAGGTAATAGGCTATATTCAGAAAGTAATCTCCCTAGATCATACTAGAGCTATACTCTTGTATAAGACAGAGTAATTCAGCACTCTACCCTATACCAGGTAAAAGAAAGAACCCTAAAGAAAACACATAAATCCTATTGTAGACTTATCCTTCTGAAGCCACTTACACATCACTCGCTTCAGCTTAAATCACTATTCAGCCTAATGCGGTCGACACTCTATACTACGGTGACACACAAGTTCACTATGCTAGAGTTCTAATCTACCTCCATCTATAATCACCTTATTGAATTTTATTTTAGGCCTAGAAGTACATCATTTAATTCCCATGAAGGGACAGGGCTGGTTGTCTTTACACAACCTAGACTCTGTGATATATTTTCTATTACGGCACTGAATTAAATCCACACCCGCCGGTCGTAAATGCAATCTTCAACTGATTTTTTAAAACGGTAAATTCAGTCCAAAGTTATTGGCTTGAACTACGTCACTTGTTTTGTTCTTAATCCATCAGTCTCTGTTCTTTTTCCTGGTCGTTTGATCTCCGTACAACCGTACTGATCACCTTCTTTAATAAAGACGATCTCTCGTTCTATCGTGGGTTTTCCGTTGTTCAAAGGACACCGTTCACAGTATTTCACCGCGATCCAACTGTTTGATCATGCTCCGAACTAACCGGAGATAAACGATCTTTCTGGGCATCGGTGATTCTCCGTTCAGTCAAATACGGACTCTGGTCTTTGAACTTTTCCGGTAGACAATCTTCCGTTCCCCACGGGACTTCGCTTCCGTGTCCAATACGTACGGCTAGTGTTTAAAGTAACGATCGCTGTCCTTTGAAAATTACAGGAGCGTCAACTTCTCACCATAACTGTTTCTGTCGTTTAATCCATTAGGAGCAACACCTGCCAGCCATCTCACGACATACGCTAGCGCTCGTCCAAGGCATTTTCTTAATAAGATCGACATGGAACAATCTTTTTTATTTTTCCACATATGATTGCCTCCGAAACAGTATCGCCGTCTAACTGTTTTTGATTTATCCAAATTAATAATAAATGTTCGACCACTTCAATTGTTTGCGATCTCTGTTTCGTTAGCACATTCATGCCTTTTGCTACATTAGCCTCCTTTATTTCTTCCCTTTTCGCCACAATGAAACTTATCGTGGATGGCGACTTCCTATACATGCGGCCGATTTCAACAATCAGTGCCGCTCTTGTATTTTATTATTAGCAAGTGATGCTCACACAACAAGAAACAACGCCAAACTGTTCAAAAGAACGCGATAACCGAGAGCAACGAAAACCAAGATTTTACTGTATTTGTTGTAGTATCAATAGCAGTGGTAGTAGTTATAGTAGTAGTAGTAGTAGTAGTAGCAACAGCAGCAGTAGTAGTAGTAGTAGTAGTAGTAGTAGTAGTAGTAGTAGTAGTAGCAGCAGCAGTAGTAGTAGTAGTAGTAGTAGTAGCAGCAGCAGCAGCAGCAGCAGCAGCAGCAGCAGTAGTAGTAGTAGTAGTAGTAGTAGTAGTAGTAGTAGCAGCAGCAGTATTAGTTGTCGTGGCAGTGATAGCAGCAGTAATAGCAGCAGTAGGGGCAGCAGTAGCAGTAAAAACAGCAGTAGCACAGTGTGTTGTGATCTTACCTCCTGGTATGTTGTTTAACACTGAGACGGGTAGAGACTGTCTGCGAGCCAGCTTGCTGTGGAACATTATCGTAATAGATTATTAACTTCTCCCCCAGCTTCGCTTTTCGCTGACCTACTTTACTCAGTGATTTTCAAACTGTTTAGGGTGGTAGCCCCTAGTCATGTGTAGCACAAAGATAACAAATCAAATATCTCTCTTGTCCCCCTAGATCTCTCAACGCATGACCTACTCAGGGATGGGGGAGTGTAGGGGGAAAGCTGTGCACTTATTCATGATTGACATGTCATTATTGCCTGTAGCTTCTTGCGGTGTAGGACAGGGAGGGCAGGGGGGGGGGGAGGGAAAGTGGGGTGGGGGAAAAGGGGTGGTGTCTTGAGCCTCAGGAATTAAGGCCTCCCGGCTAGTGCGTGCAGTCTCACGAACTGTACAGGATAGGTTTTTCTGTTTCTCTTCCCCCCCCCCCCATCCCCTTACATAAAAATAAAAATCCATCATTGTACCGAGGATTCTCATTTCCATGTGTTTTTACGTTGCTATTTCATTTGCCTTGTTGCTTTCAGCAGACAAGAGAGTATCTAATTTAATTATAACGTCCTCAAGTTTCCTCAGCGTGAGTCCCATCGCTCCTCTCCAGCGCCGGCGTTTCTCCTCACCTCTTGGTTCACTGGAATCTGTATAATTCTCCCTGTGAGCTCTACATTGCTCATCTTTGTAGTTTATTGGTAATTCTTATATCTAATGGCAAACTACTGAACGTACATTGCCTAGTTTTCAATCTGGGATTGATCGCAATGTCCTGCAAAGAACATGGGACATTTTTGTTTGTTTGTTTGAGGAGAAGCTGGCTAGAATTCCGGGTTCGAATCCTTGGTACGTGTGGTTTTTTTTTTTTTCTGTCGGGGGGAAAAAGAAAACCCTAACCTGCACAGTTCGCGGCGACTGCACTAACCAGGCGGCCTTAATTCCTCAGGCTCAAGACCCCTTTGTCCTACACTACAAGATACTATAGGCAGTAGATGGCAGAAAGTTTAAGTATCTAATACGAATTCTGTCCAGAAGGCATAGTTGTGGATTTAAGTGGATGATAGATAAAGCTAATGTAAATAACTTTGTCATCTTTGCGTCCGAGTACACGGGTTCCTTCAGGAAGGCCCTTTCGTGGAGGCCGCGGGTTCGAGTTCCGATGTAGGCACAGTTTTCTTTCACATTTTTCAATGTTTATACTGCCTTGTGTGTAGTATGATCTGTTTTTGTCTGCTTGATTTCACAGAGTGCAGAGGAATGCCTGTGAATTTACGTAACATTCTATTCGAAACATCATCATCAAGTGCACCGCCGACTGACGTGGGCGATTATGCTCCCCCACAAACTACGACCTCCGACAGCATGGATCAGTTCATGTGTTGACCCCCTTCCGTGACATGAGACAAGACTGGCAAGAACTTTCTCACGCTTACTTAGGAGCGGCTGACTGAGTGGCTAGAATGCCGTATTCTCCTTCGAGAGACCCGGATTCGAATCCTCAGTAAGGTGTTGACTTTTTCTGTGGGGCGGGGGGGGGGGGGGGAAAGAAAAACCCAACCTGCACAGTTCGCGGCGACCGCACTAGCCAGGCTTTAATTCCTTAGGCTCAAGATACCCCCCCCCCCTTCCGCCATACACTGCACGGTACTATATAGGCAGTAAATGACAGTGACAGTTTCTTCATGTCTATCTCTCTGTCCGTAAATCTTTGCGGTTGTCACATGTTCCAGTTTGTATCTTATCATAATATGGCCAATACATTATGAGAACCTCTTTCGGATGTTTGTGATATTCAAATATATCGCACACAGCAAAATGCAACAGAAAAGTCTACAAACACAGCTCGCCCCGTAGTGTCTCCTGTATACATATTTTCACCAGACTGTCAAACACCATCTTTGACATTATCCACTGGTAATATGGAGAGCTAATCCACACGCAAACACCATCTTTGACATTATCCACTGGTAATATGGAGAGTGAATCCACACGCACACATCAGTTCAGTGCCCCAGAAGTATTAGCACATGACTGGACTACGCTTGAGTTCAAAGCGAGGGAATGCAATAAAAACAAAGAATTATTCAGCCGATACAGATGTACAAAAAATATTCAGTATTTAGGTGTGCTGGGAACACAATGCTAGTCCCATATTGTATAGGCCAAGCGGCCCCAACTGATGTGGTCGCCTTTACTTCCCAAGACAGTTCTTGGTACCCATTTTAGACTGGGTCGACCTGGGAACCCAAGTCAATTTAAAAATACGAATCTGTACGGCTGCGGATCGAACCCATGACCAAGGGGCGAGTGTCCAGCCACACGCCACCTAGGCTCCCGGCGTGTTTATACATATATTTACAAGACTGTGAAACATCACCGCTTACAGTGTACATGTCACAGATGTGCACAAAATGGGACTTCCTTAAATCCAATTAAAAGAAACAATTTAACTGAAACAGCAGCAGGTGATGAACATGTGCCTGTATCACAGCCATTTGGTGAAAAACGGGAGAGTAGACGCGGTTGGAAAGATGACGAAAACAACAATCTATTAATAAAAAGGTTAAAGGTTAAACACTGGTGCTGTGGCTATGGGGTAAAGAACGCAATTCGTAATCCCGCATACTGCGTTCAAAACACAACATCGGGCGATTTGGAAGCTGACCGCATTGTGTTGGTTTTCTTACAATGGTATGAGTACTGGTCATTCAGAAAGTAATGGCAAACTACTGAACGTGAACTTGATAAAAAATCGCAAACTGCCATAAAATGCTGGGGTTTACTGCGATGTCCTGAAAATGATATGCAACTAACTTAGTGTGTGTGTGTGAGGAGAGAGAGAGAGAGAGAGAGAGAGAGAGAGAGAGAGAGAGAGAGAGAGAAAGAGAGAGAAGGGTGGGGGGGGGGGAAGAAAGAGTGTAGCCGTCCGCCCGGCGCCGTGAGTATCGTGGGTTCATTGTGGAACTGCGTCATTGAGACCCGAGTGCACCTTTTCCAGAGACCCACCGAGGGGTCATCACGGAAGCTTTGGAGTTCGTGTTTTGTCCAATGCTCTCCGCAGTTTATTGTTCTGTGGAGAGAGATCGAGCATGGTGAGGTAAACCCGGCACAATGAAGCCGATTCTCCCATCGGTATCTTGATTCTCCCATCTGTATCTTGATTCTCCCATCTATGAGTATTTCCAGTGATGAATATTGGGGCTTGATTAGGGTTGCCGAGACACGTGGGCGCCAAAAGGAGAACATAGTATGACAGAAAAGAGGACAAAGGAGGAGATATTGAGTGTTTCATTTGAATCTTTCCAAATTAAACCCACAATCAGTACAATTTTATTACAATAGCTGCCAATAAGTGTATCTTACTCTTAGTGAATCGACTAAGAAACAATCATGTTAAAAAGTAAATATAAATTAAGGAGTCCCTTTTCAAAATGCTAAAAAACATTATTTAAACAGCCGATTGTAAAATAGTACCTTATAACCTTTATTAATTACACAACCTATTTCTCAGAGGAGCCAACTTTTCGTAGAAGATCCTCGTTAGCAATCACATATGCATAAAACTGTTCATGGGTACGATTGCTCAAATTGTACTTTGTGAGAATGATGTCCTTTACAGAATCGAGTAAGAGTCTGTTCCTTTCCTGTGTCCATTGAGCATTAATCAAGGAGAACACTCTTTCCACATTGCCAGGGTGTCCAGGGATACATATGAATACTTCACAAATTTTAAGTAACTATGAAAAGCAACATGCTTTTGGGAAACTTTGGAAATATAAACTCCACAGTTCATGCAAGAGTCTTTCTTCAAAAAACTGATCATTCGTGTCTTGCACAAATGATTTAAGATTGCAGTATTGGTCAAACAATTGCACATCATTAGGTTGCTCTCTCACTGACAACATGGCCCTCCAATATATATAAGAAAAGCAGGACATTTTAAAGATGTTTAGCTTTGTCTGCCAGACGGAGAATATTAGGCTAAAAAGGTGGACAGGTCCTCTTTGTGCCGGACGTCTGGCAACCCTAGGCTTCATTAGCAATTTTTCGCTCCATTTTGTTTTACTTTTCATTAAAAAAAAAAAAATTAAATTAACTTGCATATCCCTTATAGGACGTTGCAGTCAACACCATTTTTCAGCTGCTGTTAATGTTTTTGGGAAGATTACGCTCAGTAGTTTGCTATTGCTTTCTGCGCGACCGACTCACATACCCCGTAAGCAACCAACGCGACGCAATCCGCTGCCGAATCTCGCGCAGCTGTGTTCCTCACGTGAATATACGGGATTACGGAGAAAGTCGTTAAACCCTTCGCCAGGGAGCGGGCTGACTTTTCGTAGAAGAGCTTATTTCACAAGCTGCATACATGTTAATGCTTATTGCTGAAATTTTGTTGTTTTTAAAGAGCAGACATAACAACATAATACCATTTATTTCAAGGGACATTACTTAAAGTAACATAAATGTGCTATTTGATGTAATAAATTGTTATATTTGTCTTAATCTTTGATAAAGTTGTTAAAGAAATAAGCAATGGTTGAATGCAACATAAAAGATGAGATAATAATTTGAAGTCAGCTTCTAAGATTATGTAAAAGTAATGGCTTTATTTTACATGTGGGAAAATGTTAGAACCCATCTTTTTATTTCTCCTTGATATAACTTTCATTGTTTTATTCTTTTAATGGCATTGTCTTTGTTCATCCAGCGTTATACATTATTTTTGACTGGCCTTTAAAAGGCCACAACACCGTCAAATAATATCCTGTGTTAGAAAAGGGCTTCTCCTGATAAAGGAGAACCGCTTGTGGACAACAATCACCTTTAAATAAGGACGCAAATCCAATGTGCTCTGTCACAACCAGCCTGCTCCGTGGCGAAGCGGTCATGGACGTAATCACAGTTGCGGGCGATATGGCAGCAGACCGCATTGCGTTTGTTTTTCTACGAAATGATATGGGTGCCGGTCGTTCAGAAAGCAATGGCAAACTTAAAAAAGTCGCTTAAAAGTCGACAGGGTCGACTTCATTGCACCGGGTTTTATCCCATATGGCTCGGTCTCTTTCCGTAGCACGGAAAGCGTCGCACAAAGCACGAACTCCGTAGCTTTTAGCGACGACCCACAGGAGTCTCCGAAACATTTAACTCGTAAATGGAATTTATAAAATGAAATTCCGCGCGGCCTGGAATCGAACCAACAACCTTCGGAACACGATTCCAACGGCTTGACCACTTCGCCACAGAGACTCCCAGCAATGGCAAACTACTGAACGTAAACTTCCCAAGGGATCACAACAGCATAAGAAGAAAAAAAAAAGAATTATTCAGCCATTACAGATGTACAACAAATATTCAGTATTTAGGTGCGCTGGGGACACAATGCTAGTCCCATATTTTATAGGCCGACCGGCCCCAGGTGGCTGATGTGGACAGTATCTCACCGGACGCCTTTACTTACTTCCCAATACAGTTCTAGGTACCCATTTTAAACTGGGTCGACCTGGGAACCCAAGTCAATTTAAAAATACGAATCTATACGGCTGCGGATCGAACCCATGACGAAGGGGCGAGTGTCTAGCCACACGCCACCTAGGCTCCCGGCGTGTTTAAACATATACTTACAAGACTGAAACATCACCGCTTACAGTGTACATGTCACAGATGTGCACACAATATGACTTCATTAAATCCAGATAAAAGAAACAGGTTATCTGAAACAGCAACAAGTGATGAACATTTGCGTGTACCACAGCCATTGGGTGATGAACGGGAGCGTAGACGCGGCTGGACCGATGACGAAAACAACAAAAACAATCTATTAATAAAAATGTTATAGGTTAAACAAGGTGCTGTGGCTATGGGCTAAAGAACACAATTTGTAATCCCGCACACTGCGTTCAAACCTCAGCAGCGGGAGATTTGGAAGGAGACAGCCTTGTGTTGGTTGGTTTTCTTCCAATGGTATGAGAACTGGTCGTGCAGAAAGCAATGGCAAACTGCTGAACGTAAACTTGCTAAGAAATCGCAAACTGCCAAGAAATGCTGCGGTTTACTGCGACGTCCTGAAAATGATATGCAACTAATGTTGTGTGTGTGTGTGTGTGCGCGCGCGTGGGTGTGTGTGTGTGTGTGTGAGAGAGAGAGAGAGAGAGAGAGAGAGAGAGAGAGAGAGAGAGAGAGAGAGAGAGAGAGAGAGAGAGAGAGAGAAGGAGTGAAGCCGTCCGCCCGGCGCCCTGAGTATCGAGGGTTCATCGTTGGACTGCGTCATTCAGACCACGAGTGCACATTTTCCAAAGACCCACCGAGGGGTCATCAAGGGAATTTCGGAGTTCGTGTTTTGTCCAATGCTCTCGGCAGTTTATTGTTCTGTGGAGAGAGATCGAGCATGGTGAGGTAAACCCGGCACAATGAATCCGATTCTCTCATCTGTGTCCTGATTCTCCCATGTATGATTATTTTTAGTGATGAATATTGGGGCATGATTAGGGTTGCCAGATACATGGGCACCAAAAAGAGGACACAGTAAGACAAAAAAAAAAAAAGAGGACAAAGGAGGACATATTGAATGTTTCATTTGAATCGTTACAATTTAAACCCACAATCAGTACAATTTTATTACAATAGCTGCCAATAAGTGTATCTTACTCTTAGTGAATCGACCAAGAAACAATCATGTTAAAAAATAAATATAAATTCAAGGAGTCCCTTTTCAAAATGCTAAAAAACATTATTTAAACAGCCGATTGTAAAATAGTACCTTATAATCTTTATTAATTACACAACCTATTTCTCGGAGGAGCCAACTTTTCGTAGAAGATCCTCGTTAGCAATCACATATGCATAAAACTGTTCATGGGTACGATTGCTCAAATTGTACTTTGTGAGAATGATGCCCTTTACAGCATCGAGTAAGAGTCTGTTCCTTTCCTTTGTCCATTGAGCATTAATCAAGGAGAACACTTTTTCCACATTGCCAGGGTGTCCAGGGATACGTAGGAATACTTCACAAATTTTAAGTAACTATGAAAAGCACCATGCTTTTGGGAAACTTTGGAAAAATAAACTCCACTGTTCATGCAAGAGTCTTTCTTCAAAAAACTGTTCATTCATGTCTTGCACAAATAATTTAAGATTGCAGTATTGGTCAAACAATTGCACATCATTAGGTTGCTCTCTCACTGACAACATGGCGCTCCAATATATATAAGAAAAGCAGGACATTTTAAAGATGTTTAGCTTTGTCTGCCAGACGGAGAATATTAGGATTAAAAGGAGGACAGGTCCTCTTTTTTGCCGGACGTCTGGCAACCCTAGACTTCATTAGCAATTTTTCGGTCCATTTTGTTTTACTTTTCATTAAAAAAAAAATAATTAAATTTTATATCCCTTACAGGACGTTGCAGTCAACACCATTTTTCAGCTGCTGTTGATGTTTTTTGGGAAGATTACACTCAGTAGTTTGCTATTGGTTTCTGCGCGACCGACTCACATACCCCGTAAGTAACTAACGCGACGCGATCCGCTGCCGAACCTCGCGGGGCTGTGTTCCTCATGTGGATATCTTCTTCTTCTTTGCGTTCATCCGGAGTGATTTTTTCAGATGTGATTGCGGTGTGTCTGGTTAGGCACCCTCGGGTCGAAACCCTCAGGCCAACACATCCGACTTTTAGCGTGCATTTTTGGCCAGGTTAGCAATCCTGGGAGACTCTCACTTTTGTGGTACCGTCCACATCTCAGCTGGTCTAGTTGGAACAGTCGAAGACTACACGGTCATCCCTCAAGTGAAGGCAGGGACAGTCCATAGCATTTTCCGCCATCCTGGGTGGCTTCCATAATTGCAGAGCCGGCACATAACGCTCTGGTGCTGGGTTTACCGAGGGAATCGTCACGTCCTGCTCATGGCTGTTTTAATTCCTCACTTCAATATATTGGGCATTTCGCTCGCCCTGGGCCGTTCCTGCACAAACCAGTCAGCTCTGCGGTTGGTTTCCACTAAGCGAGTTTTCGGACATGTGCTTGTCCGCTGTACCCATCAGAGCTGTTCCAGGCACGGCGGACATTCGGAAAACTACCTAGTCAGAGCTGTTCCGAACAAGAGCGGCATTCGGAAACTAGGTAGTCAGAGCTGTTCCTAGCACGGGAGACATTCGGACGAGACATTTCACTCGGACGTAAATGCGTAGTGTCAATTTTTAGTTTGCCACCCGTAGGACGACACTTCCGACTTCCGGCGGGCATTTTTTAGTGAGGTTAACCTTCCTCTGGTTTCGAGACACGTTAGACTGTTGTAATGTCACCCACATCTCAGCTGGTCAAGATAGGAACGATCAACGATATCGTGGTCTGCCCTCAAGGGAAGGCAGGGGCAGACCATGGGCATTATCTCGCTATCCAAGGAGGCTTCCATAATTGCAGAGCCGGCACATATTGCTCTGAGACTGGGCTCACCCAAGGAGTTTCCACGTCCTGCTCATGGCTGCTTTAGTTCCTCACTTCCATGTGTTGGGCATCCCACTTGCCACTGATCGCTCAATCACACACCAGGAGGCGGTCAGACTGCGAGTGACATCCACTCGGTAAGCTTTTGCTTGTGACTTCAGACCACGCAATAGGTTCGCTCGCCGTGCGTTCCATTTCGCGTTGATGAGACATTCTTCCACTTTTGTCTACACTCTCTATGAGTTAGATACAGACAGTTTCCGTAACCCTTCGACTGGGGCACTTTTCTGACTTTTTTGTACTCGCTCACGAGGTAGGCTACATGTGCTGCCGGCTCAGCACCTTACCGTTCGTGCAGCAGTGAACGGGAAACGGCCAGGCCCCTTCATCCGGGAAACTCTCATATCCCCCAGCTGGGAGCCTTCGAACATGTATCAGACCTGAGCATGTAGCTTGCTCAGTATCATGTTTCTATTTTCCGGTAGACGGGTATCAGCCTGGCTCTAAGATCCGAGGGTTTGTGGCTTAGAGGCGTTCAGCCACAGCCCTCGACAGGGAGCCTTAAGAGATTTGTCCGGACCAAGAAATTCTGCCTTTGTGCACCTCATTTAAATTTTGACTGCTATCCTCAGTCTATGCCTGCAGAGCGGCAGGTTGTGTCTCTCTTAGTCTGGTCCCTATCCCATAAGCTGTCCGATATGTAATTTTTCACCCATCGGCAAGCAAACGGGGTCTATGGGACACGCAAGCTCCCCCACCACGTCAAGGTGGAGACACATCGGGGGAGCCTCATGTGGATATACGGGATTACGGAGAAAGTCGTTAACACCTTCGCCAGGGAGCTGGCTGACTTTTCCTAAAAGAGCTTATTTCACAAGCAGCATACATCTTGATGCTTAATGTTGAAATTTTGTTGTTTTTAAAGAGTGGACATAACAACAAAACACCACTTATTTCAAGGGACATTACTTAAAGTAACATAAATGTGCTATTTGATGCAAGAAATTGTTGTATTTGTCTTAATCTTTTATAAAGTTGTTATGGAAATAAGCAAAGATTGAATGCAGGATAATAGATGAGATAACAATTTTAAGTCAGCTTCTAAAATTATGTAAATATAATGGCTTTATTTAACATGTGGGAAAATTTTAGAACCCATCTTTTTATTTCTCTTTAATATTACATTTGTTTTATTCTTTTAATGGCATATGGCAGTGCTTTGTGATCATCAGGTGTTATACATTATTTTTGACTGGCCTTTAAAAGGCCACAACACCCTCAAAATAATATCCTGTGTTAGTAAAGGGCTTCTCTTGATAAAGGAGAACCACTTGTGGATAACAATCACTTTCAAATAAGAACGTAAATCCCATTTGCACTGTCACAACCAGACCGCTCCGTTGCGAAGCGGTCATGGACGTAATCACAGCTGCGGTCGATATGGCAGTAGACCGCATTGCGTTTGTTTCTTACGAAAATGGTATGGGCGCCAGTCGTTCAGAAAGCAATGGCAAACTACTGAACGTTAACTTCCCAATGGATCACAACAGCACACACACTCACAAAAAGAAGAATTATTCAGCCGTTACAGATGTACAACAAATATTAAGTATTTAGGTGCGCTGGGAACATAAGTCAGCTAGCCCCATATTTTATAGACCAACCGGAACCAGGTGGCTGATGTGGTTAGTATCTCGCAGGCCGCCTTTACTTCCCAAGACAGTTCTTGGTACCCATTTTAGACTGGGTCGACCTGGGAACCCAAGTCAATTTAAAAATACGAATCTGTACGGCTGCGGATCGAACCCATGACCAAGGGGCGAGTGTCCAGCCAAACGCCACCTAGGCTCCCGGCGTCTTTATACATATATTTACAGGACTGTGAAACATCACCGCTTACAGTGTACATGTCACAGATGTGCACAAAATGGGACTTCATTAAATCCAGATAAAAGAAACAGGTTATCTGAAACAGCAGCAGGTGATGAACATTTGCGTGTACCACATCCACAGGGTAAAGAACGCAATTCGTAATCCCGCATAATGCGTTCAAACCTCAGCAGCGGGCGGTTTGGAAGTAGATCGCATTGTGTTGCGTGATTTTCTGACAATGGTATGAGAAATGGTCTTTCAGAAAGCAATTGCAGACTACTGAACGTAAACTGCCAATAATGATGGGGTTAACTGCGATGTCCTGAAAATAATATGCAACTAAATTTGTGTGTGTGTGTGTGTGTGTGTGTGTGTGAGAGAGAGAGAGAGAGAGAGAGAGAGAGAGAGAGAGAGAGAGAGAGAGAGAGAGAAGAAGAAGGAGTAAAGCTGCCCGCCCGGCGCCCTGAGTATCCCAACCACCACACACCCCCTACTCACCCACACATATCCCCCACCCATACACACATTCCCCGCACCCACCACACACATCCCCCACACCACAAACTATCCCCCACCCACACACATATCCTCACCCATACCACCACAAACATACCTCCCGTCCGCACATCCCCCACCAACACACCGCACACATATCCCAAACCCACACACCATACACTTCTCCCCACCCGCCTTTACATCCCCAATCCACTCACACAATTCCCTACCCACACAACCCCACCACCCACACATACTTCCCCAAACCATCCACACATCTCCACCCACCCACACAGATCCCCACCCAAATACACATCCCCCGCACACGTCCCATACACATATCCTTCACCCATACACACATGCCCCACACGAAAGACGAGTGATTGGAAGGGCCGAATGTAAGACGGGCCTGCGTGCCCAATTTCTTCTTCTACTTCTGCGTTCATCCGGAGTTTCTTTTTTTCGGATGTGACTGCGTTGTGCCTGTTTGCAGCAGAGCTGCGTTCTTGCGCCGTTAGGCCGACACATCCGACTTCTGCGGGCATTTGTTGACCGGGTTAACCTTCACGGGGGTGTCCAATTTGTTACCCTTTTAAAATAAAGTTGATTTGATTTGATTTGATTTCTATCTATCTATCTATCTATCTATCTATCTATCTATCTATCTATCTATCTATCTATCTATCTATCTATCTATCTATCTATCTATCTATCTATCTATCTATCTATCTATCTATCTATCTATCTATCTATCTATCTATCTATCTATCTATCTATCTATCTATCTATCTATCTATCAATCTATCTATCTATCTATCTATCTATCTATCTATCTATCTATCTATCTATCTATCTATCTATCTATCTATCTATCTATCTATCTATCTATCTATCTATCTATCTATCTATCTGCTTGCTTGCCTGCCAGCCTGCCTGCCTACTTACCTACCCCTCTGTCTGTCTGTCTGTCTGTCTGACGACCCGGCTGTCTATCCATCCACCCATCCATCCATCCATCCATCCATCCATAGGACCCGGCCCGGCTTCGCCCAAACCCTGGCGGGGAGCATCTCATTTAATTCATATTCGGCCCCTGCTCCCGTTCCCGTTCACAAAAAAGACGACCCGGCCCGGCTTCGCCCAACCCCTGACGGGGAGCGTCTCATTTAATTCATATTCGGCTCCTGCTTCCATTCCCGATCCCAAAATAAGACGACCCGGCACGGCTTCACCCAGATAAGCTCCCGGAAAACGGAAATATAAACGGATATAACGGAAACCCAATAAATGCTGAGATGACTGTATAGATGTCGATGAGAAATAAAAAGATGAGTTAGAAAATTTTCACATATTTAAAATAGATGCATTATTTTTATGAAAACTTTAAAAGTGCCTTAAAGATTTTATCATTATATATTATAACGCATATGCCTGTAAATAACTGCAGACAAACAGTTTATAAAGCTTTGATAACAATGAAACAATTATATATAAAATATATAGCAATGCTATTAAAAGTTATGTAACTTGATATAACTTAACTTAAGTTAAGTCCCCTCGCTATATATAAATTATGATGTAAATTAAAATATTAAATTTTATAAAGGAAATTATTGTTTTTAAACTAACAAACTATGACAGTTGGCTGCACGGGAATGAGAAGAAAAAACATGTAGAAAATTTCATCTCAATCGGATGGACCGTTCGCGAACGCATAAATAACATACAGACAGGCATACATTGCATTTTATATATATCATTGGCACCTTGCCGTCTTGACAGACGATAGTTTGTGCTTTAAAAAGGCATAATAACTTTTACCTATGGCAGTAGCGAATGTGACTGATAAGGCCAATTCTCGCTGTAAATGTACGTTCACAGTGGGGCATATGAACACGTGGTCATTTCCACCATCATGCACCATCTTAGTCTTACACGCTCGGTGTGTGACTTATCTGCAATAATTTTCTCCTTTGTCTTTATTCCATTTCTGATGTTTGCCCTCCATGCAACACGTTCAGCAGCGACTTGCTCCCAATGTGCATTATCAATGCCTGTATCAATCATGTCCCGCTTACACACATCTTTGTATCGTAGTAGAGGCCGACCCTGAGATCTCTTACCCATCTGTAATTCACCAAAAAAGATGTCCTTTGGTATTCTACCATCATCCATCCTCCTTAGATGTCCTATCCATCTAAGTCTACGAAGACTGAGCATGGAATAAACCGTCACACAACCTGATCTTTCCAATACTTCAGTATTTGTGATTTTGTCTTGCCACTTAATACCAAGAATTCCACGCAGACACAGCATATGAAAGCTGTTTAAACGTTTCTCTTGGTGTGAGTAAGTTGTCCAGGTTTCACTGCCATAAAGAAGAGTACTAAGGACGCAGGCTTGATAGACAAGGACTTTTGTTTTGGCAGTAAGCTTCCTGTTTTCCCAGACTCTTTTTCTTAACCTGTTCATTGTTGTTGCTGCCTTACCAATCCGGATGTTGATTTCCTGATCTAGGGATAATTTGCTATTTACCACTGATCCTAGATATGTAAAATGGTCTACCATCTCTAGTTCGGCGTCGTCAGTAAAGATTGATGGTACCCCATGTGCACCTTGTGACATAATCTGTGTCTTCTTTTTGCTAATTGTTAAACCAAATTCAGAACAAGCATTGGAGAATGCAGATAGTAGACATTGCAATTCTTCCTCAGAGTGGGTCGTAACTGCAGCATCATCTGCAAAAAGCAACTCTCTGATCAGTACCCTCCTAATTTTGGTCTTGGCCTTCAATCTCTGAGCATTGTAGAGGCCGGCGTCTGAGTATGAGTGATCTCATAGGGGGACTCCTTGCTTGATGTCAAACCAATCTGATGTCTCGCCATCTATTCTAACCGCTGCTTGTTGGTCTAGATAGAGAATTCTTATGAGTTGTATTACATGTGGTGGAAAGCCCATATTCCTCATGATTTCCCAAAGTTTCTGATGTTGTACATAGTCAAATGTCTTTGAATAATCCACAAAACATGAGAATAGGTTTACATTAAATTCTCTGCACTTCTCTATTATTAAACGCATATTGAGAATGTGATCTCTTGTTCCTCTTCCTTGTCTAAATCCAGCTTGAACCACGTTAATTTCTTCTTCCATTTTCTTACGAAGTCTTCCCATTATACTTTTTAGTAGAATTTTACTTGCATGACTGACTAGGGCAACAGTTCTATAGTTGGTGCATAATTTCAGGTTGCCATTTTTTGGTATTGGAATGAAGATAGTTCTCTTCCAATCTTTTGGCCATATACCATATATCCATATTTTTTACATAATGCGTGATATATTAGTATGCTTTTTTCTCCCGCTTTAATTAGCTCAACTGGTATCTCATCACATCCATGTGATTTACCATTCTTCAGGTTCCTTATTTCCCATGCAATTTCATCTAATGAGGGTTCAGGTTCTGTCTCTGCTGTCGTTGGCTCATGTATCTCATTCACATCCTCACTGTCACTCATATCATACATTCCACTGCAATACTCCTGCCATCTTTCTAGAATTTCCCATCTTGTCACAGAAAACATTAAATTGAGGTTGAACATTTCTTGTCAATAACTTCATTTCTTTGAACATTTCGTAATCTCCTCCAGTCTTATGATATTGCTCTATTCTGGTACAGCAATCTTGTATATATTGATTTTTGTCCTTTCTTGTGTTCTTTCTTATTTCTCGAGTTAAAGATTTATACTTCACCCTGCTGTTATCGGATTCACCTCCTTTCTGTTTCAGTTCTCTTCGTTGTTTTATTAATTCTAACGTGTCTGATGTAATCCATGGTTTCAGTTGCTTTTTCTTGGTCGGAATTAAATCTTTGGCTGCAGTTATCAAGATATCTCTAGCTTGTACAGCCAGTTCATCATGTGTCATTTCTTCTTGTACAGACATCAAGACCACAAAGCGATTCCTAGCTTCTATGTTGTATGCATCCGGTATTTTTGTGAGATCAAAACGAAGTGGCCTTGGTCCTCGGGTAAGCTTTTTGAGTTTTAATTTCAGATCTGCTTCTAATAACTGATGATCTGTATCACTGTCTGCACTTCGTAGGGGTTTTGCAGATGTTATGCTTGATCTCCATCTTCTTTGTATTAAAATATAATCTATCTGATTTTTAGTAATACTGTCCGGGGACTTCCATGTGAAGAGTCTTCTTGGGTGTTGTTTAAAAAGTGTGTTGGCTATCATTAACTCATTTTCTGTGCAAAATTCACTTAAATTGTCACCTCATCATTTCTGTTTCCCAATCCAAATTTTCCTAAAACGTGTCTCTCATTTTCAGCTCTTCCTGCACCTACTTTAGCATTACAATCTCCCATTATTATTGCTATATCATTATGACCAATCTTATTTCATGTGTCCTGCAGTGTGTTGTAAAAATCTTCAGTTTCGTCCTCCTCTGCTGTTAAAGTAGGTGCATATATCTGTACGAGTGTTGTGTTTTTTGGACGGCCTTTAAGTCTAATAGTGAGGATTCTATCACTAACTGAATTATATCCCAGTAAAGCTTTTGCAGTTGTTTTATCTAAACAAAATGCCACTCCACTCTGGCCTCCGACATCGCTACCAGAATAAATAAAAAGACTTCCATTTTCAGTTGTAAAATATCCCTTGCCTTTCCAGCGATGTTCACTAATTCCTAAAATTTGAATATTTAACCTCTCAATCTCATCACATACTACTTTAAGCTTCTTACAGACTTCTCACATTCCACGTTCCTATTCTCATTCTTTTTCTTAGTCTGACACAGGGGATTTCCTTGGTAACACAGTCAGGATTAACTCATTGTTTTTTTTTTAAATATCCTATTCTTTTTCTATTTTCCCTATTTTTCCTATCTTTTACCTATTTCTTTTCCCTATATCCTATCCTTTTTTAAATATCCTATCCCTCCTATTGTTTTTAAAAATTAAATAGGGTTACCATGTAATCGTGGACTGTGGTGGTTTGTAATCTTGCGTCATGTGAGACGTCTTGTACATGTTTATGGAGAGAGCAGTTCATTCTTCTGTTCTTTCTCTACATGGTCCATCAAAAGTGAACCACAAATGTTCTGGGATATAGTGCGGCATTTCACGACAGGGAGCCTAGGTAGCGTGTGGCTGGACACTCGCCCCTTGGACATGGGTTCGACCCGCAGCCGTACAGATTCGTATTTTTAAATTGACTTGGGTTCCCAAGTTGATCCAGTCTAAAATGGGTACCAAGAACTGTCTTGGGAAGTAAAGGCGACCGGCGAGATACTGTCCACATCAGCCTCCTGGGGCCGGTTGGCCTATAAAATATGAGACTAGCATTGTGTTCCCAGCGCGCCTAAATACTGAATATTTCTTGTACATCTGTAACGGCGGAATAATTCTTTTTATTATTTTTTTTTTAATTGCTGTTTGATCCTTTTGGGAAGTTTACGTTTAGTAGTTTGCCATTGATTTCTGAACGACCGGCACCTATACCATTGTCGTAAAATACAAACGCAAGACGGTCTACTGCCATATCGTCCGCAGCTGTGTTTCGAACGCGGGCTTGGGTGATTACGTCCGTGATCGCTTCGCCACGGAGCGGGCTTGTTGTGACAGTGCACATGGGATTTGCGTTCTTATTTAAAGGTGATTGTTGTCAACAAGCGGTTCTCCTTTATCATGGGAAACCTTTACTACCGCAAAATGATAATTTGAAGAAGGTGGTTGTGGCCTTGTAGAGGCCAGTCAAAAATGATTTAGTAGTACTAGAACCGAGTTTTATGTGACTGTCAATAAAAGAATAAAACAATTAATATAATATCAGAAAGAATTAAAAAGATGGGTTCCAACATTTTCCCACAAGTAAAACAAAGCCATTATTTTTGCATAATCCTAAAAGATGGCTTAAATTATTATATAATCTTTTATGGTGCGTTTAACCATCGTTTATTTATATAAAAACTTTATAAAAGATTAAGACAGATATGACAATTACTTAATCAAATAGCACATTTATGTTACTTAAAGTAATGTCCCTTGAAATAAGTGTTATGTTGATTTGTCTGCTCTTTAAAACCAACAAAATTTCATCATCAAGCATCAACACGTATGCTGCTTGGGAAATAAGCTCTTCTATAAAAAGTCAGGCGGTCTACCTGGCGAAGGGTTAACGACTTTTATCCGTAATCCTATATATCCACATGAGAAACATAGCTGCGCGAGATTCGGCAGCGGATCGCGTCGCATTGTTTGCATATGGTTTATGAGAGCCGGCCGCGCAGAAAGCATTGGTAAACTACTGATCGTAATCTTGCCAAAAATATCAACAACAGCTGAAATATGTTGGTGTTTACTGCAACGTCCTGTAAGGGATATGCAACTTAAATTTTAAAAAAATAAATAAAAAGTCATTAAAAAAAATGGCGTCACAAATTGCTAATGAAGCCTCAAGGGTGGGAGGTGTGTGTTTTTTGAGTGTTTATGGGTGGGGGATATGTGTAGGCAGGTGGGGAGATGTGTTTGTAGGTGGGGATGTATGTATAGGTGGGGGATGTGCAATTGAGAGGTGACGGATATTGGGTGGGTGAGTGGCTGTAGGTTGGCTGATGTGTGTGTGGGTGGGTGAGGAAAATTGTGAGGGTGCGGGATGTATGTGTGGATAGGTGCGGGATGTGTGGGTTGACGGGGGTATGTGTGTGTGGTTTTGTGATGTGTGTTTTGCTGGGTGGTTGCGGGTGTGTGGGTGGGTGGTGGAGAATATGTGGGTGGGTGTGTGCGTGTCGGTTATGGGATGGGTGGGGGATGTATGTGTGGGTTGGGAAATGTGTGTGGGTAGGGGATCAGTGGGTTTGTGGCGGCATGTGTATTTGCCTGAGTCTGTGTGAGTGCGTGGAGGTATGTGTGGGTGGGTGGGGGTGTGGTGGGTGGGGGATGTGTGGGTGGCTGAGGGATGTGTGGGTGGCTGCGGGGTGTGAGGGTGGATGGGGGATGTGTCTTAAAACATTGCAATATGCACTGTTTATGTTCACAACTTTCATTTGACAATGTTTTTTTTCCCTATGTAAATGTAACATGCACATTTGATGAATGAAAGATGAGTGATCGAAAGGGCCGAATGTAAGACGGGCCTGGGCCTGCGTGGCCAATTTATTACCCTTTTAAAATAAAGTTTGTTCGTTCGTTCGTTCACTGGAAATACTCATAGATGGGAGAATCAGGATACAGATGAGAGAATAAGCTTCATTGTGCCAGGTTGACCCCACCATGCTCGATCTCTCTCCACAGAACAATAAACTGCCGAGAGCATTGGACAAAACACGAACTATGAAGTTCCCGTGATGATCCCTCGGTGGGTCTCTGGAAAATGTGCACTCGTGGTCTGAATATCGCAGTCCCACGATGAATCCTCCATACTCAGGGCGCCGGGCGGACGGCTTCACTTCTTCTTCTTCTTCTTCTTCTTCTTCTTCTCTCTCTCTCTCTCTCTCTCTCTCTCTCTCTCTCTCTCTCTCTCTCTCTCTCTCTCACTCTCTCTCTCACTCTCTCTCTCTCTCTCACACACACACACACAAAGTTAGTTGCATATCATTTTCAGGACGTTGCAGTCAACCCTAGCGTTGTTTGGCAGTTTGCGATTTCTTAGCAAATTTACGTTCAGTAGTTTGCCACCCCGGTTAGCGGGGTAGGAGTATCCCCTATCAAATGAGATGTAAGACGCCTCCTTTCCTCCGTTAGTCTACGGGACACCCTTGGACACGGTGGAGTACCCGTTTAGCCCCCCGATCAGGGTTACGTGAAGCCTTGGAAGCAGGTGGTGGATGGAGTCTGAGAGCAGCCGACAGATTGTTGTTGGTTATGGTCTTGCACTCTGCGGCGATAGACAGATGATCTCATCAGTAGAGACAATGGCTATTACCACCGACTAGTACAATCACTGCCCAGAAGGAAAGCAATGGCAAACTACCTTCTGCAAAACTTGCCAAGAAACCATAACAACTATGACAGAAAACACAATAAGAAAGAGATCTGGTTGCGAGACCCCCAGGCCAGGCAGATCAGATAACACTGGGGAAGAGTGTGACACAGGGACCAGTACTAGTAATCGTGATGACGGAGTTAATCCTGACTGTGTTACCAAGGAAATCCCCTATGTCAGACTAAGAAAAAGAGTGAAAATAGCAATGTGAAATGTAAGAAGTCTGTATGAGGGAAAGCTTAAATTAGTATGTGATGAGATTGAGAGGTTAAATATTCAAATTTTAGGAATTAGTGAACATCGCTGGAAAGGCAAGGGACATTTTACACCTGAAAATGGAAGTCTTTTCATTTATTCTGGTAGCGATGTTGGAGGCCAGAGTGGGGTGGCATTTTGTTTAGATAAAACAACTGCAAAAGCTGTACTGGGATATAACCCAGTTAGTGATAGAATCCTCACTATTAGATTTAAAGTCCGTCCAAAAAGCACAGATATATGCACCTACTTCAACAGCAGAAGAGGACGAAATTGAAGATTTTTACAACACACTGCAAAGACACATTAAATAAGATTGGTCATAATGACATAGCAATAATACTAGGAGATATTAATGCAAAAGTAGGTACAGGAAGAGATGAAAATGAAAGACACGTTTTAGGAAAATTTGCATTGGGAAACAGAAATGATGCAGGTGACAAATTAAGTGAATTTTGCACAGAAAATGAGTTAACGATAGCCAACGCACTTTTTAAACAACACCTAAGAAGACTCTTCACATGGAAGTCCCCGGACAGTATTACCAAAAATCATACAGATTATATTTTAATACAAAGAAGATGGAGATCAAGCATAAACATCTGCAAAAAACCCTACGAAGTGCAGACAGTGATACATATCATCAGTTATAGAAGCAGATCTGAAATTAAAACTCAAAAAGCTTACCCGAGGACCAAGGCCACTCCGTTTTTGATCTCACAAAAATACCACATGCATACACTGTAGAAGTAGGAATCGTTTTGGGGTCTTGATGTCTGTGCAAGAGGAAATGACACCTGATGAACTGGCTGTACAAGCTAGAGATATCTTGATAACTGCAGCCAAAGATTAATTCGACCAAGAAAAAGCAACTGAAACCATGGATTACATCAGACACGTAGAATTAATAAAACAAACGAAGGGAACCGAAACAGAAGGAGGTGAATCGATAACAGCAGGGTGAAGTATAAATCTTTAACTCGAGAAATAAGAAAGAACACAAGAAAGGACAAAAATCAATATATACAAGATTGCTGTACCAGAATAGAGCAATATCATAAGACTGGAGGAGATTCCGAAATGTTCAAAGAAATGAAGTTATTGACAAGAAATGTTCAACCTCAATTGAATGTTATCTGTGACAAGATGGGAAATACCTTAACAGAATCTAGACAAATTCTAGAAAGATGGCAGGAGTATTGCAGTGGAATGTATGATATGAGTGACAGTGAGGATGTGAATGAGATACATGAGCCAACGACAGTAAAGACAGAACCTTAACCCTCATTAGATGAAATTGCATGGGAAATAAAGAACCTAAAGAATGGTAAATCACCTGGATGTGATGAGATACCAGCTGAGCTAATTAAAGCGGGAGGAGAAGAAAGCATTCAAATATATCACGCATTATGTAAAAAATTTGGAAATATGGTATATGGCCAAAGATTGGAAGAGAACTATCTTCATTCCAATACAAAAAAATGACAACCTGAAATTATGCACCAACTATAGAACTGTTGCCCTAGTCAGTCATGCAAGTAACATTCTACTAAAATCTTAATGGGAAGACTTCGTAAGGAAAATGGAAGAAGATATTAACGTGGTTCAAGCTGGATTTTAGACAAGGAAGAGGAACAAGAGAATCACATTCTCAATATGCGTTTAATAATAGAGAAGTGCAGAGAATTTAATGTAAACCTATTCTCATGTTTTGTGGATTATTTCAAAGGCATTTAACTGTGTACAACATCGGAAACTTTGGGAAATCATGAGGAATATGGGCTTTCCACCACATCTAATATAACTCACAAGAATGCGCTATCTAGACCAACAAGCAGCGGTTAGAATAGATTTCGAGACATCAGCTTGGTTTGATATCAAGCAAGGAGTCCGTCAGGGATGTGTGCTGTTCCCCTATTTGTTTAGACTGTACGCGAAAAATATAATGAGAAATGTAAGAGATGATATAACTAGGGAGCTATATGATGCCGTAAAATCGGTGGTCTTGACATACCAGATAATCGGTATGCCTGATGATAAGTTTGCCATGAGATGGATACGAGAAACAGAGCAAGTGTGTAAAACTATGTCACTAAGACACGAGTTGAGAAATCAACCCTAACACCCGGGCACGAGTGGGCGGAGTTAGGAGTTATGTGGTCACATGGACTGCGCCAGGTCAGAAGCCGGAAAACGTGTGTGCTCGGCAGAGAGAGAGAGAGAGGAGAGAGAGAGAGAGGAGAGAGAGAGAGAGCGCTGAGAGAGAGAGAGAGAGAGAGATGAGAGAGAGAGAGAGAGAGAGAGAGAGAGAGAGCTGAGACGTGAAAGGGAAAGGTTGGTTTGGAGAGATTTGGAGAAGTTTGAAAGCGGTTTGCGATGTTTGAAGTCATCCAAGATGCAGTCGACAGTTAAGGAGTGTTCCTGTTGAAGAAGGCTGTGATTGAATAAGCAACACACTGAAGCCAACGACTGACGATGGGCCAGTAAACGCCGACCAGCGGTGGCGAGAGAGCTGACCCGTTTTGTGAACACCTCGACAAGAATGGCGGGGAAAGACACGCCATGACAAAGACTGGTTGGTCACAAGTGTAATGTGCGTGAGTAGATAGAAGTGTTACTAACGTTTACCAGTGAACTATGCAATCTATATTATGCAGCAACAAAAGATCCTACTGACGAAGAACATTCCTAATCCTCCCTAGTATAGTTTTGTTCTGATAATTTTGAAGAAAATAAGACACTATATCTCTTGCTGTTGTAAATTTACTTAACTCTTGAGGGCTTACCGATGTGAGAAATGACAACAGGAGGCCGAAATCTCAGATCTCCTACTGGAGGTTTGGCATAAGGAATACCCCGAAATGCGTTGTAAATCTGGCCATTCCAGGCAGTGAGTGTAGCGCCCAGGAAAGTTCCAGCATGTCATCACCTCACCTAAAGATAGAATTAGAGGGCTGCAACTCTAGCCCAAGAGAGACAACCGAGTTGCTCAGACTAAGAAAAGTCCAGAACCTTATCGAAGGTCAACCCTCGAGTTCATGGGTCCGTGGACACTAATGTGGCCCGCCTGAAGCGGGGTCCACGAGGAACTCGAACAGGGTTACCGCCCGTCGAATAGCGACACGCGGAAAACCATCAGAGGACGAATGGACTGAGACCAGGCAACAAGTGCCTGCCTGAGAGGGACTCGTTAGCTCTTGTATAGAGATAGAACATAGGCTAGATAGTGTGCTAGTTTGTATATGAAATGTTTGATGTCTATAATCTGTGATATGATGATGATGTAAAGCGCGGGCTGTTTAAACCCACTGCGCCCACTGTAGATTGCCACAATAAATCGGCTATATTCATAGCGAACGTATTTATTGTTTGTATTAATTAACACCTGTGTGAACCCATTAAGTTACCTAGACAAAGTAAGACGTCAACAGGTTTTTGGGGGCTAGTACCGGTTTTGACATAATATGTTATGAAATAAACTGTGAAAATGTCATGTAAAAATTATGTCTTCATATCACATGTTTGGTTACAATAGAAGAAAATTGTTAACCATAAATTGTTCAAAGACTTAGTAGCTATCTAGCAATAGAATAAAAGTAATCAGATTAAACAGAGTCCCTCAACAGTCTCGAAAACAAAGTCCATACCTTATACCACAATATTAGTGGTCGTTAACGATGTATAACTGTTTAACATAACTATGACATTTTTTTTTTTTTTTTTTTTTTTTCGTTTGACCGTGACTAATGTTTCTTGCTCTACGAGCAGATTGTGCCGCAAAGAATACCGTGGGCAACACATATGATTTTTTTCAAGCCACTAAGTTGTGTGACAGAGAGGACCGCGTGCAACGCATTGTAACTTTTTCCCAGCAGTGACGAAAAGAACGACAACATCGAGCGCTACTATTCAGAGCTAAGTTTCAGATCATACTCATTGTAAAGTCTAAGCTGTGCTTCCCATTCTCATTATCATCAATATATTATTGTATTTCATATTTATTTGTTTGTATATTCATGACCTTTGCCACCATTATAACTTTGCATTTTGAGTTACACATTAATAAACAAGGTAGGCAACCAAATTTTTCCAGGACACCAAAGTTTTTGATAAGGGAAATAACTCTATAAACATTACTAATAAATAAAATCCAAAATGTCAAGCTTAGATAAATGCATTGAGCAGGGAATAAAGTTAGGTTATAAAGAAGAGAAACTGTCAGAATGGGCACAGAAAACGCACGCAGAAAATATTGCCCGTGAAGAAAGAGCAATAGAAAGAGAAGAAAGAAAATTGCAACAAGAAAGAGAGACCGAAGAAAGAAGATGCAAAGAGAAGCAGAGGAAAGAAAAAATTTCAACAAGAAACAGAGGAAAGAAAATTTCAAAAAGAAGCAGAGGAAAGAAAATTGCAACAAGAAAAAAGAGACGAAGAAAGAAGATTTCAAAGAGAAGCAGAAGAAGAAAATTGCAACAAGAGCAGAAAAAAGAAAAATTTCAAAGAGAGACCGAAGAAAAACAACTACAGGAGCGGAAAAGAAATTGCAAATGGAGCTCGACGCAGCGGCCAAAACCCCAAGGGCCAAAAAAAAAAAATTGGGGAAAAAAAAAAAAAAAAAAAGGGGG
>JACEFZ010019244.1:0-42500 GCA_014155875.1 Cepaea nemoralis
AAAGGGCAACCTGAAATTATGCACCAACTATAGAACTGTTGCCCTGATCAGTCATGCAAGTAAAATTCTACTAAAAGTCATAATGAGAAGATTTCGTAAGAAAATGGAAGAAGAGATTAACGTGGTGCAAGCTGGATTTAGACAAGGAAGAGGAACAAGAGGTCACATATTCAACATGCGTTTAATAATAGAGAAGTGCAGAGAATTTAATGTAAACCTATTCTCATGTTTTGTGGATTATTCAAAGGCATTTGACTGTGTACAACATCAGAAACTTTGGGAAATCATGAGGAATATGGGCTTTCCATCACATGTAGTACAACTCATAAAAATGCTCTATCTGGACCAACAAGCAGCAGTTAGAATAGATGGCGAGGCATCAGATTGGTTTGACATCAAGCAAGGAGTCCGTCAGGGCAGCGTGCTGTCACCCTATTTGTTTAACCTGTACGCCGAAAATATAATGAGAAATGTAAGAGATGATATAAACAGGGAGCTATATGATGCCCTAAATATCGGGGGTCATGACATACCAGATATTCGATATGCTGATGATACAGTATTACTATCCACAACACTGAATGGCAAAGAAATCCTAATAGCCTCAACCCAATTGAATAGTGAAAATCACAACTTATATCTTAACACAGCAAAAGCAAAAAACAAAGATAATGCATGCAGATAAAACTACTATGGAGAAAGAAATATACATTAATGGGGAAAAATTGGAGGTGGTGGAAAATTGTGAATATCTTGGGTCATTGATTACCAACAACGGTGACACAATGAACGAAATTAAACGGCGACTATCAATTGCTCTTCAAAGACTAAAACAGCTGAATAAATTATGGAGTGGGACAGACAGAACTACAAAAATTAGATTTTTAAGAGCATGCATCTTTCCCGTTGCAACATACGTCTGTGAGACATGGACACTTACTAAACAAGCTGAACAGCGCATAAACGCCTTTGAATATAAATGTTATAGGCGAGTTCTAAGAATATATTGGGTAAAGAAAAGAACAAATGCATCCATACTTCAAGAGTTGAATATTGAAGAAGGTTGGCTATTAAAGACGATAAAACAAAGAAAATTGAAATATTTTGGTCACTTGAAACGTCACGAAAGTTTGGAGAGAACAATAATGGAAGGGTATATGCATGGGAAGAGAGGAAGAGGAAGGCCAAAGAGAAGATGGGTGCAGGATGAGACGGATGATCTCCAGATGGGTGTATCAGACGCGAGACATCTTGCTTATGATCGAAAGGTTTTCCAGAAGATTGTTATGGGAGCGAGGTTCTGCAAAGGACATGCTACTGAATGAATGAATGAATGAATGAATGATGTATATACTTCGTATTGTGATAATGCAACTATTCACGAATGTACTTAATGTAAATAGTTTACCGTGAATGAACGGCTTATTTCACGTGGCCGTGTGTGAGAGTTCAATCATTGAGAGTGTATGATTGTTTCACCCCTGTTCCGAGAGAGCGAGCCAAATGTCCATATAATTTAAGATCATGACATGGAGTGAACGTGGAGTAGCTCGTCCGGCTTTGAACATTTGAACAATAGATGTGTGTTAGTGAGCGAACGTGAAGAGTTACAGATTTCATCTAGTTAGAAGCATATACATGAATATGTGTTGAACAAAAATATATATCACTGTTATGTAAATTGTGAAAAGTATGTAAAATGGAATATTTCTCAGATATAATTCTGAGCGAAAGTGAGCAGAATCAGCTTTAACCATGAAATCTAACTCGCAATAAATTTGAATATACATAAACCTCTATTATTCTAGTGACCGACGATAACGACATTACAAACTTACTTTCATACTTGACGGCATACAAACATATACACAATTAGTTGACCAAGTATACACCCCAAAGTCGAACAACTAATAACAGTTTTCTTTCCCCAGCAAACAGATTTTTCATCAAGTAGTACAGACAAGCTGAATTGTTTTTCCGGGCCGTAAAGTACAGACACCCCATTTCTGGTGCAGACATCGAAAGCTCCGAACTTCATCGGTAGCTAAGTATTTTTTTGGTCATATATTTTTTGGTGAGAGATCAGGCCCGCCCTGTATTCCCCCCACCATTGTAAATTTTATATATTTATTATATTTGATTGGGTATAATTGATTGCATACTGTAATTTTTTGTTGATTTTGAGTGCCATTATAACACAATTTTTGAACTATCATGGCTACTTTACACGACTTCATAGAGTCAGGCCTAAAATTAGGGCTAACTGGAGAAGATTTAACGAAATGGAGTGAGACAAAATATACAGAACATGTCCAATTGGAAGAGAAAGCTAGAGAAAGAGAGGAAAGGACAGCAGAAAGAGAGCAAAGGAAAGCTGAGTTAGATGCTAAGAATAAACAGGCAGAAGCAGAGCTAAAGAAAGCTGAGTTAGATGCTAAGAATAACCAGACAGAAGCAGAGCTAAGAAAAGCTGAAATCAACGCACAAAGTAAAAGAGAGGAACTTGAAACGAAGTTCAAATTAAAACAATTAGAAATCGAAGCTGATACCAACAAAGAAACTAGAAAACTGGAAACCAAAGAAAAAGAAAACCAATACAAGAAATACCAAGGCATAGTCAAAAATTTCACAACTGGGTATTGCATAGCAGCCTGGTCCCAAAACTTTGAGACGATAATGAAGCATTACCAAATACCAGTCTCAGAATGGAAATGATATATATGAAAAGTCTGTCAGGAGAATCCTTTAAAAGTCATAGAAAACATTCCTGATGAGCTAAGAACAGAGTATAATTATATCAAAGCCAAAATCATGGCACATTATTTTTTAGATGAAGCAGGTTATAGAGAACAATTTTCCAAATTATCTCCAAAATCATCTCAAACGTTCTCAGATTACACCTCTCAAGTTCAAAATATTTTCAATAAATGGCTTTCAGCAGCTAAAGTGAACAAGGATTTTGAACGTTTAAAAGACCTCATTTTAAGGGATAAGATAATATCATCAATACCATTACCTTTTTCACGATGTTTGCAAGAATGTGAGTGTGAAACAGTACGACAGATGGAGAAACGTGGGCCAGCTCAGGGTGACCAGATTGGCTTTTTAAAAGCACAATTTGGCTTTTTAAAACAGGTTTGGCGTAAGAAAATCAGTTTGGCTTTTGGCTTTTTCTTTTGTAATGGCATATGCCTCTGTTTGAATTTTTCAAGTTAATTGTTGTCTTGGTTTACTATTTTTTAGCTAAAACAAATGCAAAACGATAAGCTTAGCGTATGGTTTTCGTACTGTAATTGTACCTGGTCATGTTCTATGCGCACTGACGCACTGCGCAGCTTACTGATTAGTTCAGTTTTCAAATTAATTATACCTTCATCGCAATCGCAAGTCGCAAGTATTTCTTATTATTGACTGAGCCTATTATCAAGCCAAAGTGGAAACCATCTTATGATACTAATCGGAAATATAATGATCAATGGGAAAAGACATTTGTGTGGCTCAAGAAATCCACTGACGGTTCTGAACAGGCATATTGCAAATTGTAATATTGTTCCAAGATTTTTCAAATCTCGCAAATCATGCAACAACAGAAAAACACAAGCGGAGCGCGCCATCTTCTTCACAAAAACCACTTTCAGTGGTGACAATAAGCAAGAAAATTGATGATAAAGTCAAATTAGCAGAGTTACAAATTGCTGTTAGCATGGCCTGCCATAGTGCCATACACACCATCGATCACTTAGGTGAAATAATGGTAGCCCATGGATGTGGCAGCACTCTTGGTCAGATAAAATTGCACCGAACGAAGTGCATATCACTAATAAAAAATGTTGTTTCACCGTCTCTAAGATCTGATCTAATTCTAGATCTGCAAAACAAGAAGTATACACTCATCATTGATGAGTCCACTGATGTCTCGACCGAAAATTATGTGTGCATTTTAGTTAGATACCTCAGCGATAAAAGAAATGAAATTACTACTAGTTTTCTAGGTTTGATTCCAGCTCAGGAGGCTACAGGAGAGAATATATTTAATTTGATTAACACTGAAATTGAAAAATGTAATCAATCATTAAAAAATTGCATTGGTTTTGCATCCGATGGTGCTTCCAGTATGGTTGGATGTAACAATTCAGTTTGATCCAGAATGACAGATGTATCTCCTTCATGTGTTCAGTATAAGTGTGTTTGCCATTCATTAGCATTGTGCATCAAATATGCAGTGTCAAAACTACCTTCAAACATTGGATTTTTGCTGACAGAAATACCAAATTGGTTTAGACATAGCAATCTTAGACGAGAAGCATTTAAAGATTTATTCAAGATTATGAACTCATCGACAGAATTTCAGCAAGCTAGAAATGCACCACTTCCTTTTGAGAAAATTTCTCCTGGCTTGTCCGGGGAAAAGTAATGTTCAACATTCTAATGAATTGGAAAGAACTCAAGGCTTATTTTATTTCTGCTGAATTAGAAAATTATGACACTAAATTTAAGTCACGACTTATAAAGGAAATGCTTCTAGATCAAAGAAACTACCATTATTTTCATTTTGCAACCCCTATTGTGCAGGAATTCGAAAGGTTAAATAGCCTTTTTTCAGAAAAGTAAGGCAGATCCTCACGAATTACATGAAGAACTATTTTTGCATTATAAGCGTCTTAATAGTAGGACTTGTGATACCAATAATAAGAAAAAAGATGTTTCTAATGTTGATTTTGGCATCAAATTCCTGTCAGAGTGTGATAACTACATTCAGAAAAGTTCTGATACAAAAATTAATTGCCAACAAGAGGTCTTAGATTTCAAAGAAAGGTGCTTATCAATGCGAGAAGAAGCACTTGATCAAGTTAGAAAGCGGCTTCCTTCAGCAAGAAATATATTTAAAGATCTAACCAATTTTAACCCTGGAATAATCTTAAACCAGGCTTCTAGACCACTATTTTCGAAATTGCCCTTTTAGAATTTGGCTGAAGAAAACCACCACACAATTATTAAAGAACAATACAGAAAATTGCCTTTTATAGATTGGAAGGAAGAAGAACAATTTTAAAAAATGGACTGCCTAAAAATGCAGAGCAGCTCTGGCAAGGAGTCATGAAACATCCCCAATATAAAGAGCTTGCTTCTTTTGCTCTTACTTGCTTAATAGTGGAGAGGATGTTCTCTCTTTTAACATGCATAAAAACCAAAGCTGTCTCTCTTAGAAGCAATTATTAGAATTAGAGCGGAACTATTATCTTCAAACAAGTGCTGTAATGAATTTGTACCTTCATCCAAAATGTTGAATGATTTCAAAGCTAGAATTGTATATTCTAATGAATCTTGTACTGAATTTCAACAATGAAGAGGAATACTTATTTGAAGAAGAGGTCTTCATGTGATGTAAGTATATTTTTAATATATCTTTTTACTGGGGAATGTTTGACTTTTTTCTTGGCTTTTTCATTTTTTACTGGGCAATGTTTGGCTTTATTTTGACTTTTTTATTTCGCGACTTGGCTTCTTTTGATCACGGCGATCTGGTCACCCTGGGTCAGCTTATTTTACAGCAAATAAAAATTGCTTTGCTAATATTTCGAAAGATACAGAATTTGTAGCAACCGCTACATACGATAGATCCAACCCTACTGCATACAATAACGCAAAACCATTTAGAAAATTCAGTAACTACCAATGTAAGTACTGTAAGTTTAATCACAATGAAAGTGACATGTGTGATAGCAACCCTGCAAATCTTACATACCAACAAAATTTCATAGATAAACAAGACAGGGAACGAAAGAACTGTACACGATTAACTAAATGTTTTCTTTGTAAAGCTTACGGACACTGGCGTCATTCATGTAAAGGTAAACAAATGACAAGAAAAGCCAAGGCTGCAATGTTTGATAGTTCATCCTCTGAGGAAGAACAGGAAGAAAGTCAACAACCAGCAAATGCAGCTGAAAGTATTGACGTGTTCCACCTAGATAAATGTACAACTTGCGACCGATTCCATGAAGATGGTGTTCTAACATGTGGACATTTTGTACCCATAACAATCGAAGAAGCAAATTTAATTATAGATTCCAAAGGAAAACTAAATATTCATCACGGTTATGTCAACGAAAAATTAGCTAGTGTATTAAGGGATAGCTGCAGCACGCTTATTGGTTTAAGAAAAGACTTTTTTACATCCCTCAAATTACACAGGAAAATTCGTTACCTGTAGAACATTTTCAGGGAACATTGAAAAGTACCCGGTGGCATGGGCATACATTCAAACACCTTTTCTAACAGACAAGGTGAAATGTGCTGCATTATTTAACCCATGCTGTGATTTGATCATTGGTAATCTTCCCGAAGTAATTGACATGCCACAGAAGAATACTACAACCTACCATAAACAAGTCTTACCAACCAATGAAGTAACGAAATCAGCTGCAGAAACAGAACCTCAAATAAACCAAACTGAGACATCACAACAATTAACAACACCTCCCAAGGACATGAGAGAAAACCTTATAAAGGCAGATAAATCTGATGTGTCATCACAAAAATATGTTAAACTTGCAGGCCAAAAGCCAAAAGAGGGCCAAGTAACATCAAAAGTAAACAGCACAATATAATTAACACAAATCAGGCATCAACCAAAACTAAACAGATCGAATCAGAAGACTGCAATATTTGCCTTAGCATTTCTGTACTGCTTAATTGCAATATCATTGTCATGCCTTATTACACGTGCACTGTGTTATTGTAATTGTATACCCACCAATAAATTGTGTCCAGAATCAGAGTTACAACAATGTAACAAAATTAAATCACCCAACCTCCACGACAGGAACGACAAATTCAATCTTCATTACTGAACGAACACAACAGCAGACAGACTTTGCACCCACAGACTATATCGACATAACAACTAAAACAACACCAGACAACTCAGCAACCCATCGTACACACACTTACACAGACCAAGTTCAAACAAATGTTAAACACCTGATCAGACTGACAAACAAAATCCAAAATAGACATAACCATTCGACAGCTACATGTGCATCATCATACTACACACGGATTTAATAACAATCAGGAACAACAGCATTAGTTACACGACAGAAACAGCACCATCAAAACACAGCACGACAAATAGTTACATACAAACATGGACTACAGATGACCCGACACAATTAAAACCATCCACCATACCTACCTGAAGTTCCATCAATGGCTACATGTTACATTTACTTCAGTCAAAACATACTCATATCATGTTAGAATGACAAGACTGCTGTTAGAAGACGTACCCCATGTACTGACAGACATACACATCTGCATACACACCAGCAGTATGACTGAACACCTAGCGACACTGCAACAAACTTTTGAACGCATCAGGCAACACGGCCTGACTGTAAAACCAGCAAAAGTTGAAATTGCTTTTCATGAAATATGTTTTTTTAGGCTATAAAATTTGTGATGGTAGCATTACTACTGATAAGAACATTGTATCTAGAATTTTGAAATTATCGCTTCCTACAACGAAAAAGGAAGTAAGAAGTATGCTAGGATTGTTAAATTATTATAGAAGGTTCATACCGAACTTCTCAGATTTAACAGAAGTTTTCACCAATCTGTTAACAAAACGCCAACCAAATAAAATTGTAAACAGAGAGGGCCTGAGATCAGCTCTTACAAAAATATTATCCTACTTTTCATCTGACCCGATACTAAAATTACCAAACCTTAACATTTCTTTCACAGTAAGATGTGACGCGAGCAGTGTAGGTGTGGCTGGCGTCCTGTTACAAACCTACGACGACGTCCTGCATCCAGTAGCGTATGTCAGCCGTAAATTAACACCAAGTGAACGGAGATATAGCTCACCAGAATTGGAATGTCTGGGTTTAATTTATTCAGTTTCTAAATTATCTAAATATTTATTAGGTAAACATTTCATTGTGGAAACAGACAACAACCCATTAAAAGTGATAATGCAGGGAACACCAACAAATCACAGAATTGCCAGATGGGCGTTACTGCTCCAAAACTACAGCTTTGAGGTACGCCATATCAGCGGGACGGAGAACACGATAGCAGACCTCCTGTCAAGAATTCCTCTCGATGAGTCCACTGACAGTCCAACTACGCCTGAGCGCAAAGATTGAATACTGTTACAAACTGCGCTCAGACATATATCACAATACAGCGCAGACAATAGCCCGTCACAAAAGAACGCTGTCAAATCTTATACATTGTGATATGGACTAAGTCCTTTTATATTCCTGAAGTACAGTTTTAATTTGTGAAAGTGTGAATAAATGAATAAGGCAGAATGAGCAAGTAGAGAGTACATGAAACGTTGAAGATATTTTCACAAACAAGTGCAGAAAGAACAGTGCTACACAACCACAAAATCTTACCGTATTTCCAACACTTGGTAATATTGAGTAATAACAGCACTTATTAACATTGTGAAATAACTCCAACGAACAGTGCGAATATTTTAACTGAGTTATAGACTGTGTTAGATAAACGACAACGTTGCACAAAACAGTGTACTCCAGTGTTCTGTTTGAAGAAAAATGTGTGTATTCCAACAGCTTGTAAACACATTGTTAACTTCCGTTTCCTTTTTGATTGTTTTCCTAAATTAACATTATAGCAGACTATACAAACAAATAGTTAAGTATGAATGAACGAGTGAATGAATTTTCTGACTTTATAATTTACATATGAGAATTTGAGAGAAAGGATTTATACTTTTGTGATCTAAGGATCATCGATTGATTATTGGTTTTTCAATAGTGCCAGGCATGTCACTATTGTAAATAAAGATCAAACGTTTGACACTTAGAAGAAAGAAAACAAATGTACTTTATTGTTTTGAAAGCATCTGAAAATTACCCCGCATAGTGATTTATGATTGTACTTAAGGGGAAACAATCTAAAATTGGTAACATTGATACATGCATATGTTTTTTGTTTCATAGTGGTCAAAACGACTACAAAACACCAGGTAGCGTCAACTAGAGGTGGACGATGTTTACTAAATTTGACGGACCAGAATTAGAATATCTGGCCATACGGGTTAGTTTTCTGGTTCTGAAATCATCATATAGATGATTTAAAGCCTAACATGTTTTTTGTTGTGAGGGGGTGCGTAGCTTGAAAGGTAGCGTCAATCGCTGTTAACTTCCGGTCTGTGCTGAGTCCATTATCAAACAAAGTACTAATCCAACCAGGGTACAAGACTTAATGCAAGTAGCCTAATGGCAGCACTAAATGAAGTGTGTGTGTGTGTATGTATATATATATATATATATATATATATATATATATATATATATATATATATATATATATATATATATATATATATATATATATATATATATATATACCATGCATCACTGCCAAGCAGATAACACCCTACAAATATACCATATTACAATCCATCAGGCTAAGTAACTAGTCGATCCTGACTAATAATTGCATTATAAACTTAGACTAGGAATAACCACCATTATGATGAAAGGTTACCCTTTCATACAGGAGGGCGGGGGAGAGTGTCAGGATCTCCATAGCCTGTAGGTGAAAGACAACTTACGACAGTAAACACAACCGCAGCAAGGTGTCACCGAGTGCAGGCTAGCCACGTCGCAATTGAGGCCCAGTGGTCCTCGTGATACAAGGGACGCACGAGTGGTGAGAAGGCAAGGTCTGACGAAGAATACCCGTGTTGGGCAGACGGGTTGAGGACAGCGAGACAGGACGGACAGAGAGGTTATGCGTGTATTCTCTAACTGTTGTGAGATAGCGTGGCTGACGAGTAGAGTGGATTGTGTTTGAGACTGAGAGAGAGAGAGAGAGAGAGAGAGAGAGAGAGAGAGAGAGAGAGAGAGAGAGAGAGAGAGAGAGAGAGAGAGAGAGAGAGAGAGTCATGTTGTATTAATATAAGATGTGTGATGTATATACTTCGTATTGTGACAATGCAACTATTCACGAATGTACTTAATGTAAATAGTTTACCGTGAATAAACGGCTTATTTCACGTGGCCGTGTGTGAGAGTTCAATCATTGAAAGTGTATGATTGTTTCACCCCTGTTCCGAGAGAGCGAGCCAAATGTCCATATAATTTAAGATCATGACAGTACTGTATACCCGCTCATTGCTACATGACAAGAAGAAGAAGAAGAAGACGAAGAAGAAGAAGAAGAAGAAGAAGAAGAAGAAGAAGAAGAAGAAGAAGAAGAAGAAGAAGAAGAAGAAGAAGAAGAAGAAGAAACAGAAGAAGAAACAGAAGAAGAAGGAGGAGCAGAATGAGGAGGAGGAGGAGGAAGAGATGAGTTTAAGGTGGAAGGTGAACAAGAAGAAGAAGAAGAAGAATAGGACAGAGAAGGAAAATGAGGAGGAAGAAGATTCGGAATACGAAGGAAACGGAAAAGCTAGAGGAAGAAGAAGGGGAGGAGGAGGATGACGAAAATGAGAAGAAGAGAAGGAAAAAGAAGCAGAAGAAGAGAAGGAAGAAGAAGAAGAAGAAGAAGAAGAAGAAGAAGAAGAAGAAGAAGAAGAAGAAGAAGAAGAAGAAGAAGAAGAAGAAGAAGAAGAAGAAGAAGAAGAGAAACAAACAAACAAACAAGCAAACTTTATTTTCAAAGGGTTAAGAATTGGGTACGCATGCCTGTGTTACATTCTGCTCTTCTAGCACTCTCTTTCATACATTATATCATTCACACATCATTCAAGGCTAACTGAAAACAGCAACAATATAAAAGATATGCATTATAAAGGCATGGGGAAAATGAAAAATCAATACTACACGACTCAGTAATATTGAATAATGGTGTGGCACTTGTTATTAGTGGAATATACTGGCCTACCAAAAGGGGACTGGCTGTTATACTAGGGAAGAAGAAGAAGAAGAAGAAGAAGAAGAAGAAGAAGAAGAAGAAGAAGAAGAAGAAGAAGAAGAAGAAGAAGAAGAAGAAGAAGAAGAAGGATCAGACTGGTGATGGGGGAGGTGAGTGTGAGAAGTTAAACATTTCTCACCACGCACTTAGCAACACTGATTATTTTGGCGAAATCAGAGAAAAAAGTGTTGTTATTTTACAAGATTTAATCGTCTTCCGCTTGTGTCTGGACGCTCAACTCGAGCAGGCCGCGTGTTTACTGGCTCACTGCCAGTCTAAACAATGTTTTCATGAAAGATAACTTGACATTTTCTCTGGGGAAACATTTCACCTAATCACCCACCAGTCACCAAACATCCGGTCTGCTTTCATGGCTGCCGTCAACGGCGTATCTCTCAGTGGGGAGGTTAGAGTGTAGGAATTCCACAGGAATAGGCCGTATCTACATGAGAATAGCTCACCATGGTTCCATTTCACCCAAGCACACCTCGAATAACTTTGAACTATTTCAGAGTGTGAAGATTGTCTCATTTCTTGGGCAGGATCGTTCTCTATTTGTCACATGAGGTTAAAGGTTAAGTGCCATCTGTTTACAAGACAGAAATGTATATGAGGTAATAAAGGGAAGTAATAAATGTGTCTAACCCCAAACTGAGGTAACCCAGACAATAAATCACTACTGCTGTATGCACCAGAACCATGGAGACCGACAAAACAATGAACCATCCGTAAAACCAGCTAACCAATCAACACATAAATAGGTTAGTTTAGTTTAGTCGACGGATCAACATCACGGCACACAGGGTGTAACCCATAAGTGCTCCGTTCTCCTCCAAACTCAAACCTGAGTCTGGAGAATCTCAGCTCACTGCAGAACTTCGTAGCACCAGCGAGGATCCTGAAATACTTTGGGTAGATTGTTAACTCGAAATTTTGTCCGGGCAGCGCCGTTAGGCTACATTTTTTTTTCGGTTTCCAACTGCCATGAGATTTTTTACGTGCGCAACAATACACACAATATACAATCTCACTACCCAGAGACCAGGGGAAATTCTGTTACCAGAAGTCCACGTGAAAAAAATCCCGGCCCTCACCGGGGCTTGAACCCGGGACCTCCAGCACTGAAGGCGGACACCATACCTCGAGACCACTCAGCCTCCCCTACCCCCACAAATCAACAAATAAATGAACGAATAAACCAACCAACAAACAGGTCAACCATGCAGACAACCATTCAAATATTCAATAAACCATCCAACCATCCTTCAAATAAACCATCCATATAACCAATAGCCCATGCAGCAAATCATTCAACAAACTAACATTCCTTCCACCCAGATAACTGTCCTTCTAACCAACCAACCATCCAACCAACTGACTGTCCGTTCATTCAACCAACCACGTAACTAACTATCTAACCAATCAATTATCCAACCAGGCAGCTAACTAATCAACCAACTATCCAGTCAATCAATCATCGAACCAGGCAGCTAACCAATCAACCAACTATCCAGTCAATCAATCATCTATCCAGGCAGCTAACCAATCAATCATCTATCCAGGCAGCTAACCAATCAATCATCTATCCAGGCAGCTAACCAATCAACCAACTATCCAGGCAGCTAACCAATCAATCATCTATCCAGGCAGCTAACCAATCAACCAACTATCCAATCAATCAATCATCTATCCAGACAGCTAACCAATCAATCATCTATCCAGGCAGCTAACCAATCAATCATCTATCCAGGCAACTAACCAATCAACCAATCAACCAACTATCCAACCAATCAATCATCTATCCAGGCAGCTAACCAATCAACCAACTATCCAACCAATCAATCATCTATCCAGGCAGCTAACCAATCAACCAACTATCCAACCAATCAATCATCTATCCAGGCAGCTAACCAATCAACCAACTATCCAACCAATCAATCATCTATCCAGGCAGCTAACCAATCAACCAACTATCCAACCAATCAATCATCTATCCAGGCAGCTAACCAATCAACCAACTATCCAACCAATCAATCATCTATCCAGGCAGCTAACCAATCAACCAACTATCCAGGCAGCTAACCAATCAATCATCTATCCAGGCAGCTAACCAATCAATCATCTATCCAGGCAGCTAACCAATCAACCAACTATCCAACCAATCAATCATCTATCCAGACAGCTAACCAATCAATCATCTATCCAGGCAGCTAACCAATCAATCATCTATCCAGGCAGCTAACCAATCAACCAACTATCCAGGCAGCTAACCAATCAATCATCTATCCAGGCAGCTAACCAATCAACCAACTATCCAACCAATCAATCATCTATCCAGGCAGCTAACCAATCAATCATCTATCCAGGCAGCTAACCAATCAATCATCTATCCAGGCAGCTAACCAATCAATCATCTATCCAGGCAGCTAACCAATCAATCATCTATCCAGGCAGCTAACCAATCAACCAACTATCCAACCAATCAATCATCTATCCAGGCAGCTAACCAATCAAAGAACTATCCAGGCAGCTAACCAATCAATCATCTATCCAGGCAGCTAACCAATCAATCATCTATCCAGGCAGCTAACCAATCAACCAACTATCCAGGCAGCTAACCAATCAATCATCTATCCAGGCAGCTAACCAATCATCATCTATCCAGGCAGCTAACCAATCAACCAACTATCCAACCAATCAATCATCTATCCAGGCAGCTAACCAATCAATCATCTTCCAGGCAGCTAAACAATCAATCATCTATCCAGGCAGCTAACCAATCAACCAACTATCCAACCAATCAATCTCTTCCAGGCAGCTAAAACCCAAACAACCAACTATCCAACCAATCAATCATCTATCCAGGCAGCTAACCAATCAACCAACTATCCAACAATCAATCATCTATCCAGGCAGCTAACCAATCAACCAAACTATCCAACCAATCAATCATCTATCCAGGCAGCTAACAATCAACCAACTATCCAACCAATCAATCATCTATCCAGGCAGCTAACCAATCAACCAACTATCCAACCAATCAATCATCTATCCAGGCAGTAACCAATCAACCAACTATCCACACAATCAATCATCTATCCAGGCAGCTAAACCAATCAACCAACTATCCAACCAATCAATCATCTATCCAGGCAGCTAACCAATAACCAACTATCCAACCAATCAATCATCTATCCAGGCAGCTAACCACTCAACCAACTATTCCAACAATCAATCATCTATCCAGGCAGCTAACCAATCAACCAACTATCCAACCAATCAATCATCTATCCAGGCAGCTAACCAATCAACCAACTATCCAACCAATCAACATCTATCCAGGCAGCTAACCAACCAACCAACTTACCAACCAACTTACCAACTTACCAACCAACCAACCAACTTACCAACCAACGTACCAACTTACCAACCAACCAACCAACTTACCAACCAACCAACCAACTTACCAACCAACCAACCAACTTACCAACCAACCAACCAACTTACCAACCAACCAACCAACTTACCAACCAACCAACCAATTTACCAACCAACTTACCAACTTACCAACCAACCAACCAACTTACCAACTTACCAACCAACCAACCAACTTACCAACCAACCAACCAACTTACCAACTTACCAACCAACCAACCAACTTACCAACCAACCAACCAACTTACCAACCAACTTACCAACTTACCAACCAACCAACCAACTTACCAACCAACCAACCAACTTACCAACCAACCAACCAACCAAATTACCAACCAACCAACCAACTTACCAACCATCCAGTCAACCAAAGAATCAATCAACTAATCAACCAAAAAAGTCAAGCAACCAACTAACCAGTCAACCAAAGAATCAATCAAATAATCAACCAAAAAAATCAACCAACCAACCAACCAACCAACAACCAACCAAACAACCAACCAAACAACCAACTAACCAACCAACCAACTAACTAACAAACCAACCAACCACCAAACTAACAAATCAATCAATCAATCAATCAATCAACCAATCAATCAATCAAAAAAGCAAGCAACCAACCAACAATGTAACACACCTATAAACACTCGACCAACCAACCAATCAACCAACCGTTCAATGAGCTTTGATGAAGTAAAAACAAAGAAAAGACTCAACCACGGTGGTTAAATATTGATAAATACATGAGTTAGAAATTCATAGATAAACGTGCAGACGTTATCTGACGTTGATTCTTGCATTAGTCATGTCCTACTAGCTGGGTAAATAAAAATCACAATGGCAAGAGAGAAGACAGGTAAACAACATGGGATAACACACAGGCGTTCGAAGATCAGACGAGGACATTCGGGAATGATCTAGAGTGGTTCTGTGGAGACACAATGTCATCATGATGCAACAGGTTGCTTGCACAATTCGCGCTCATCGCCGAGAAAAGTGTCTAGCAGCCATGTCTCTCACCCATGATCTATGTCTAGGAGCCATGCCATCCATCAATGTTCTGTGTCTAGGAGCCATGCCGTCTATCCATGTTCTGTGTCTAGGAGCCATGCCGTCCATCCACGTTCTGTGTCTAGGAGCCATGTCTCCCATCCATGTTCTGTGTCTAGGAGCCATGTCGTCCATCCATGTTCTGTGTCTAGGAGCCATGTCTCTCACCCATGTTCTGTGTCTAGGAGCCATGCCGTCCATCCATGTTCTGTGTCTAGGAGCCATGTCTCCCATCCATGTTCTGTGTCTAGGAGCCATGTCGTCCATCCATGTTCTGTGTCTAGGAGCCATGCCGTCCATCCATGTTCTGTGTCTAGGAGCCATGTCTCTCACCCATATTCTGTGTCTAGGAGCCATGTCTCCAATCCATATTCTGTGTCTAGGAGCCATGTCTGCCATCCATGTTCTGTGTCTAGGAGCCATGCCGTCCATCCATGTTCTGTGTCTAGGAGCCATGTCTCTCACCCATATTCTGTGTCTAGGAGCCATGTCTCCCATCCATGTTCTGTGTCTAGGAGCCATGTCTCCCATCCATATTCTGTGTCTAGGAGCCATGTCTCCCATCCATGTTCTGTGTCTAGGAGCCATGTCGTCCATCCATGTTCTGGGTCTAGGAGCCATGTCTCCCATCCATGTTCTGTGTCTAGGAGCCATGTCTCTCACCCATGTTCTGTGTCTAGGAGCCATGTCTCCCATCCATGTTCTGTGTCTAGGAGCCATGTCGTCCATCCATGTTCGGTGTCTAGGAGCCATGTCTCCCATCCATGTTCTTTGTCCATCCATGTTCTGTGTATAGGAGCCATGTCTCCCATCCATGTTCTGTGTCCATCCATGTTCTGTGTATAGGAGCCATGTCGTCCATCCATGTTCTGTGTCTAGGAGCCATGTCGTCCATCCATGTTCTGTGTCCATCCATGTTCTGTGTATAGGAGCCATGTGTCCCATCCATGTTCTGTGTCTAGGAGCCATGTTGTCCATCCATGTTCTGTGTCTAGGAGCCATGTCTCTCACCCATGTTCTGTGTCTAGGAGCCATGTCTCCCATCCATGTTCTGTGTCCATCCATGTTCTGTGTCTAGGAGCCATGTCGTCCATCCATGTTCTGTGTCTAGGAGCCATGTCTCTCACCCATGATCTGTGCCTAGGAGCCATGTCGTCAATCCATGTTCTGTGTCTAGGAGCCATGTCTCCCATCCATGTTCTGTGTCCATTCATGTTCTGTGTATAGGAGCCATGTCTCCCATCCATGTTCTGTGTCATCCATGTTCTGTGTATAGGAGCCATGTCGTCCATCCATGTTCTGTGTCTAGGAGCCATGTCGTCCATCCATGTTCTGTGTCTAGGAGCCATGTCTCCCATCCATGTTCTGTGTCCATCCATGTTCTGTGTATAGGAGCCATGTCTCCCATCCATGTTCTGTGTCCATCCATGTTCTGTGTCTAGGAGCCATGTCGTCCATCCATGTTCTGTGTCTAGGAGCCTTGTCTCTCACCCATGTTATGTGTCTAGGAGCCATGTCGTCCGTCCATGTTCTGCGTATAGGAGCCATGTCTCCCATCCATGTTCTGTATCTAGGAGCCATGTCGTCCATCCATGTTCTGTGTCTAGGAGCCATGTCTCTCACCCATGTTCTGTGTCTAGGAGCCATGTCGTCCATCCATGTTCTGTGTCTAGGAGCCATGTCTCCCATCCATGTTCTGTGTCTAGGAGCCATGTCTCCCATCCATGTTCTGTGTCTAGGAGCCATGTCTCTCACCCATGTTCTGTGTCTAGGAGCCATGTCTCCCATCCATGTTCTGTGTCTAGGAGCCATGTCTCCCATCCATGTTCTGTGTCTAGGAGCCATGTCGTCCATCCACGTTCTGTGTCTAGGAACATGTCTCTCACTCATGTTCTGTGTCTAGGAGCCATGTCGTCCATCCATGTTCTGTGTCTAGGAGCCATGTCTCCCATCCATGTTCTGTGTCTAGGAGCCATGTCTGCCATCCATGTTCTGTGTCTAGAAGCCATGTCGTCCATCCATGTTCTGTGTCTAGGAGCCATGTCTCCCATTCATGTTCTGTGTCTAGGAGCCATGTCCCCCATCCATGTTCTGTGTCTAGGAGCCATGTCTCTCACCCATGTTCTGTGTCTAGGAGCCATGTCTCTCACCCATGTTCTGTGTCTAGGAGCCATGCCATCTATCAATGTTCTGTGTCTAGGAGCCATGCCGTCCATCCATGTTATGTGTCTAGGAGCCATGTCTCCCATCCATGTTCTGTGTCTAGGAGCCATGTCTCCCATCCATGTTCCGTGTCTAGGAGCCATGTCGTCCATCCATGTTCTGTGTCTAGGAGCCATGTCTCCCATCCATGTTCTGTGCCTAGGAGCCATGCCGTCCATCCATGTTCTGTGTCTAGGAGCCATGCCGTCCATCCATGTTCTGTGTCTAGGAGCCATGTCTCTCACCCATGTTCTGTGTCTAGGAGCCATGCCGTCCATCCATGTTCTGTGTCTAGGAGCCATGCCGTCCATCCATGTTCTGTGTCTAGGAGCCATGTCTCTCACCCATGTTCTGTGTCTAGGAGCCATGTCGTCCATCCATGTTCTGTATCTAGGAGCCATGTCTCTCACGCATGTTCTGTGTCTAGGAGCCATGTCGTCCATCCATGTTCTGTGTCTAGGAGCCATCCCGTCCATCCATGTTCTGTGTCTAGGAGCCATGTCTCTCACCCATATTCTGTGTCTAGGAGTCATCCCGTCCATCCATGTTCTGTGTCTAGGAGCCATGTCTCTCACCCATATTCTGTGTCTAGGAGCCATGCCGTCCATCCATGTTCTGTGTCTAGGAGCCATGCCGTCCATCCATGTTCTGTATCTAGGAGCCATGTCTCCCATCCATGTTCTGTGTCTAGGAGCCATGTCTCTCACCCATGTTCTGTGTCTAGGAGCCATGTCTCCCATCCATGTTCTGTATCTAGGAGCCATGTCTCCCATCCATGTTCTGTGTCTAGAAGCCATGTATCCCATCCATGTTCTGTGTCTAGGAGCCATCCCGTCCATCCATGTTCTGTGTCTAGGAGCCATGTCTCTCACCCATGTTCTGTGTCTAGGAGCCATGTGTCCCATCCATGTTCTGTGTCTAGGAGCCATGTCGTCCATCCATGTTCTGTGTCTAGGATCCATGTCGTCCATCCATGTTCTGTGTCTAGGAGCCATGTCTGCCATGCATGTTCTGTGTCTAGGAGCCATGCCGTGCAATGGCTCGGTATCTTTACACGCACAGTACTGCTGAAAGCGTCTCACACATCACGAACTCCGTAGCTCCAGCGACGAACTCACAGAAGTCTCAGAGTAAATTGCACTCTAGGACCAAACGACTTGGCCGGGAATTGAACCTTTGTGAGGCAGCGTCCGTGACCACTTCGCCACGGTGACTCCCGGAAAATTCAGAATGGACACATCAACTAAACTGTTGAATGATGTTGACTAAACTGTTGAATGATGTTGGCTAAACTGTTGAATGATGTTGACTAAACTGTTGAATGATGTTGATTAAATTGTTGAATGATGTTGATTAAGCTTTTGAATGATGTTGACTAAACTGTTGCATGATGTTGATTAAACTGTTGAATGATGTTGATTAAACTTTCAAATGATGTTGACTGATGTTGTGCTTGCAACTGTCTCAGACCTCAGTGTAAGAGCTGTCCCTATCGAGTGCTTCCAACTGTCTCAGACCTCAGTGTAAGCGCTGTCTCTATCGAATGCTTCAAACTGTCTCAGACCTCAGTGTAAGAGCCGTCCCTATCGAGTGCTTTCAACTGTCTCAGACCTCAGTGTAAGCGCTGTCCCTATCGAGTGCTTCCAACTGTCTCAGACCTCAGTGTAAGCGCTGTCTCTATCGAGTGCTTCAAACTGTCTCAGACCTCAGTGTAAGAGCTGGAGTGCTACCTCAGTGTAAGCGCTGTCTGTATCGAGTGCTTCCAACTGTCTCAGACCTCAGTGTAAGAGCTGTCCCTATCGAGTGCTTCCAACTGTCTCAGACCTCAGTGTAAGAGCTGTCCATATCGAGTGCTTCTAACTGTCTCAGACCTCAGTGTAACAGCTGTCCCTATCGAGTGCTTCCAACTGTCTCAGACCTCAGTGAAAGAGCTGTCCCTATCGAGTGCTTCCAACTGTCTCATACTTCAGTGTAAGAGCTGTCCCTATCGAGTGCTTCCAACTGTCTCAGACCTCAGTGTAAGAGCTGTCCCTATCGAGTGCTTCCAACTGTCTCAGACCTTTGTGTAAGAGCTGTCCCTATCGAGTGCTTCCAACTGTCTCAGACCTCAGTGTAAGAGCTGTCCCCATCGAGTGCTTCCAACTGTCTCAGACCTCAGTGTAAGAGCTGCCCCTATCGAGTGCTTCCAACTGTCTCAGACCTCAGTGTAAGAGCTGTCCATATCGAGTGCTTCTAACTGTCTCAGACCTCAGTGTAACAGCTGTCCCTATCGAGTGCTTCCAACTGTCTCAGACCTCAGTGAAAGAGCTGTCCCTATCGAGTGCTTCCAACTGTCTCATACTTCAGTGTAAGAGCTGTCCCTATCGAGTGCTTCCAACTGTCTCAGACCTCAGTGTAAGAGCTGTCCTTATCGAGTGCTTCCAACTGTCTCAGACCTTTGTGTAAGAGCTGTCCCTATCGAGTGCTTCCAACTGTCTCAGACCTCAGTGTAAGAGCTGTCCTCATCGAGTGCTTCCAACTGTCTCAGACCTCAGTGTAAGAGCTGTCCCTATCGAGTGCTTTCACCTGCAATATCCAATGCCACTTATTACATTCGTTATGGGGGTCTTTTGCACGAGCGGCAATGTCACATATCAATCATCTGCAAACTACGTGGCATGACATACACCGGCGAAATAGATTTACAGATGGCTAACAGATTTAGCCTAAACAGGTATTTACACATTTTAACAGCGTGGATCATAATGACGTGTGTCTGGTGTTCATGTTAATGCTAATAAATCTTGCACATCTTATGAAAGAGGTGGCAAGACTCTGGGAAACACTAATTTGTCTTTCAGTTAAAGTCATCTTCGTCGTACAGGCTCCGTGGGGTTGAAAGTATGGAGCCGTGAGTTCTAAAATGGCTGATATTACCTATTTTGGCTCGAAATGTTCTTTGACAATGTTGGCGAAGAATGCTTGACGTTTCAGGAGGGGGATCTCCTGCAGTAGTTTTTCTGTCCAGCCTTTTCTTCACAGCTCTTGCAGTCCTGTTTGCTTCACAAGTGACTGCATCCTTGCGTAATGATGCACGCCACGAATTACGGTCTTTAGCAGCAGTATCCCAGGTGTCAAGATGAATTCCAAAAGCTTTCAGTGAGATTTTCAGTGTCTTTAAAGGTTTCCTCTGGCCGCCTTGGGTGCGTTTACCACAACGCAGCTCACCGTAAAAACGAATCATCATTACATGTCAAGTTGTATGGAATCCAAACGAAAATAAAACAACAACACAAACCCCGGAGAAGTTCATGAGAACACATCTGACGGTATAATGATAAAAAAAACGACCGCGAGAAGAAAAAGAAGATGAGGGTTATCATGTCAAGTGAAGATTGCTGACTGAGACATGTCATGCGCACACAGTATCTTCCGGTTTATTAACACCTCCCTGCACCCGATACCGTCGGCAATAAAGTAGAGAGTTGTGTCACGTGGTTCAACGAACACACCGACTTCCTACAGATAGTCAACATGAACTCTTCAACACACCTGCACACACCTGACAGATAAATGAACTCAACTCATCTGTACCAGAAGAAACCTAAAGTAATATTTGACAGATATTGACATAACCGGCTGACGTGTTCCACTATTTATGCAGCACAATTTCAGATGCTAGCAGGCTGTTTACTTTGTTCTTTAACAAGTTGTGTGGTATTCGTTTGCGCTCTGTTGCATTTCCCATCGGCCAATCAAAAGAAGTAGTGTCTGACATCCCAACGACGCGATATGCACAATGCACGGACTTCTACACTTGCCGATAGGCTGGATTCTCGGCAACAGCTAATATTGTCCTAGACCTTGCCGTATTTCTTCTGTAAACAAACGTTCGTACACATTGCTGATATTTTTTCAAGACTATCAAGAATGATAACATTAGAACTGTGGCCGTGTTTGTTCTATGAGTTTCTCAGTTACAAGTTTCATCAAACTAGTCTGTGGCCTACCATCGTTTAGATAATTGACAGTTTCCGTATTAAGTTTGCGACATCCGGAAAGACCAGGAAGGCTAGATTATATTCCGAGGAAGGCAGTTGTACGGGGGCTCTTGTTTCAACATATCAATCCAGCCTATCTGCACCCACCTCCCAAGCCAACGTGGCTCAATCTCACAGAGACCTATAGAGGCTGCACCAATCTTCTGTTATAACTAGACAACCTCAAAACATCTTTGAAAGCAATGGCTCGTCCTTGATGTAACTAGGTCAGTAGCCGTCATGTAAAACACAAAGTGAGAGTCAACTGATGGGCACTACATGATCCTCCAGTGATGAAGGTAGCAGCAAACAATGCACGACCTTCATGAGACAAGAGAGTCAACCGATGGGCACTGATCAGAGTTAGTTAGTTAGTTAGTTAGTTATTTAGTTAGTTAGTTAGTTAGTTAGTTAGTTAGTTAGTCGACAGATCATCTTCATTGCACATCGAACCATTCAGTCCATAAGTGCTCGGATCCCCTCAGCAAATCACGCAGCGTGCATCGGCTAACGACGCCAGTTCTGTGTTGGTTTATTACTCTTCTTTCGCTTCCGGCGTAGTGTTCTTGTTTGGCCACATTTCTTTTAACTTTCTGTTCTCGCAGTCTGACCATGGTTGTAGATTCCCAGTCATCACTTGGTTCTCGTAAACGAATGTCAGCCTGGTCCATGGCTCGTCCGCCCTCCACAGTAGCCCTACCCGCAAGCCTGTCAGCCTGCTCATTCCCTTGTACGCTCGCATGTCCTCGCACGAAGATGAAACTAATCTTTGCCAGCAGAGACCGCTCCAGAGACAGCAGGCACTCTCTTCGGACCCATCCCATCTCTGTCCTCCAGAGCATACTCATTGAGTCACTAAGGACACAAGCCCGATTGAATGTCTGTGTCTCGAGCCATGCTATTGCTTTACTTACTGCCATGACTTCCATTGTCAGGCTGCATGTGGTCAAAGCAAAAGCGCCAGACTCTTCCTTCACAGTTTTCCCTCCGGTCTGAGCCGTAAAGTCCCATGAACTTCTCACTCCTCGGACGACCAACCCATCGGTGTAAATGACAGCATCATCCTCTAAAGAACTCTCGAAGATCAGAGCCTGTACTTCCACCTCCACAGCAGATGGGATTTCTTGTCTGCATTTTCGGTCTAGTTGGATGCACACTAAAAAGGATGTACAGAACTCTGTTGGCACTTGTACCCACTCCTCTCCAGGTTCTAAGTCCTCAAGTGAACACACCTGCTGAAGAATGTCTTCGGCTTTACCCATCCACGACTTTCCTCTTTATAACCTGCTGCATTTTACCTTCTTAATCTCGCTGTGCAGTGGGTGTTGTGTGTTTGCGTTGACTCTGAGATAGGCATGTGCTTGGCAAAATTGTATTCTGTCCCTCATGGTTGGAAAATCAAGAAGGTAGCGCATCGCCCTGCATGCTGTATCTCTTGTACATCCAAGAATAATGCGCAAAGATTCGTTCTGTATCCTTTCCATGCTTTCTATCTGCTTATGGCTGAGAGTAATACCGGCAATACTAGCTTTATCTGTCCTTGTCTACCAAGCCTGTGTCCTTAGTACTCTTCTCTATGGCAGTGAAACCTGGACAACTTACTCACACCAAGAGAACAATTTAAACAGCTTTCATATGCGGTGTCTGCGAAGAATTCTTGGTATTAAGTGGCAAGACAAAATCACAAATACTGAAGTATTGGAAAGATCAGGTTGTGTGACAGTTTATTCCATGCTCAGTCTTCGTAGACTTAGATGGATAGGACATCTTAGGAGGATGGATGATGGTAGAATACCAAAGGATATCTTTTTTGGTGAATTACAGATGGGTAAGAGATCTCAGGGTCGGCCTCTACTACGATACAAAGATGTGTGTAAGCGGGACATGATTGATAATGCACATTGGGAGCAAGTCGCCGCTGAACGTGTTGCATGGAGGGCAAATATCAGAAATGGAATAAAGTCAAAGGAGAAAATTATTGCAGAAAAGTCACACACCAAGCGTTTGAGACGTAAGATGGTGCATGATGGTGGAAATGACCACGTGTTCACATGCACCCACTGTGAACGGACATTTACAGCGCAGATTGGCCTTATCAGTCACACTCGCTACCGCCATAGTTAAAAGTTATTATGCCTTTTTAGAGCACAAACTATCGTCTGTCAAGACGGCAAGGTGCCAATGGAACTAGCTTTATCTGTAGTTTACACCGATGTTTGTGGGCACCGGCAATAATGACAGCTAGATCTGTAGTTTGCCAGTCTCCGTGGTTAAGGGTTACGGTTCGATTCGTAAGCCCGCTTATCCGCGTTCGAAACACAGCTGCGACCGATTTGCAGCAGACCGTGTTGCTCTGGGTTTTAATGAGTTGGTATGGGAGCTGGTTGTTCAGAAAGCAATGGCAAACTACTAAACGTAAAACTTGCCAAGACATCAACAGCAGCAGTAAAATGCAGGTGTTGACAGCGATGTCCTGTAAAAAGGATATGCCAAAAAAAAAAAAGTATCTGTAGTTTACATGGATGTTTGTGGACAACGGCAACATGGATGAGAACCGGCCCATAAACAGTGTTCTGACAGGAAGAATCAGACACCCACAAACACTGGCTGTCAAACGTCACGTGGTTAAATAAGAACAATAATAACAGAGTCTACCCAGCCTCATAAAAGTGAACACCGGGTAATTTTCCGAACTTTCTGGGAATTAGAGGCCACGAGCTAGAGAACTGGTCCCCTCACCTTGTATGTCGTGGTCTAGAATATATGACACCTGGCAAGATTAATGGGTATAGAGCAAAGGGAAGGTACAGAGATTAACACCTGGATGGCTCCCCCCGGACTCTTTTCGGTATGGAACTTGATGGTGATGATGATGATGATGGGAATATGTGGAAGCCACTCCACACCACTCCAGCCGCCATATCTGCTATGCGACCACCTTTACGTTTTAAATAAGGATGTAGTCAAACAAGTCAGATCCGGTTGCTTCTATAGCGGCTCAGGTCCACTGTTCCCTGTCTGGCACTTGATGCCTCCAGGAACACCAGCGATAAATCTGCCCCACGGCGTCGTGGCGTTCACCAAATTGCGCATTTCAACAAAGGTTGGTGCTGCAACTTGAGAAGTGACGGGAGGATCAAGGCGATTACCTTGTCTGTAAAACTGGGGGAGATCTTGTCAGAGGCGTGCTAGAGTGGGTGCAGATAGTCGCAATACCGCGCCTTGGACCAATCTAAAATTGTTTCTTCAGCTTAAGATTTAAACGAAGAATCTATAGCAATGAAAATGTGTATAGAGGAAGTAGACATGCACCAAGATGAAGTTTATAGAAAGTCAATGGAGCTTTAATAGTTGTTTCTAGTGAACTAAAAACATGTTTTGTTTTGTTAATTGGTTAAAACGTCAACTCAGCTGAACAATGTTTGTTTGTCGATCAGTTATTTCAGTGTTTTGCCTGTGTTGTTTCACAGAGGTTAAACAGTCACAGACTAAAGAATAGATTTCCATTGTTGTTTCTAAGAGACCAAACTACAGATTTCATTTATTGTTTCTAAGAGACTAAACATTACATTTCCATTATTGTTTCTAAGAGACTAAACATCATAATTCCACTTTTAGATCTCAGAGAATAAACATTCGTATGTCAGGTTTGTTTCTAAGAGAATAAACATTCTTTTGTTAATTTTGTTTCTAAGAGAATAAACATATTTTTGTTACCCCCCCCCCCCCCCCCCAAAAAAAAAAAAGAAAAGATGTCAGTGATGCTTGTGAGAGAACACACAATGGTTTGCCTGTGTTGTTTCCAAGAGAATACACAATAATTTCCACTGTGTTTTTTTCAACGAGATTAAACAATAGTTTGTCAGTCTTCTTTCCAAGAGACTAAAATAATTGTCAAGTGCTGTTTCCAAGAGAGCAAACAAGGGTTTGCCAGTAATGCTTCCAACAGATCACCATAGTTTGCTGGTGTTGTTTGTAGAAGGATATGCAATGGTTCTCAGCTGTTGTTCCTGAGAGGAAAACCTGATGATTTGTCAGTACTGCTTCCAACAGACCGCCATAGTTTGCTGGAGTTGATTGTAGGAGAACATTCCATGGTTCTACGCTGTTGTTCCTGAAAGGAAAACCTGATGATTTGTCAGTATTGCTTCTAATAAATTAACTGATTCAGTGTCAAAAGATAATATATCGCCACATGTGATCTCCTTTACGGACAAAAGGACAGAAGGACGATATATCGACATGCTAGGGTCATGGTGTTATTTGTTTTGTGTCGTGGTATCATCCGCAGTTTCAATGCTCAGTGAATGGAAATGTACATGATAATCTGTGTTATTTTGATTGTTTCCCATGTTTAGTCCATACCTATTTTTTGTTGGGGTATGAATCAGTTAAAGTGCTTGTTGTTAATGTGTTGGTAAACAAACTAAGCACCATCGGTCTCAGTGGCTAAGGGCTTGCGAACGCGGTTTGTGAGCCCGTATACCCGGTTTCGAAACTCCGCGGTGCTGGTTTTTTCGAAAAAGGTATAGGGGCCGGTCGTTCAGAAAGCAATAGCAAACTACTGAACGTAACACTTGCCTAGTACATCAACAGCAGCTGAAAATGCTGGTGTTGAATGCAACGTCCCGTAAGGGATACGCAAATTAACCAAACAAATTAAATACAGGTTACCGAGAAATATTTAAAAGAAAATCCTTTGATATAACCGTTATTCCTTTCTTTTTCGTCTGCTCGCTTTGACCTCTAGCCTTGTTCGTGTTGGACTGAGTTTTGTCTGTGGGCTAGTTTTCCCTATTGTCTGTGTCCCTCGCCACCAGGCGAACCCACTCCGACATCTGAGGTAGTTGTAATTTACGTCCCCAAGTCAATGACGATAAGCCAACATTGTCGTGCAGGGGTTGCACCTGTTACGTTGCCAACAGCACACCGGAAATAAGAGCTAGCAGTCTTATTCATTCGGCCGTTCTGATCTCGTCGAAGAACACGTGCTGTTACCGAACGTTTGTTTTCTTGTATCCCTTCTTAAAGTAAATTAACTTTTAAAAAAAGATTGTTTTTTCGCATATCCTTTTACAGGACATTGCAGTTAGCACCAGCATTTTTCAGCTGCTGTTGATGTCTTGGCAAGTTTTACGTTCAGTAGTTTGCCATTGCTTTCAGAACGACCGGCTCCCATACCACCGTAAGTAACCAACGCGACGCGATCCGTTGCTGAATCTCGCGCAGCTGGGTTTCGTACGAGAGTATACGGGATTACGAACAACGTCCTTAACGCCTACACCAGGGAGACCGGCAAAACTTTGTTTGGTATAAGTAAATTAACTAAAAGTTTGTTTGGTATAAGTAAATTAATTAAAAGTTTGTTTGGTATAAGTAAATTAATTAAAAGTTTGTTTGGTATAAGTAAATTAATTAAAACTTTGCTTGGCATAAGTAAATTAATTAAAAGTTTGTTTGGTATAAGTAAATTAACTAAAAGTTTGTTTGCTATAAGTAAATTAACTAAAAGTTTGTTAATTCTAGGCTCTATAAGCATCACAAAGGTTTGTTAACTGCGTTTCTGTTAAGCAAGACGAGATTTGGTAACATCTTTCCACATAAACCGCACATTGGTTTGCCAGCGTTGTTTCTGATAAACCAGAAGTTTTTCGAAGAGCAGACCAGGTCACGCCCGCGCAGCAGAATCCCAGAACTTGTATGTTTATGTAAGTTTTACTTAAGCAACGTGCCCCAGGCAACATTCGCGGGGTGAGTTCCCCCTAGCCTTTGTTATTGCCCTTTGCTTGATATCAAGAGCAGCTCACGTGTGGATTAGCAAAGAGTACCGCAAAAACACCAAAACATTTAGCATCATAATATTTCTCAAAACACAGATAACTAGCCACATATGTTTATGTTTACATTCTACAAAGCAGACTTTGATAAACTTTGAATAAGGATCAGGCCGCTGCTTCAATTACAGTTGACATGTTTATTTTAACTAGACTACAAGGGAGATAATATGACGGAACTGATTTATGTCCGAAAGACATGGAAGTAACTACAAGGAACAACACGTGACAAGGGATGGTTAAAGGCCATATGTGGAAAAGTAGTAGTAGTAGTAGTAGTAGTAGTAGTAGTAGTAGTAGTAGTAGTAGTAGTAGTAGTAGAAGAAGAAGAAGCATGAACAAAGACGGACCCCGCTTCACTGTCAGAATCTCTTGAAGATAAAGGGCAGAAAGAACAAAAACGGACCCCTGTCCTAACTCTCAGAATCACATGAAGATAAAGAGCAGAAAGAACAAAGACAGACACCGGTCTTCACAGTCAGAGTCTCTTGAAGATAAAAAGCTGAAGGAATACTTACCTATGAAGTGCAGAAGGATAATATTTCGCCACATGTGACCTCCCAGTGTTTAGACAGAAGGACGAAATCACGCCGTACACGGGACATCGTGTTATTTGTTTTATTTTGAGGTTTCTTCCGCAATTTCAATGGTCACTGAATGAAAATCTACATTATTATAATGTTTATTTTATTGTGTACTATGTTTGTTCCAAAAAATACGTTTTGTTTGCCGCTAAATCTGTTAAAAGGAGAGAACCGGCTTCTGATGATCAGACCATTCTAATTATGTATGCTTCATGAGCGGAGTTTACAACTAATTTCTGTCATGGATTCAACAATTGACAGTATTCATGGTGTGTTTCCGTGCTGGCTAAATAGCTCAGTTACCCACCACAATATATAAGTTAAATTTAGTTGCATATCCTTTACAGGACGTCGCATTCAACCCCAGCAGTTTTGGGATGTTTGTGATTTCTTGCGAAGATTACGTTCAGTAGTTTGCCATGGATTTCTGAACGACCAGTACTCATACCATTTTTATGAACAGCATATGCAAGGCGGTCTGCTGCCAAATCGATGGCAGCTGTGTTTCTAACGCACTATACGGGACTACGAACTGTGCCCGTAACCTCTTCGCCACAGAAAAAGGCCATTATACAAGATTTGAGGCCTCGTGCGTACATGGTGCAAGCCTACTGTCTGTATAGGCTAAACTGCACTAGATGATTGCTGTGGTTGCCTTGACTTCCCAGGTCAGCCCCTGGTACCTGTATTAGCCTAGCTCCACCTGAGAATCCGGGTCAGTTAAAATAAAACAATTTCTGCCTGGATGGGGGTTGGAACACATGGCCACAGGGTCAGCTGGCAAGCCTTGCCGCTGCACTACCACGGCTCCCCTCCCCCAGAACAGCTTCTCACCAACTGTCATCTACATAAATCTAGAATATCCCTCTCTCTCTTATTCCTCCCTTTCTCTCATCCTCTAACTTCCCTCTCTACTCTCTCTCTACTCTCTCTCTCTCTCTGTAAATAAAGTTCGTTCGTTCGTTCATTCTCTCTCTCTCGCTGACCCACACTCCCCCTTTCTCGCTCTCTCTTGTGATCTCTCTCTTTCTCGCACACTCTCGCTCTCTCTCTCTCTCTCTCTCTCTCTCTCTCTCTCTCTCTCTCTCTCTCTCTCGCTATGTTGCATTCACTCTCTTACTATCTCTCACACTCTCTTGATCTTTCTCTCTCTTACTATCTCTCTCTCTCAATCTCTCTCTCTCTCTCAATCTCTCTCTCTCCCCTCCTACTCTTTCTCTCTTTCTCTCTCTCTCTCTCTCTCTCTCTCTCTCTCTCTCTCTCTCTCTCTCTCTCTCGCCATCTCCCACTCTCTTTCTTGATATCTCTCTCTTTCTCACAAACTCTTCCTCTTGCTATCTCTCTCTCCCTTAAAATCTCTCTCTTTCTCGCACACTCTCTCCCCCTCTCTCTCTCTTTGTCGCACTCACTCTCTTACTATCACTCTCCCTTACAATCTCTCTCATGCATTCTCTCTCTCTTTCTCCCTCTATTGCATTCTCTATATTTCTTGCACTCTCTCATGACTATATTTTGAGTGTATGATTCACCTTAAGTGACCCACACTCATGATTGTGTTTTGATTGTATGCTTCACCTTAAGTGACCCACACTCATGATTGTGTTTTGAGTGTATGATTCACCTTAAGTGACCCACACTCATGATTGTGTTTTGATTGTATGATTCACCTTAAGTGACCCACACTCATGATTGTGTTTTGATTGTATGATTCACCTTAAGTGTCCCACACTCATGATTGTATTTTGATTGTATGATTCACCTTAAGTGACCCACACTCATGATTTGTTTTGATTGTATGATTCACCTTAAGTGTCCCACACTCATGATTGTATTTGATTGTATGATTCACCTTAAGTGTCCCACACTCATGATTGTGTTTTGATTGTATGATTCACCTTAAGTGTACCCACACTCATGATTGTATTTGATTGTATGATTCACCTTAAGTGACCCACACTCATGATTGTGTTTTGATTGTATGATTCACCTTAAGTGTCCCACACTCATGATTGTGTTTTGATTGTATGATTCACCTTAAGTGTCCCACACTCATGATTGTGTTTTGATTGTATGATTCACCTTAAGTGTACCGACACTCATAACTTGTATTTTGATTGTATGATTCACCTTAAGTGACCCACACTCATGATTGTGTTTTGATTGTATGATTCACCTTAAGTGTACCCACACTCATGATTGTAGTTTTGATTGTATGATTCACCTTAAGTGTCTCACACTCATGATTGTATTTTGATTGTATGATTCACCTTAAGTGTCCCACAGTCATGATTGTGTTTTCGATTGTATGATTCACCTTAAGTGTCCCACACTCATGATTGTATTTTGATTGTATGATTCACCTTAAGTGTCCCACACTCATGATTGTGTTTTGATTGTATGATTCACCTTAAGTGTCCCACACTCATGATTTGTTTTGATTGTATGATTCACCTTAAGTGTCCCACACTCATGATTGTGTTTTGATTGTATGATTCACCTTAAGTGTCCCACAGTCATGATTGTGTTTTGATTGTATGATTCACCTTAAGTGTCCCACAGTCATGATTGTGTTTTGATTGTATGATTCACCTTAAGTGTCCCACAGTCATGATTGTGTTTTGATTGTATGATTCACCTTAAGTGACACACACTCATGATTGTGTTTCGATTGTATGATTCACCTTTAGTGACACACACTCATGATTGTGTTTTGATTGTATGATTCACCTTAAGTGTCCCACACTCATGATTGTGTTTTGATTGTATGATTCACCTTAAGTGTCCCACAGTCATGATTGTGTTTTGATTGTATGATTCACCTTTAGTGACACACACTCATGATTGTGTTTATTTGCATTTGCATAATAGTTCCTGTGAGAAATGCCACAACTTTAAGAATTGCCAAATACCATCCACGGTTATCATGGTTATCTCCTAAATGGGTCAAACCCGGAACGGCCAGTCACAAACATTGACAGACACCGTCCATGGCTGACAGGGTGGCAACCCGGTTTGACACCAGTTTATCTTGTGGTCAAAGTTTTATCAATGGAATGGTCAGACTGCTTGGTTGATCTGAGACAGATATTCTCCTAGGAACTCTGTGCCATCCTTCTGTGAGGTTCAGTAGGCAGATCCCCTCTTGGCATCTACGGTGTATCCAGATAGAAAATATTCTATTACCCGCCAGAGGATGATCCGCCAGTCTTACTCACACTCAGAATAGAACAAGTGATTACTATTGTTGCCAACTACTCCAGGAGGATTGAGGTGTCTTTTGTAATAGTGTGAACAGACCACGTGATGCAGGAGGAAGTCATTCTTTGACTAGACAATCTCAGTTAAATTTAGATAAATTAGTTAGTCGCTGTTCCAATTCCACATCGCCCCATAATGCTCCGTTCCTATGCCAGTGAATATCTTACAAAATGCTCCTCACTGCCTCATGTGAAAAGTGGAGCAGACAGGAGTCTCGACAGACCAACAGCCCGCACAGGTATTCTATACATAAGGCCGCTGCCAGATTGCCAAAACATAAGTCCGCCACGAAAAATACAGTTCACCTTCGATGGAAGCAGAAAGCCAGCAGGCACACATTTCTGCATAAGGCAACCCTGTTAGATCAATCACTTGTGCTCCTTGTCTCATGTCTCTAGCATCACGTGAGTGTAAATTATCTGTACGCATGTCTGCTTCCAATCACTCGTACACATGTTTAAAATAATATATTCTGTTTTATAAATTCACTGGCTCAGTGGAGAAGGCGTACCCGCGTTCGAAACGCAGCTGTGGGCGATTTGGCAGCAGATTGCCATACGTTGGTTTGTATGATCGTAAATTATTGAACGTAAACTTGCCTAAGAATCACGAACAGCCCAAAAAATGCTGGCATTGACCCCGTTCGTAAAGGATATGCAATTAATTTTTTTTTTTAATAATCAAAACTTCATATATTCTTTTCAAAATTAATGTAAAATACTGTATAAATAGGCAGATCAGAAGACGAGGTCGAAAATAGGTGCAATAAGGCAAATCAACTCATTGGACAAATGGCACCAATACTAAAGAACAAACATGTTGATTGATTGATTGATTGATTTAAGAACCGACATCACAGCATTCGGGGCATTCCCATAAGCGCTCCGTCCCCATCCTCAGAAGCCAGCGAAGAGTTCCAGCCCCAATAGTACCAGTAGCAATCTGATTATATGTGCGTCTCACCTTTCCTCTAAGCGTCGAGCATCGGCCAGATCCCCTCGTCACTCCACGCTGTCGCATTCTTGCCAGACCATGGTGATCTATTTGCTCCTCCGTGGTGTACGCATGGCCGCAACCACGTCTGCCTTGTCATGCATCAATACTCTACCAAGTTTTGCTGAGCCAACCAATCTGTCCGCCTGTTCATTCTCCAGCACACCAGCATGCTCCGGAGAAAATATCCAGACGAAGCTTGCCACCCGTGACTTCCGAAGCGAAGCAAGCCACTCGGCACGAAGCTTGCCTGTCCTCACCCTACTCAGCATGTTTTCTGAGTCAGTTACAATCACGATGTGTGTGTGTGTGTGTGTCGTATTCTCCATCCTGCGGAAAGCTGCACTGACTGCCTCCACCTCCATTCTTAAGCTAGATATTGTGGTATCATATGCCAAGCTCTCCTGCACCAAACGTCGACCATTAGCCTTTGCCAAGAAACCCCAGGCACTTCTACTACCTCTCAACACCGACCCATCCGTGTAGATAATCATATCACACGGGCGAGAATTATCCTGAATGAGTTGCTGGATTTCCACCTCTGTAGCCCCTGCTGGCCACTCCCTGCACTCCCGGCTCAATGTGATTATAACTCTGCACAAGTCTGACTGCACGGCTGGCACTCTGACCCACTCCTCTCAACGCCTAATGTTCTCCAAGGGGCACACCTGTCTGATCGTATCCTCCGCCTGAGCCATCCATGATTTCCCTCTTATCAGTCGCTGGCCCTTAACTACGTCCAGCGCCTCATGCAAGGGGTGGTCTGTGTCTGCAGCTACTCTGAGGTATGCCTTCGCCTGCATCACCTTGAGCCTACCAGCAATAGTCGGCAAACCAAGGATGTACCGCATACACACCACTGGGGTGTCTTTGGTGCATCCCAGAATGACCCGCATAGCCTCGTTCTGTATGCGCTTCAATCTCACCAGCTGACTCTTTGAGACAGTGAGCAGTCCTAGTCCATAATCAATCGCTGAGAGGATCAAGTGCTGGTATATTCTGAAAAGCATTCTCTGCTCTATGTCCACTGCAGCCATAGTTTTAAGTGCGTTGAGTCCCTTTTGAGATCTTGTCACAACCGTCTCCACATGATCCTTGAAGGACAGGCTCCTGTCAAATGTGATCCCCAGATACTTCAGTTTGTTCTCTCTGTTGACGCTTCTACCATCTATCGTGAGGCTTGGAACATCAGTTCTCACAATCCTGTTGTCCAGAGAGCACCACAAAACAGCTGCCTTTTCCGGGTGGATGACAGCACCCATTTCAGTGCCTGTAGCTGTCGTGGAATACTGAGAGTTAATGATTCCCAGATAGACGACCTTATAAAACGACTAACCAGGTAGGAGAAGGGTTAACAAACAAAACAGTAAGGATAACCAACCACGGTGTGACCGGAGTCAATGACCCCCCCCCCCCCCCCCCCCCCCAATGTTAACGGATTGAAGTGTTAACGTAGAAATAACAGCGGCACAGGTCAACGAGAGTGTAGGATGACGAGGTTAAGTCACTGGTCACAAACATCACGAAATGTCGGGTTGAGGGACCAGGCGCGTGTGTTTATAGGTCTAGATACGGAAGTGCCCGCAGACAGCACAGGTAAACTGTCGAGTGGACAAATAGGTTTGCGACAAAGGCAGACAGCACGATTGGACAGTATCGCGGTCAGGTGATAAAGACAGGATTGAAAAACCAGATAGTGTCAGGTGGGTGTGGAGAGGGAGTCAGCGCTGATTACGCGGATGGTGAACTACCGGGAACAGAGTTAAAAGAGCCGCCAGAGTTGGGGCTGATAAGGAGGTGGGGAGATTGGTTACTGAGGAAAATTTCCACAGCATATTGCGGTCTAGATGACTCAGAGTGAAGGAACAAAACAATGAGGGTTTTAGAAATAACGGAAAAGTTTCAGATTAGTAAATTTCCACTAACGGTGATAATGAGGTATTGACTTGAGGTGTCCAGACAGGTCAAGGACTATGCGGCAAAAATGACCTATAAAGAGTGGCCACTTCTTTGTGGAAGTTTAGTGTGATTCTTGATTTCCATGAGACAAGGGAGTATGAAAAGGGTGGTGCTGCGTTCGGAGGAACGTTTGTGTATCTATTGTGCATTAGTACTCCCAATTCAGACAAGGATAATTATAAGGTAAAATCACAGTGAAGTAATCTTCTAGCATAGGGGAATAGATGATGTTTAGCGTGTACAAGTAAATACTAGTAGGAATAGTATAGACGTTAGGTAATCTTCTATATTATGTCAGAGTGGGTTTTTTCGGAAGCCTTTTCATTTCGGCTGAAGGAAAAGACACTCACATAAGAAAGAATATGAAGCAGACACAGCTCTCATTATTAAATCTTTATTACACAGGTTCCAATACCAGGGCGGGACATATCAACTAAGATATAACACAGATAGCTGTGGTAAAGATCAATCAGTGTTGATAACCCCAAAGAAAGCACTTTCAAATAAGAAAGCACGACACTTGTGTATAAGAAAGTAGAGAAAAGAAGTGTCATCGTAAAAAGTAAGGATGACAGAGAACGGAAAATAGAGACCCTGTAACATAATAGAAAGACTCAAATGACTCAGTCTCGAAGAGTTGCAAGGCGCATACCAAGTGTCTATACCAATTAAGAACTATCCAGTGTAGAACTTTTACAGGACAAAATAGAAAATACTAGAAAATCGATGTGTTTTCCAGGATGGAATTAGGAACGCTATAAAAAAAAAAAGCAAAGAACATTCAGTCTAAGCTGACAGCATATAGTGATCGGTTTAAGTACATTGATACAGTGGTGAACATTTTTCATTACAAAAAACGGATATATCTACAGACTCAAGCAGACGGAGCATTCAGGGTGAGAGCGTTCCTTGTATCTATGTACTGTCCTGTACTTTAGCCGAGAGAAGAGACGAGAGAAGACACGAAGACTATCTATCAACATCTTATCTGACATCCACACTAGAAGAACATACCAACTACATAGACGCTATCCATACATACACCATACATACCTTTAATTAATAAATCTTTTATTAATTGTGGAAAGAAATTTTGTCGGAGTATGTGAAAGGGGGGGGGGGGGATATGTGAAAGTGAGATATTGTGAAGAGTAGACAAAACGGAGGAGTGTAGACATACGTCAGGCAATATAATAGAAGTAGAAGGGATATATAGGGTGTGCTTGTGGAGTCCACTTTCCTCCAAGGACAACGAGCTACAGTAGCTCCTGGGCTGTTTTCTCCCTATCTCTCCCCTGCCTATATGCAAGAACAAACATGTATCAATAACTACTAAGAAAGCATCAACAACATCTACAACACAATTTTCCTACCAACTCTATTCTACAAATGTCAAACCTGGACAATGACAGAAAAAGAGAAAAGAAAAATCACAACAACAGAAATGAGGTTCCTGAGAAGAATACTCAATGTATCAAGAAGAGATAAGATCAGAAATGAAGAAATCAGGACTAAAGTGGGGCTTAAAGCAGCACTAGATTTTATTAGAAAGCAGCAAGTCAAATGGTTTGGCCAATGCAAGTAGGTCAACAGCATACCACAACAAGCAATGATGTACAGACCAGATGAAAACAGAGGAAGAGGCCGACCACGTAAACGATGGACGGAGGGAATAGCAGAGTCCATGGGAATATCGATATATGAAGCCCATAATCGGGCACTCTCACGATGTTTATACTTCCCCTCGACACCGCAAGGTACAAGAGGGACATGATGAGATGAGATGAGACTATATAAATAGAGAATAGAAAATAGCGTATATAGATAGATAGATAGATAGATAGATAGATAGATAGATAAATAGATAGATATATAGATAGATAGATAGATAGATAGATAGATAGATAGATAGATAGATAGATAGATAGATAGATAACGTCACAGCCAATGACAACAGACGAAGATGTAAAGAACAAGGCTTCCATAAGTTGGACAGGGACAATAGCTGACAGAAACATGAATGAAATTCCATGTTATATACAAATGCGATCAAATGTCAGCACGTAGATATTACAGGAAGTGATTGTGTTTGCACCCAGCAGCCTGAAAGATACAAAATGAGAAAATAATGTGCGCTTTCACACGTTGCCATCTGGTGTTATTCTGACGCCATGTTTTTCAACTACATTGTAAGGTCAAAGTTCACATCCTGGTTCTTAGGAAATTCAGGATTTCTTTTTCTGACTTCATAACAACGCAGTTTATAACATGGTGGTTTCATACATTTTCAATGAATAGTCGCAGAGGTGCCCCAGAACATGAAAACAAACATCTTAATACAATAATCTTCATCATTGCCATGTACCATGCCGACAGGAGTGGGTGGTCATGTTTCGCCATCTCTCACGATCACTCTAGTCGTTATCAGCTCCGTGTTCTTGTTTCGACCATGCCACGTGGTCAAGCCACCCATATATTTATCTATTTGTCTTCCTTGTGCTCTTTTGTCATCAAGCTTACCAGTTGTCAAGTTTTTAAGTGTATTTCTCTTCGTAACGCGTCCAAACAGTTTTGACTGTCTACGTCCAATTTCTCTAATCAGTTTGTGTTTTCCAATTGCTTCTTAGAAGGAGTGTCTCATTCGTGTTTCTGTCCTTCCACGGAAATCTGTGTATTTTTCACAGGAACCACAATTCTACTGCCATTATGTTTCTGAGCTTGTTATTGTCCGTGTTTGACCAGCTGACAACAGAACATATTCCATACAGTATTTTAACACTCTATTTCTAATTGCACGGTGCGGCATTTTATTGGTGAGTAATGTTTTCCATCAGGCAAAATGCTACTTTACCATGGCGATTCTTGTTCTAATCTCTAATCCTGTTCTTAATCTAATCAGCAGAGAAAATTGAAGTAAAAGTAATAACAAAGAAGGGAGGTTAAACAGATATATTACAGAGCTCATGCAGTTATTAATAGAACTGAAGACAACACACGTGCAGAAGGTATTACGTCAGCTGGTGACACAGTCACATGGAACTTCCAGGCGACTTTCTCTAACCTCGTCTCAAAAGACTAACTTCGGCTGCTCAGGAGATCGCCGACACGGCGCGGTGGTAAGAACTGAAGGGACTATGGCATTTGTAGAGATGGGTTTTTACCAATAGGCGAAAGATCGGACAGTTGCTCACCATGTTCAAATATTATTGGGGACAGTTTGTGGCGGTCATTGGAAGAGAAAAGCGATACCGAAGTTGCCATCTGGGCTTTCTTCACGTACTAACACAGTGTTGTGCAGTGACTTTAGTTATGGATTGCATTATGTACTATTTGATAGATATTGTGTGAAATTGGTTTTGTTCCCCATATACATTTATCTAATTTGTTCACCGGTATGGATGAGGCGTTAGAACCTCTTGTACCCCGGATAGATTAGGCCCGTTAGCTATTACAACGGCCAACCTAGGAGATGGAAAACTCCGATTATAAACCCCCAAGTTTAAGATGGACCGACGTGCTGAGGACTGAATGACCACTGGTGAGCTGGTCGTAAACGTGGAACGTTTGGTATGCGGGCAATGCGGCGCCAAGCGTATGAACTCCTGATGGACATTCCCTGCCCTTCCCTAGCAGGCAGGCTCTACTAAGGTGACCGGTTAGTTCCTGCATTTAAATCCAACTAACTATGGAAAATTAAAAAAAAAGAATTATCGGCGAAGCAACGGAGTACGTGCTTTGTGCTCGATACCTTTGACAACAGCCAGTGGGGAGAAAATGAAGCGGAGGAGAAGAGGTAGGGGAGAGGGAGGAAGGTAAAGGAAGAAGAGGGCTGGAGCCAGAACGGGTAGGAGGAAAACGGATCGTTTTGGACTACAAAATATACGGGTTGGGTATTGAATTGCCGTAGTTCAAAGCAACGAGGACCAAAATCCTGGGGTGCATAAAGGACACACCAATTATATGCATGAGGCATATCCTGGCGCTACCAACAATGACGGATAGGCATAGGGTCCTTCAGGCCAAATGGTACCTGAGAGTTGCTGCAGATAGGGATCACCCGCTGCATGCAGCAATGGATATGGTCAAAGGTCATAGACTAAGACGAGGCAGGTCCTGGATGGCACAGGCAGAACTTTCTATACGTCAGGTGTGTTATCTAGAGACCATCAATCGTGAAAAAGAATGAGTTGAAGTTCCAGAAGACATGACGGACTAGCACAATGTAATAGTAACACTGCGTCGTGAGTGCAGAGAATGGGCAACGGGCCACACTGAGTTTGAAGTGCAACAACTGATCCAGAGTAACACACATCAAGGTGACATAGTCATCTACACAGATTGGTCAGTAGTGAGAAACAGACATAGTGGTTTGGGTTTTATTGCAAAGACTAATGGACGAGTCTTGAAAAAGGAGTCTGGCATATGAGACTACGACCTCCAGCATGAGAATGGAGGTGGAGGCAGTAACAGCAGCATTCCGGTGGCTAGAGGAGACCACTGCAAAACACATTGTATTCATTACGGATTCAAAGAGTATGATTAGTAAGGCGGAGAAAGGAATGTTTTGTGTGGAATGGGTATCGTCGCTTCAGAGGTCTCAGATTGTGAGAATTGTATGGATATTTTACCCTGGTCAAGCGTGGGTGCGGGGGAAAGAACAGGCTTATAGGCTGACAGGGAATGCACCTCTTGGTGGTAGATTACCTATTGACAAGGAGGGGGGGGGGGGAGGGGTAGTCGTGCGCTTGTGGGACCAGGTGGAGAAGGCGAGGGAACAGATTAAGAACCCATATGTAGAAAGAATGAGATTGCTGGGGATCGGCAGGGGTTCTGGAAGAATCTCAAACCTGAGCGGGAAAACTAGGAGAACTTTAAATCAGAAAGCGGTGGGAACGATTAGTAGTATGACTCTTCGCTGGCTGTTGAACGAGGGGACAGAGCACGCATGGGAATGTCCTGAGTGCAGTGATGTCGGTTCTTAACTCAACTCAACTCAGCTCAACTCAACAGACGTTGAGTAAAACAGCCCAACCCATAGCCGTATTTCACAAGATGGAGAATATTTCATGCAACCTATCTGTCCCAATGAAGGCAAGACAGTTAGTATAGGATATATTTTTAATGACTGTGGGGTTTTTGAAAATATTGCCGTTCCAAGTTTTGTATTCACCCTCTGTGGAGTTCATGCAACATAAAGGTAAATATAAAACTTGGAACGGCAATATTTTCAAAACCCTCACAAATATACCATTAACTGTAACAGAGTGGTGAGAAGTTACAAAGAGGCTGTGCAGATGTGGTTGTACAGAACATTGTCGTGAATAAAACCTGTAGATGAGAAGAATAATGAAGTCTAGACAGAGATGACCCACGAAGAAACCTTACAATGTGTGACGTTTTATTATAGCCAGCACGTTGCAATCAACTCCAACATTAGGTTGATATACTGCGCAATTTTATGTTCAGTAGTTTGAAATGACTTTCTGATCGAGAGGTCAACATTTTAGTCCAACTGACTGGCTTGTGTGTGGACTGAACCCAAATCCCCCGCCGCCAGGGCACCTTGGGCATCAGCCCCGCTGCCACCGCTAACCAAGACGAGAATCAGCAATTCAGGAGACTGTGTAAGAACATGACAATCAACGGCATACTTCGTGGACTGCAAGGAGAGAGACAAGAGGCTGTGGACTAATACGACAACCAACGGCATACTTCGTGGACTGCAAGGAGAGAGACAAGAGACTGTGTAAGAACATGACGATCAACGGCATACTTCGTGGACTGCAAGGAGAGAGACAAGAGACTGTGTAAGAACATGACGATCAACGGCATACTTCGTGGACTGCAAGGAGAGAGACAAGAGGCTGTGTAAGAACATGACGATCAACGTCATACTTCGTGGACTGCAAGGAGAGAGACAGGAGGCTGTGTAAGAACATGACGATCAACGGCATACTTCGTGGACTGCAAGGAGAGAGACAAGAGGCTGTGTAAGAACATGACGATCAACGGCATACTTCGTGGACTGCAAGGAGAGAGACAAGAGGCTGTGTAAGAACATGACGATCAACGGCATACTTCGTGGACTGCAAGGAGAGAGACAAGAGGCTGTGGACTAATACGACAACCAACGGCATACTTTGTGGACTGCAAGGAGAGAGACAAGAGGCTGTGGACTAATACGACAACCAACGGCATACTTTGTGGACTGCAAGGAGAGAGACAAGAGGCTGTGGACTAATACGGCAACCAACGTCATACTTTGTGGACTGCAAGGAGAGAGACAAGAGGCTGTGAACTAATACGACAACCAACGGCATACTTCGTGGACTGCAAGGAGAGAGACAAGAGACTGTGTAAGAACATGACGATCAACGGCATACTTCGTGGACTGCAAGGAGAGAGACAGGAGACTGTGTAAGAACATGACGATCAACGGCATACTTCGTGGACTGCAAGGAGAGAGACAAGAGGCTGTGGACTAATACGACAACCAACGGCATACTTTGTGGACTGCAAGGAGAGAGACAAGAGGCTGTGGACTAATACGGCAACCAACGTCATACTTTGTAGAGCATATGACGAGACACAGGAGGCTGTGGACAAACAAAACTGCATGTCGTGAAATGCTTCATGTTTCCCCCTCAATTGGTGCTGGATAACAACGACGAGCATCAAGTAGCTGGCCACCTGGGCTGATAGATGTGACCATGTGCACATGAGATCCACATCCTTGACAACAGCCTTACCGATGTCTGCACTTAGGAAAAGTGTCTTTGATGGTGAACCGCAAGGGTACACAAGAATGCACCACTTCCTGTTTGCAGTTGTCAATTTCCATCCTCTTCTTAAAGTCCATGCAATGTGTTGTTAAAAAAAAAGTCGCTAAAAAGTCGACAGGGTCGACTTCATTGCACCGAGTTTTTATCCCATATGGCTGTCTCTTTCCGCAGCGCGGAAATCGTCGCACGAAGCACGAACTCGGTAGCTCCAGCGACGATCCTCAGGAGTCTCCGGAAAAATTCACTCGTGAACCGAAGGACGCGGCCCGGAATCGAACCCATAACCTTCGGAGCCCGAGTCAAACGGCTTGACCACTTCGCCATGGAGACTGCCTAGTGTGTGGTTGGTGATCATGTCTATCCAATGCCTTCTGTCTCTTGTTGTGCCAGCCATTTCTGTTACCGACGTTCCTCAATGCCATGATGTTTAACTGTCCAAGATTATATCTTGGTCTTCCTCTGTCTCTCTTCCTCTTCAACCTCTCCGTTGTGACGATATACTTCAGATTTACCCTTCTCAAAGCATGCTCTAAGAACGTTCTTTTCTGATCCGAGTAACCGTTCTCTTTGTGAGTTTACTTCTTTCAAGATAGCTTTAATCTCCATAGGATGTTTAATTCACAAATCCGGAAAGATTCTTGCAAGACTAAGGCATGCTGACCAATAAAATACTGTCAGTTGCACTGAGAAAAAGAGTGTTGAGTTTTTACAGCGAACCCGTACTGTTGTATACGTGTCAAACATGGGCAGTAAGCAGACACGCCGAGAAACATCTAATGGTAGTGGGAAATAGTTTCTGAGATAATTGCAAAGAAGACCAGGGACGGACAGAAAACTTAACGGACTGTCCGACAAGAAACAAATAAAAACCGTAAATAGATGATGAAATTAGACTTATAAATCTAAATGTAGTACATGATGAATAGGAATAAACTTGAAAAATTAGTGATAACTGGCACAACTGATGGGGAATGAGCAAGGGGAAGGCAAAAAGATAAATACTTGGATGTGGTAGTCACGTGGCATAATCCGGACAAGATTGCAGGTCTAAACCTAAAATCTGGTGATTGTGTGAGATGGTCATCCCTGGCCGCCAAGTCTATGAGCACGAGACTTGGTGATCGTGTGAGATGGTCATCCCTGGCCGCCAAGTCTATGAGCACGAGACTTGGTGATCGTGTGAGATGGTCATCCCTGGCCGCCAAGTCTATGAGCACGAGACTTGGTGATCGTGTGAGATGGTCATCCCTGGCCGCCAAGTCTATGAGCACGAGACTTGGTGATCGTGTGAGATGGTCATCCCTGGCCGCCAAGTCTATGAGCACGAGACTTGGTGATCGTGTGAGATGGTCATCCCTGGCCGCCAAGTCTATGAGCACGAGACTTGGTGATCGTGTGAGATGGTCATCCCTGGCCGCCAAGTCTATGAGCACGAGACTTGGTGATCGTGTGAGATGGTCATCCCTGGCCGCCAAGTCTATGAGC
>JACEFZ010019244.1:45000-229476 GCA_014155875.1 Cepaea nemoralis
ATGGTTGATTTATTGGCTAAATAGAGGGTTGGAGGGCGAGTGGTAGAGTTATTGGGACGTAGAGGCATTAAATTATACCTCTTCATCTGAGGATGAAACTATAACCTCTTCCTGCCTCTTTTCCTAGCCCTTCTGTTCTTGAACAAAATGTGCCCAATGTTTGCTGCATAGTAACCACCCTCCTCAATCACGGCCTTTAACTCTGCAGGGAAACGCTCTGCAGCTGCAGTATCAGCACTCACCGCTTCACCTGTTGTCTGAATGTTGTGCAGGTGTGAACGCTTCTTACGGCGCTCAAATCAACCACTACTCGCTCCAAAAGTATCATCAGCATTACTAGTAATGCTCTCATCCGCTTTCTTAGCTAGATCTTCATAGAGAGACTTTGCTTTCTCTTGGATAACCATCTTGCTCACAGGCATATTCCCTTGGTTCTGGTCTTCAATCCACATGGCCAATAGTGCTTCCATGTTCTCCAGAAGAATACTTCTGGTGCGAGTGATCTTGGAAACACTCAAAGGGGTTACGTTTTTAGCACCCTCTTTGATTTTGTCAGCACCTGCATGAATTGTCCCAGCCTCAAAACGACGTTATGGAGAAACGTAGCGACGTAAAGTGAAGTTAGTCCACTATGTGACAAAAACGTTATAGCGTAACAACGTTCCAGTACTCAGAATAATATTTGCTATATTCTTACGTGTACTGAAGCGTGTGTGTACCAAGATCAATACATGTTATATTGTTTCGTTTACTGGATTCACAATTGTGAAATCCAACCAGAGCTGCGACCTAGTCGACATGTTGGTTTTTCATCTCAAAATGCCGATGAAAGATGAAACTGTTCAACGTGTAGGCGTGTTCTACTTTTTCATCCTTGACTGATCAGAACAGACGTCCGATACACTACCCCAGGACCGGATGGAGTGGAGTATATAATCGTGTCCTTATTTTGCCAAATTTCATACCGTCCACACAGCGAATCGAACTCATACTTGTTAGGACTAAAGGCTAACGCCGTGGCTCTAAACCTCAGCCACACCGTGTCTACCTGTCTTCTATCGCAACACCCTTAGACCATCACGTCATCTAGTTCATGTTCCAACTTTGCACTGTGACCGTTGCTCCTTACAGCCCCCCCCCCCCCCCCCAGATGTCTCCCAAATCACTGTATGGAGTTTTTCTACTCGTAAACTATCGTAATGATAGACATGAAGAATACCGCCCTATCATGTATCTAACATGATCATCTAATCATTTAAACAATTGCGGAGTCTGGTCAACACGTCTGGCGCCTTTGTGCGGGAGAAATACAATGACCAACCTGGAGGTCTGAAACCCCCATTCCCCCCAGAGTCCGCCTCACAACGATACGGCCGTAGTTGGAAGCACGTCAGAAAGGCCTTCCTCGGAATGAAGTACAGCGAGGCCGTCGCGTTCCACATAATGTCTCTGAGCGACTCAAACTGGGTCTCTGTCAGTGGAATCTTCAGCTTGGAGAATAAGCAAACAAATAGCAAGGAGCCATGTTGGGGGAGTAGGGAGTCTGATAAACCAAGGGGATATTTGTGTTCGACCAAGAAAGTCTAAATCAGATGGAAACAATTGACAGGTAGGGGAGACTGGGGAGAAATGGACATAGGGGAGAAATGGACCACCCCCTCTCTGGCCCCTGGCTGTGATGCAATGAAAGTGAAACCATAATAAGTTTTTTTTCCACATCAAACATAGCCCGAATTTTTCATTTGCCATCGACTTCCCGCACAGGTCGTTCCCACGCAAAGTTTGAAAGATTTTCTGCACTAAAGTTTCTTTTTCCAGTTCCAGACACCATCGTAAAGCAGACGCATAGTCAGGAATCAGGACAAGGTAATTACGTTAATATCTTTATTTACTTGTTATTTAAGAGTTCATATAAAAAATATAGCATATAATATTAGATTTAAGAGACTTTATGGCTGAATAGTTTAATACATTGATGGGGGAGAAATGGACCGGTTCATTTCTCCTCATGGTTCATTTCTCCCCATAGAAGAAATTGACAAGACAGTCTGTTGTTATTAAAAGTGTTGAAGATTGCATTCGAATATCAGCATTATTGATTCTTTTTAATACTGGGGTCTAAATCTAGACCAATAAAACTGTTAACAAATTTGATTTCAGTGATTTATTAAAGATGCATGCCATTCGTGCTATGATCAGTATTTCTTTGCAAATGATAGGCCTACCATTCTAAATGTTATATAATTCTGTCACTCTTTTGTTTCAGATGCCAAGATTGTACATCAGAAACACCAACAAGGGTCTCGTTACGGAGGAACGTATGAGAGAAGCTGTTAATGCTGTGAAAAATGGAATGAAAGTGAGGAAAGCTGCAAGGGAGTACGGCATTGCTCGCTCTACCCTCAATAACAATCTTACAAAAGACAGAGAAGGAAATGGTCTGCCTACTAGACTCGTACCAAATTATAGGCATAGCCTTGTTTTCATAGCTAAGCAAGAAGCTGATTTTGCTAGGTACTTGAAAGATTGTGCAAGAATGTTCCATGGACTCACAACTAAAAACGTTCGTATTTTGGCGTACGAGATGGCGAAAGTCAATAACATTGCACATCCTTTAACCTGGGATTAGCAAATGATGGCAGGGAATGACTGGCTTTGTGGATTTTTGCGACGGAATCCCGAGCTGACCATAAGGCAACCTGAGGCAACATCTCTGGCTAGAGCTACAGTTTTCAACAAACATAATATTTGCACCTTCTTCAACATTGTGAAGGAAACCATTACAAAACTAAATGTGAGTGGAGCTCAAATCTACAATTTGGATGAGTCAGGTCTGACCACTGTACAGAAAGTGCCAAAAGTAATTGCCCCACGAGGAGTGAAGCAAATAGGCCAGGTGACATCCAGAGAAAGAGGAGAACTGGTCACAATCTGTTGCATTGTGTCAGCTGCGGGTCACATTATCCCTTCAGTTTTTGTGTTTCCCAGAAAACTTTTAAAGAATTTTATGCTTGCTGGAGCACCTGAAGGTTCCCTTGGCCTTGTGAATGAATCAGGTTGGATGACCTGTGATAATTTCGTCAAAGTTATAAATCACTTCATTAAGCATTCAAGACCTTCCAAAGACTTCCCTTTGATTTTGATCTTGGACAATCACGATTCCCACATTTCATTTGAATCACTTGAACTGTGCAAGAAAAACAACATTCATGTGATCACGTTGCCACCACACACCTCATCTAAAACTCAGCCCTTGGACCGTTCAGTTTTTGGACCCATGAAGTCGGTCTACAACAATGCGTGTGATTCATGGATGATGAAAAATGTTGCGACACCACTGACAATCTATCAAGTTGCAAATCTAGGAGGCCACGCTTTTCTTAAAGCGGCAACTCCCATTAACATTCAATCAGGCTTTGCAGTGTCAGGTATTTGGCCCTTTAACGAAGATGTTTTACAGAAGATGATTTTATGCCTTCAGAAATAACGAACAGGCCCACCAGCAAGGACAGTGAAAATGCCACTTTAGAAAGCAATGAACAGACAGGATCAGCATCTCCACATTGTGGTACCAGCACAGATCAAACTGCACAAGAATTTCATGAAAATCAGAAATAGTGTAATGTTGAGAACCTTGTAGATGACTTGCAGGAAATACCAGGGAGTCTTCAACATAAAGCTACTTCTTCCTTTACTTCGCCTCATGTTTTCAGAGGACTACCAAAAGCTGGTCCGTGAAAAGATTCAAATAATATGAGGAAAAGAGGAATAACTATGCTGGCTACTTCTACGCCAGAAATGGATCGAATTAGGGAAAGAGCGGTGATGAAAGAAAAGGCAGCAAAAGTTCCACCCAAAAAGGCAAAGAGACAGCTGCTGAAAGAACTTGATGTTGATTCAGATCCAGAAACTGACATTTCGTTTTGTGATGACACAGATTCTGATGTTTCATTTGGTGAAAATGAGGAGTGTACGGTTAACTTGACTGGTGTGCGTGAGGTTTTTGAAGGCCAGTGTGTGCTATGTGAATATGGAACAAAGAAGACTTGTGTTTACTATGTAGGAATTGTAAGGGGAGACATTGATGATGATGGTGATGTTGAGGTAGAGTTCTTGCGCAAGAGTGAGAAGTTGCTGGTAAATTTGTTAAGCCTAAGGTAGAAGATGTCGCCAGTGTCTCAATTACATGTATTAAAGCACAGCTTACTAGATCTACAATCACTGGATCCACTTCTAGGACCAAAGATGACTATGTCTTCAAAGAAAGTCTTGCAGGCATAAATGTTCGATAAAACTTTATATTCGATTAATATATCATATTAAACTTTTTTTTACTGTCGCTTAAAATAATAAAAAAAACTGCAAATATCCTTTTAATGATTATTTATTTCTTATAGCAATATGGATGAGTTGTTGCTGCTTCTTTTTAAAAAAAGGTCTATTTCTCCCCACTATGGTCCATTGCTTCCCACGTGCTGGTCCATTTCACCCCAATGGTGGTCAATTTCTCCCCATGTTCATATACATTTTTGAAATGCATTTTGTAAAGAAACATATAGAAATAGATTGCTAAATGTTTTCCCCTTTTAAAATAAATGAATGTACAACATTTTAGTCATGGTTTTGTTATGTTTCGATAAAATCTGTTCCGGTGATGAGCAAAAATTGAAAACTACAAAATTGCTGGTCCATTTCTCCCCAGTCTCCCCTATATTGTCATGGTGGAGATGCCAAGTTCCTATTACCCAAAGGTCCGTTCATTTGCGTTGTAAAGCATCACTAGGTCGATAGATGACCTCCAGTACTCTTAGGTAATAATTTGACCTGTTGTTGTGTACTCGTGATGCATCAGCGCACGACAGTCACAAACAACGGTTAACATTACTTTGACGCTGCTGTGCGCTTGTCGTGTTCATTTGGCCTCAAGAATGATGTCTTCACTGTGACTACTAGACCTTAGTTTCAGGGTCGACCTTATAGACCAACGACTCATCACTTAGTGATCACACTGATCAGGAAGTCGGGCTAGCCTCTGTCGCGGTATAGCATGCCCTGCCAGACTTCCAAACACAACGATCGTTAACAGCCGAGGTAACAATTTCGTGGGCACTGTCCCCATGGCTCCATCATCCCTCAACATGAAAATGGACTATATAGACCCAGTGCTATCCCCACATGATAGTTCTACATGACAAAATTCCTCACTTGGTAATTGATCTCGTCATTTAGATTTGCTGAGGGTCGACAAGTGTCCTCTGTCTAGCTATGTGCGGCCGTATTCTTCTTCTTTCCTCTTTCAACAGGAGTGCGTCATATCTAGGTACTTCGGTTCACGTTTGCCGAATGTTACCCACATTTTTGTTTGCGGTGATCTTCGTTTATGTGTTCTTGTGTCTCCGATATGGGGACCGTAAGAGTACTCAAGACGTTAAATTCCACCATTATTTCAATATAGAGTTAAAACAGATACCGATTACTTGGTATATTTTTTTCCCCACCCCGTTTTGCAATCTGCATTTCTGGCAGGTCGGGAAAACTTGTTATACTAGAGAACCAGGCTACCTATTCTAAGTGGTAAGTAAACTCGTAAATACCGTTTTATAAAACGTATTACATTATTATGCTATGTATTATTAAATGTAGCATCCATTTTTATGTGTATGTTGTAATTTTCGACCATTTAAGTTGACATTCAATCTCACACAAAAATTATGAAGATCGCATGCTTTAATGTGGTATTTAAATGGCGGGAGATGGCAGTTTGCATTGTCATACTCCATTTAATATTGTTATGGAGTATTCAGAGCGATTAACATGATAATGAATTCATGTGTACATTCAACACCCATTATTGTATGTATGTGTAATTTTTCATCACTCTTCAAGGACAAGATCATTGATAATTTCTTTGATTGATAATCATCTTTCCAACGGGACTTCTTTTGTCAAAATGCATCTACACCTGCGGCCTCGCGTTGTCAAGACAGCGCGAGCAGTCACGCACTGCGTCTCTGACGGCATCACAGCATGGCGTGGAGAAGTGTATATCTGTGTGTGTGTGTGTGTGTGTGTGTGTGTGTGTGTGTGTATATATATATATATATATATATATATATATATATATATATATATATATATATATATACACTAGCTGACCCGGCCCGGCTTCGCCCAGCCCTTGGTGGGGAGCATCTCATTTAATTCATATAAGTAGTCATATAAGTTCCCGTTCCCGTTACCGACTGTCTGTCTGTCTGTCTGTCTGTCTGTCTGTCTGTCTGTCTGTCTGACCCGGCCGGGCATCGCCCAGTCCTTGGTGGGGAGCATCTCATTTAATTCATATAAGTAGTCATATAAGTTCCCGTTCCCGTTACCGACTGTCTGTCTGTCTGTCTGTCTGTCTGTCTGTCTGTCTATCTGTCTGTCTGTCTGTCTGACCCGGCCCGGCTTCGCCCAGTCCTTGGTGGGGAGCATCTCATTTAATTCATATAAGTAGTCATATAAGTTCCCGTTCCCGTTACCGACTATCTGTCTGTCTGTCTGTCTGTCTGTTTGTCTGTCTGTCTGTCTGTCTGTCTGTCTGTCTGTCTGTCTGTCTGTCTGTCTGTCTGTCTAATCATTTATTGGTTGCATTTAGAACAACCTTAGATAAACGAAGACCAACTTACAAAAAGCATTAGAAAGAGCACTTGAAAGATCTTTACATCTTCCCCAACAATTAACTTGGGTAAATGGAGCAGCGGCAGCAGCAGCAGAAGAAGAAGAAAAAGGAGGAGTAGGAGCTGGGAGGAGGAAGAGGGAGGAGGAGGGAGGAGGAGGAGAAAGAGAGAAGAGGGGGATGGAGGAGGGAGAGGGAGGAGGGGGAGGAGAAGAGGAAGAGGGTAGGAGGTGGAGGAGGGGAGAGGAGGAGGAGGAGGAATATAACGCATATGCCTGTAGATTTAATAATGGCTGAAGTTGTTCCATGTCTTCTTAGAGTTGGCGACAGTGTAAAGAAATATAAAATCTTCAAACTTGATAAAGATAAGGTAACTATTATTTATTCATTCTTTAAGCAAAAAAAGATGAGTTACAATGTTATGCATTATGCATTATTTTTATGAAAACTTTGAAAATGCCTTACAGATTGTATCATTATTTATTATAACTCATATGCCGGTACATAACTATGGACAAAGAGTTTATAAATCTTTGAAAACGATGCCACAATATGACTATAAGTTATACAGAAAAGTTATGCCCCTTGAAATAACTTTTACAGAGTTAAGTCCCCTGAGATATATGAAATTATAATGAAAAATGGAAAATTAAATAATATTGGGTAAGCAGCCGATTTCACACTACAAAAATATGACAGTGGGCTGCGCTGGAATGAAAGGAAGACGTGTAGAAAATTTCATCTCAATCGGATAGGCCGTTCGCGAGCGCATAAAGGACATAGGGACATACAGACAGACAGACAGACGGAGATCGCCTTATATATATATATATATATATATATATATATATATATATATATATATATATATATATATATATATATATATATATATATATATATAAACTGGCAGAATTATCTGCCCTTGAGTTAGACAGCGACAGTGGTAACATCCCTTGGCGAGAAGTGTAAACAACAGTTGCGTGAGTGTGTAGGTAGGGTCACAGAAAATGAAAAGGTCAAAACCGTTTTCTTCTATATGTTCCATTTAAATGATAAACTGACACACAAACTTTAATATCTCGGCTTAGAAATGACCTACAGACTTGATTAAGGTACCGTTGGGTTTTTTTTTTTTTCAAGAAGTATCGAACTATGCAGGTTATATAATTAAAATGAAATTTATAAAATGTTACTTAAGTGGCTAGTTTGCACCTCAAAGGTCAGTATAAAATACTGTCCCAACATTACACGGAAGTGAGATACTCTATAATTGTTACAGTCACCCCAACAATACACAGAACTGAGATACCTCTATAGTTGTTACAGCCACTCTAATCCCCCTTGTTCTTGTACAATGTTATGATGCTTGATGATACAATCTAGCGCTGCTATATCCCCCACTTAAATCATTACTTCATTTCTGATTTTCTCTCTTCTTGACAGTATTCTTTTCAGGAATCCCATTTCAGTTATTGTGAGTTTTCTTGTCTATTTTTCTGTCATTGTCCAGGTTTGGCATTGGTAGCATAAAGTTAGTAGGAAGATTGTGTTGTAGAGTGCTTTCTTAGCAACTATTGATACGTATTTGTTCTTTAGTATTGGTGCTGTCAGGGTGTTGGGAGTGTAGGTACAGGACATAGAGAGGACAAAGGACAGAATATAGTCAGGACTACATAGATAACGACATTCAGGACATAGGTCAGGACATCTATAGTATAGTCGATAGATTAGAGACAGGACATAAGTCAGGACACAGAGCGGTCATAAGACAGGATATCTACAGGACTGTAGATATAGTGGAGACAGGACTTAGGTGGGGACACAGACGTGTCATAAACAGGACACCGACGCGACTAGGACAGAGTGATAGGAGGGGACATAAGTTCACGGGACACGGCCCTGAACGGACTAGACGTCAGTACACTGAATAACCTAACCTAACACGGACGGACTGCAGTACTACGTGACTGCTAGGACCCCACGGGGGTCACGAGCGGCACGGGATCCAGGACCACGAGTCCAGCCGACCAGCTTGAGAACGTCAGACGGGACTCAGACAGTTTCAGGGGAAGGACGTTGTGTTTTCTAGAGCGGGTGTATAGCGTTGCGAGAGTGCTAGTTTGAAGATAGCGAGTGTGGGACTTGTATAATTGACTGTGTGCTATAAGCGTTTGTAAGGCGGCATTTTGTATATATCTGTGATGAATTCACCGCCTGTGTGCACTTGTAATATGATCAGGTTCGCCTGAATAAAGCGTGAGAATAACCTTATGTACGACTGATGTTTTCTTGAGTGCGTAAGAAGTAGTTAGAATACCTGTGTGCGTGTGAGACGCTGACAGGTGCCACCCGTTTAGTGAGTTGGTTTGCCTTATTGCATCTATCTTTGATCTCGTCTTCTGATATGCAATTTGGTGATATTATACTTCCTAAGTACTTGAACATCTTTACTTGTTTCAAGGGGTGTTCTTTAAGAGGAATCTTTGTTGTTTTTTCTTCTTTGGTTTATAGTCATTACCTCAGTTTTACGATGCCAATTTTCATGTTACATTCCTTATACATTTCGTTTAGACAATTCATGTCGTCTTGTAATTCTGCTTCTGGTTTTGCTATTAGTGCTTCATCGTCCGCAAATGGGAGTTCTTTAATGGTGTAATGTGCCGTTGGTTCTTCTTATGTGTTCTGTTCGTCATGCAGTATTCTTGTGGGCTCTGGTTGGCTGGTTTCTTTTCATTCATTCATTCATTCATTCATTCATTCAATAGCATGTCCTTTGCAGAACCTCGCTCCCATAAAAACCATGGACTCTCGATCATAAGCAAGATGTCCCTCGTCCGATACATCCATCTGGATATCATCTGCCACATCCTGCACCCATCTTTACATATGTTGTCTATATAGGTTATGAGCAGGAAGGGGAACAGGACACAACCTTGTCGTATTCCAGACCTTATGTACAAGGGTTATGGGTGTTTTCCATGTGTTCTTACTATGCATTCACTGTTGTTGTATAAGCTTCTACATAGGTTTGTTAGATGTGTACTCACACCATATTGTTTAAGGATTTCCCACAGCTTGTTTCTATTTACTCTATCGATTGCCTTTTCTTGGTTGACAAAGGCTAAGTAGAGTGTTTCATTGAATTCGATTGATTTTTCTACAAGTTGTCTAAGAGCAATGATAGTACCTGTGCATCCTTTATTTTTCCTAAATCCAAGTTGTGTTTCGCTTAGCTGAAGTTCGTAACCTTTCCTCAAGACGTTTGCAAAATATTTTTCCAGTATGACTCAAAAGGGAAATACCTAGGTATTGTATACAATCTCTTTCACTGCCTTTGCGTTTCCAAACTTGAATAATTATGGCGTTTCCCAAGTCTCGTGGTGTCTGTTGTTCTACCCAAACATGGTTAAATAGTCTATGTAGCCATGCTGTTCCTACTTCTCTTGCAGGCGTTTCGAGAATGTAACCGCATCGTGCAGTCAGTGCGTGGTTTGAGCGGGCAAAAGAGCAAATTTGTACGACCGTTCGACAAAGTCTCGATAAGCGCCTACTCTCTCTCAATGAGTAGTGGGCCTGCAGTCAGTAAACTGGTATAGCTTTTCGGTCAGTCCTGCCGGCGTAGCTTGAAAGCTCGTCGGTAGGCGTCCAGTGGTTTTGCATGTATCACCTTGTACCGGGAGGGCGCGCTTTAGCGATGCTACTCTTGGCTTGCGTGTGCGTGAATAGTCCGTCTGTCCGATAGATATCTGGTTGATCCTGCCAGTAGTCATACAGGATTCATACGCTTGTTGTTCGTCACTACGCTTGTCTTAAAGCTGAAATTAAAGGAATTGACGGAAGGGCCGTTTGCACGAGGCTCTCGAGAGCCAATATATACAGGGATAACTGGCCGTGGCAGCCTAACGTCCACTGCATCTGTGTCCGTCTCCAGTCGTCTTGCCATGCTCGCCACTGGAACCAGATGGACGCAGACGAGAGAGCGAGGTCGATGGAGTTGCGCGACCACTACCTCGCTATAATCCAAACTAAAGCGCAAGTCATTCGTTCTTCATCAAATCAAATGATGCAATGAATGAATGGTCCTCATCATTCGTGATGGACGAACATCCACTTCTCTTGCTGCTTTAATTAGTTCATTTGGTATTTTGTCTTGTCCCGGTGATTTATTCAATGGGGCTAATCCAACGGCTTCTCCAATTTCTTCTTTCAGTATGATGTGGGGGGGGGGGGGGGGGGGGAGGAGGCTGCGTGGTCTCGAGGTATGGTGTCCGCCTCGAGTGCTGAAGGTCCCTGGTTCAAGCCCCAGGTGAGGACCGGCTTTTTTTCACGTGGACTTCTTCTAGTAAAAAAATTTCCCCTGGTCTCTGGGTAGTGAGATCGGACGCCCGTGTGTATTGTTGCGCACGTAAAAAATCCCTTGGCAGTTGTACATCGAAAAAGAGTAGCTTAACGGCGCTGCCCGGGCAAAATTTCGAGTTTCAAATCTACCCAAATATTTCAGGATCCTCGCCGGTGCTATGGAGTTCGTGCACTGAGCTGAGTTTCTCCAGAGTCGGGTTTGAGTTAGGAGGAGAACGGAGCATTTATGGGTTACACCCCTGTGCCGTGATGTTGATCCACCGACTAAACTAAACTAAACTAAACTAAACTAAACTAAACTAAACTTTCTTTCAGTATGTCTGGTCCTACTTCTTCGATGGCATCTGTGTCGGTTTCCTGAATTCCTGTGGCATCTGTTGTAATATTGAGAAGTTTTTGGAAGTACTGTTTCGATCTTTGTAGGATTTGTTTTTGTTCACTAATTGTTTCTCCTTTTTCACAATTAAATATTTCAGTTGGGTTCTCTTTGCACTGATATTGTTCTTAGAAGTTTCTGGTTGTCTCATCGCAGTTTTTATTTAGGGTTTCTCCATATTCCTCCCAGTCTTTTTGTTTTTCTCTCTTTACTATTCTATTCACGTGTCTTCTTGCAATTTTATATTCTATATAATCACGGGCTTGTTTGCTCTTCACCCAGTTTGTATATATATTTTCCCTTTTTGTCTTGTACAGCTTTCTTTACCTCTGCGTTCTATCAACTTGTTACTGTCTTTATCCATGCTTTGCGTTTTTTCCTGGCTCCAAGTGTTATTTTTGCAATTTTTAAAATGCTTGATTTGAAAATCTCCCACTCTTCTTCCACTGTTCTTCTTTCTATGGGTAGTTTTACAAAGATTTCAGTTAGCTCTTTCTCATAATTTTTCCCTTGTGCCTGTATTTGAGATTTTTAAAATTTACTACTTCGCGTGGCCTGTATTTTGTATCTGTTTGGTCTTTGCTTTCTTCTTTTGTTGATTCTTATTGTGACAACAACTGCTTTGTGTTCTGTGTTTATATTTAAGTTGGGCACTGCCCTTGCATCTAATGTATTTATCTTTCTTTTTTTTTCTTTCTTGTTTATATGGAATCAATTTGGCTTTTGATATCTAGATCGTTCCATTTGTACCAGGTGTATATTTGTGAGTCTTTGTGTTTATAAAATGTGTTTGTTATATAGAGCTCATGTTGGCTGCATAACTCTATCAGTCTACTTCCATTATCATTTCTTTCATTCTGTTGGTCTCCAAAAGCTCCAAGATATTTTTCTATGTTCATTCTGTTACATCCTAGTCTTTCATTGAAGTCTCCCATAGCTATGATGTTGTCTTGCCTCTCTATTTTATTTAGCACGTCAGGGATGTCTTCGAAGAACTCCTAGCATTCTTGCTCATGTTTGTTTGTGTTACATGGTGCGTATATTTGCACATATGTTGATATGTAGTAATTGTCTGTCCTTTTATTCTCACTGTTATGATTCCTTCTTATACATATATATATATTTCATTTCTAATATTATTCTTGCTAGCCGTGGTTCAATTATTATTCCTACACCTTGTCTTGCCCTTTCTTGCTGTTGCACTCAGGAGTAGACAAACGTATAACTGTAGTGGATCTGCTTGCATCCTAACCCTTTTATTCCAGTGTTCGATATTTCCATCAGTCCAATTTTCCTCTTTTCCATTGTTTCTATGAGTTCTTATTTACTGTTAAAACCGTTGATGTTCAGTGAGCCTATTATATGAATCGCTGATCTATGTCATAGCCCATTAACATTGCCGGGTCTCTATCCATTTGGGTCAGTCCGATTGCATTTTTTAGTTTTTCTACGGGCAGTATGAAAATCCCCTGCCGGCTTACTAGGCCAGACTAGGTTTAGGACAAAAATCTGACCAAGGGGAGTCCGTACCCCCTGGCGAGCCAGAGCCCCTTTGGTCCACGACCTCGAGATTATGGTTTCCCGGTCTACACCACGGGAAGGTGGGAGTTGACTTGTGTAGTCTGCTGGTCATCGGTAGACAACTAATTTTCACTTTTCACCCCTCCTGGGGTCTACAAGGTGTTGACAGCGCCTGGTCCAGCAGCCAGCAGGGTTAGGATCGGCCAGCCTCTCCCAGGAGAACAATTTGTCACAACTGAAATAATTAACAGCGAAAAAAAAGAGAACCGATAAGTGAATAAAAACAAATCATAACAAGATGGAGGCAGTACTTCGAACAACTTCTCAACATTCCATCAGATGCCACAGGAATTCAGGAAACCGAAACAGATGCCATCGAAGAACTAGGACCAAACATACTGAAAGAAGAAATTGGAGAAGCCTTTGGATTAGCCCCATTGAACAAATCACCGGGGCAAGATGAAATAGCAAATGAACTAATTAAAGCAGCTACATAGACTATTTAAACATGTTTGGGTAAAACAACAGACACCACGAGACTGGGGAAACGCCATGGTTATTCTAATTTGGAACTTAAGCATCTAGTATACACAGCCATTACCACAACATGGACAACAATCACCTTCGGGTGTTGGACCCTAACTATAACTTCTCCTTGAGTTGAACGGGGTAGGGGTAATGGTGAAATCGAATCGAAAAAAAAAAAAAACCAAAGGCAGTGAAAGAGGCTGCATACAATACCTAGGCATTTCCATTTTGAGTCATATTGGAAAAATATTTTGCAAACGTCTTGAGGAAAGGTTACGAACTCCAGCTAAGCGAAACACAACTTGGATTTAGGAAAAACAAAGGATGCACAGATGCCATCTTTGCTCTAAGACAACTTGTAGAAAAATCAATCGAAATTTATCAAACACCCTACTTAGCCTTTGTCAACCAAGAAAAGGCATTTGGTAGAGTAGATAGAAACTAGCTGTGGGAAATCATTAAATGCATAGAGTGATGTCGGATACGTTGGGTGAATCTCAAAGTGATAGAGGAAAGCTGAAGTTCCTCTCTCCCCATGTGATGCTGCCCGTTGTAATTATATTAGCCTTTGGTGGCTCAATTGTCCATAAATAGAATCTCGGAGAACCAAGGAAGTTAGTTAGTTAGTTAGTCGACAGATCATCCTCATTGCACATCGAACCATTCAGTCCATAAGTGCTCGGATCCCCTCCTCAGCAAATCCCGCAACGTGTAGCGGCTAACGACGCCAGTTCTGTGTTGGTTTATCAATCTTCTTTGGCTTCCTGCGTAGTGTTCTTGTTTGGCCACCCCTCTTTTAATTTGCTGCTCTCGCAGTCTGGCCATTGTTGTAGATTCACAGTCATCACTTGGTTCTCGCAAACGTCTTACTTCTCGTAGAGCATTCAGAATGTCGGCCTGGTCCATGGCGCGTCCGCCTTCCACAGTAGCCTCACCTGCGAGCTTGTCAGCCCGCTCATTTCCTTGTACTCCCGCATGCCCTGGCACGAAGATGAAACTAATCTTTGCCAGTCGAGACCGCTCCAGAGGCAGCAACCATTCTCTTCGGATCGACCCCTCCTCTATCCTCTTGATCATGTTCATTGAGTCGCTAAGGAAACAAGCCCAGTGAATGTCTATGTCTCGAGCCATGTTATTGCTTTACTTACTGCCATGACTTCCATGGTCAGGCTACTTGTGGTTTCAGTGAAAGCACCAGAGTCCTCCTTCACAATTCTCCCTCCGGCCCGAGCTGTAAAGGCCCATGAGCTTCTCACATGTCGGACGACCGACCCATCTGTGTAGATGACCGCGTCACTGTCTAGCGAATTCTCGAAAATCAACGCTTGTACTTCAGCCTCAACAGCAGCCGGATTTTCTTGTCTGCATTTTCTATCTAGTTGGATGCAAACTGAAAAGGATGTGCAGAAGTCTGTTGGCACTTGCACCCACTCCTCGCCAGGTTCTAAGTCCTCAAGTGAACACACCTGTTGAAGAATGTCTTCGGCTTGACCCATCCACGACCGTCCTCTTTTTAACCTGCTGCCCTTCATCTTCCTAATTTCACTATGCAGTGGATGTTGTGTGTTTGCGTTAATTCTGAGGAAGGCGCGTGCCCTGCAACCTTGTATTCTCTCTTCAATGGTTGGAAAGTCAAGAAGGTAGCGCATCGCCCTGCATGCTGTACCAAGGAAGTCCCCAAGGCTAATACTAATAATAGTCTTGTGGATTTCCCCTGCCCCTCCTCTCTCAGCTAATTAATTAATTTCTAGGGTATGTTAATAAATGACAAGAATAAAGTAAACGATCAAAGAGTTTTTCAACACTCACAGTGGAAATGAAATCTCCTCATATTTACTAAACACCAAACTGGGGTATTGGTTATTCTGTCAAAGAAAACAATAATATCTTCCAAAGGCCATGATATAAATATATACCATTAATGCCCCACACATTCACTTCAACAAAATATCAACACAAATCTCAGTTCCCCAGCGGGTTGAGTAATATACATATGAAACAGAAGGAATAAATATCAAGGACAGGAAGATGTAATTTCCTATACTTAGGTGCTCAAAGACAAAGAAGCGCAACACTAACTTTTAGTGGGCCAGAGAAGAAAAGACAATAAGAAGAAATAGAGAAAGAGCACTGTATATATTCTCCTCAGTTAACAAGAAAAGGGGTAGAATTAGACAGAAGATTCCAGGAGTTCTTAGGGCGAGGGATATACTGTTGTACATCCCAGACAGAAGATTACACTGCTGGACTGTAACAGGATCAATGAGTTTACACAACAAACTACAGACTAAACAAAACAAATTAAGAACAACAAAATTAGGCTTTTATTGACAGAACTACATGATTCAGTGGCAAACAGGCATCCTGACATGTCACACAACTGACCTATACAGAAATGGGAACCTATGTTCCCACAGTAATCACTGCTGCCTAACATCGCTATGCACATGACTAGGTACCCATCTCCACAAACCAACAAGGACATGGCAACAACAGAGCCTCAACGTAAGCAACAACAGTAACAACAGGTATGGACTCGCTATGGTTATCATCTCAGGACTCATGGACAGTTGGTACGTACAGAAATGGGAATCTGTAATCCCACAGTTAGAGACAACTGCTGCCTAGCACTAACTACAGGGGCGGTCTCTAAATGACAGTGAGACCTCAATCATGTTCAGTTGAGTCGAAGGGCACCCTCAATACCCACACAAGACATCCGCATCACATAAGTCGACTGGGACCAGATACAGCGAAGAACCATAACATAACGAATAACAAAACTATAACCCTAACAGCAGAGATATAGTGGCATAAACAGGTATAAACAGGTATACGAATGGGCATACGAAAGGGGATGTGAGTGGCCTACAACATTAACCAGAGCCGGGGCTCAAGTTTGCTCTACAACAACAACCATGGCCAGGGGTCACTACCAAGAGTGGGCTTACAAATTGCCAATCATTTTGATGGATTTCCTCGGTCCTCGTGTGTGGGCCACACAAGCCAGTCATGGTTAAATCTAGAGGCATTTGTGACTCCCTGCTCTGGTCCAGTGACTGGGGAGGGCTGGTTAAAGCCTCCCTATTTTATACTACAGCGATCTACATAATCGCTCCTTCGGCCACGGTTGTCTGGTTTTGAGAGACCGGGAAACTGACACACGCCTCTATTTATCCTTGCTTCCAGAGCGGCTTCCCATCGTACCCCAGGGCACTGCAAGGGATGCTGGTATTGGTAGCATCATCAACATCATGTGTCGCGTCAGGCTATCACACATATCTTTGTTGAATTGTACAAAGTACAAGTCTATGGAACCCAGTTGTAAAGAATGTTCATTGCCACCAATATACTGAGTTATAAGAGTGAGTGTTGATCTGGCCTAGGTAGTGGTTAGTTGATTAATTCTCCACTTATGGGTTAAAGTAAAAGTCCCCTGTTCTATGTAGGTTGATACCATTTTACCTCTCCTGAGTGGTTAGTTGAAACTCTTGCAGGTAATTTCTTTCATATTAGTCTTCTTCATCAAGAGTCAGGTCTGGATCTAGATGGGTACAATAAGTACCTGAAATTCCAGCATCAAACATATATCTACTGATATCATCAATACATAAACATATATCTACTGATATCATCAATACATCTATTTCTATCTACATTAGAAATGGAAGAAGGTAAAAAAAAAACCTTTAGAAAAAAAGGAAAATAAAGTGAATTTTGACCCCAGGGAACAATAAACATCCCTCCATAGTTATATTGTTCCATTTCTCCACTTCCCCGGCCCACATCCCTCCACAGTTATATTGTTTAACTTCTCCACGTCCCCGGCCCACATCCCTCCATAGTTAAATTGTTCAATTTCTCCACTTCCCCGGCCCACATCCCTCCATAGTTATATTGTTCCATTTCTCCACGTCCCCGGCCCACATCCCTCCATAGTTATATTGTTCCATTTCTCCACTTCCCCGGCCCACATACCTCCATAGTTAAATTGTTTCACTTCTCCACTTCCCCGGCCCACTTCCCTCCATAGTTATATTGTTCCATTTCTCCACTTCCCCGGCTCATATCCCTCCATAGTTATATTGTTCCATTTCTCCACGTCCCCGGCTCACATCCCTCCATAGTTATATTGTTCCACTTCTCCACGTCACCGGCTCACATCCCTCCATAGTTATATTGTTCCACTTCTCCACTGTCCCCGGCCTCACATCCCTCCATAGTTATATTGTTCCACTTCTCCACGTCCCCGGCTCACATCCCTCCATAGTTATATTGTTCCACTTCTCCACGTCCCGGCTCACATCCCTCCATAGTTATATTGTTCCACTTCTCCACGTCCCCGGCTCACATCCCTCCATAGTTATATTGTTCCACTTCTCCACTTCACCGGCTCACATCCCTCCATAGTTATATTGTTCCACTTCTCCACGTCACCGGCTCACATCCCTCCATAGTTATATTGTTTCCACTTCTCCACGTCCCCGGCTCACATCCCTCCATAGTTATATTGTTCCACTTCTCCACTTCACCGGCTCACATCCCTCCATAGTTATATTGTTCCACTTCTCCACGTCCCCGGCTCACATCCCTCCATCAGTTATATTGTTTCACTTCTCCACTTCCCCGGCCCACATCCCTCCATAGTTATATTGTTCCATTTCTCCACGTCCCTGGCCCACATCCCTCCACAGTTATATTGTTTCACTTCTCCACGTCCCCGGCCCACATCCCTCCATAGTTATATTGTTCCATTTCTCCACTTTACCGGCCCACATCCCTCCACAGTTATATTGTTTCACTTCTCCACGTCCCCGGCCCACATCCCTCCATAGTTATATTGTTTCACTTCTCCACTTCCCCGGCGCACATCCCTCCACAGTTATATTGTTTCACTTCTCCACTTCCCCGGCCCACATCCCTCCATAGTTATATTGTTCCATTTCTCCACTTCCCCGGCCCACATCCCTCCACAGTTATATTGTTCCATTTCTCCACTTCCCCGGCCCACATCCCTCCATAGTTATATTGTTCCATTTCTCCACTTCCCCGGCCCACATCCCTCCATAGTTATATTGTTCCATTTCTCCAAGTCCCCGGCCCACATCCCTCCATAGTTATATTGTTTCACTTCTCCACGTCCCCGGCCCACATCCCTCCATAGTTATATTGTTCCATTTCTCCACTTTACCGGCTCACATCCCTCCATAGTTATATTGTTCTCCATGTCCCCGGCCCACATCCCTCCATAGTTATATTGTTCAATTTCTCCACTTTACCGGCTCACATCCCTCCATAGTTATATTGTTTCACTTCTCCACGTCCCCGGCCCACATCCCTCCATAGTTATATTGTTCCATTTCTCCACTTTACCGGCTCACATTCCTCCATAGTTATATTGTTTCCCCTTCCCCCCTTCTCCGGCACACATCTCCCCTTCCCCCATAGTTATCTTGTCCCAGACATTATCGTCCCACGCGCAATATGTTTCATTTTTCTCCATTTTATTTGTCTTAACAGCCAACCTTCTACAATACTGAGTGCTTGTGGTATACACCCGTTTGATCTCTCTTTTGTTCAATGAATTGTTAACACTTGTCAGGAAGACTTAGTTTCAAAGGCGCACATGTGGCTTTTAATTGGCGCGTTAAATGTGCACATTTCACTGACTCATGTTTCTGCAGAAATACACGCGCTCTCAGTTCTCTGTTGCTCTTCCTTCTGTTGCATTTCATACATGCTTTTAATGCTCTATTCTTTGCAGAGCAATATTTATTCTTACCGTAGGTTCTTTAACCACATTTCCATGGCCAGTCAGCGATCAACTTAGCTATTCACAACTGCTCATTCTCCATCGATAAACATATTTATGAACATATTTGTTTCATTGTGTGTCATTTATCTGCGTGTTGCATTGATATCATCATCCAGTGCCTTGGCGGCTGACGTGGGCGACCATGCCTCTCCATAAATTACGATCTCCGACGTCATGGATCAATTCGTGTGTTAATTTCCTTCCGTGCCATGACACAAGACTATCAAGAATCTTCTCACGTTGTCTTCCTCTGTCTCTCTTTCCTCAAATCTGTCCGGTTGTTACAACATATTCAAGTTTTTGTCGTTTAATAACGTGGCCAATAAACTATGACTGCTTCTTTCCGATTTTGTGATAAGTTGTTCTTGCGACTTAGATTCACTGAAAACGTCCTGATGGCCCAGTTTGGCTCTCCAATTAATTTTCATCATTCTTCTATAAAACCATATCACCACGACTTCCACGGAATTTTTCGCCTCTTCACTAATTGTCCAGGATTCACTACCGTATGTTAAAACTGGTTCCATGTGTCACTTGTTTAAATTCCAGAGAGAAGGTTGGACTCAACAAGCACATCTATAAAACTGATTATCTGTTGGGGTTATTGCCTGACTTTGGTCTACACTCCTCTCTTCTGTCTTCCCTTCCATATATCTACTTCTGTCACTCTCTCTATTATTCTCTCAACACATACTCCGACAACATTTCCTTTCAACATATAATAAAAGATTTATTAATAAAGAAAACTATGTCCGGTGTGTGTATGGATATTGTCTGTGTAGTTGCTATTGTATTCTATGGTTGTGGACAGAATGAACTCAGAATGTCTATCAGCTGTATCTTCTCGCCAGTCATTCTTCACGATTACAGGACATCACATCAACAGGACAGAGCTCACCCGGGATGATCCGTAGGCTTGAATCTGATGGTAAATCCGTTAGTGAAATGAAAACAAACGGTTCACCATTGATTCACCGTATTGCTATAAAAGTCCCGTAAGTTATGACTGTGCCCAAATCGGTTTCATGATATTAAGTATCCATCATCAAAAAAAGAAAACCACCACATTGTCAATGTTCTTCCTATTGTCTATTATGATTATCACTATTGTCTTTTGTCTATTCCTTCTACCCTATGTAGGCAAGTCGTATGTAGGTTGAAGTCTCTGCTTGCCCCACCTTAACATCTTTTTCTGTTTAGGAGCCCGTGGTATATGCGTGTTAGCATACAGTCTTCTGTATTTTACTTGATGTTAGTATTTGTTCATCTGAACGAACTATTTAGGTTCTTTCTGGATCTAAGTATGTACTTATTGGTTCACGTAGAGTAGGTTTTTCTTTCTTCTCTAATGTCCCTAGAAACTGGGAACCTGTGGATGAATATAACAAGTCGAGTGGTAAGCGTCCGCCCCTTACTCCTAACTTATGCAAGTGTCCTTCTCCAGCCATAATGACAAGGCTTTCGAAGTCACCATCCGCATAAGACATAAGAATTCACCTCAGTCTAAAACACCCACTAATAATATGTAATGATAAAGGTAATACACGCTCATCTAATTTCCTATTCTAAAACGATATTTTAATATACCTTATACACATCTATGTTCCTATATAGAATTAATGTAGATCCACGAATCGAAATTAATCCTCAGCCAAGCACTTTATCCATATAAGGGGAGGATATTCTTTTCATTACAGGACAACATAATTCTATCTTTCCGTCCAGTTGGGGAACACACACTAAACTGACACAAAGAAGTGGCCACTCTCTTTAGATCATCTTTGTCTCCCATCGTCCTTGACATTGCTGGACAAAGCAAATTCAGACTTCATTATCCTAGTTTGTGGAAAATTCCAGATCTGGGCTTTTCCGTATATCCCCTACCTCCATAACGCAATAGACTGATCCATGATGCTGTCTCTCTTTGTCGCTACCCAAATTTTCCACTCGGACAATTACCTGTCCGGTTAGTCGGCTATTCCCTGTCTTGACCCACATACACATGCGCTTGGTCACTCCTTGGTTACCCTTCTCTACCTGGGTATTCTGATCTGTAAGTATCAATGAATCATTAACCTGCAGTCTTTTCCGTGACATAGGCCCCCTCTTAAGAGATTAGACCGCGTCGAATCTTTCTCACTGTAGGTTTGATTCCCATGATCCACAACCCTAGTCTTCTTCCTCCGGATCTGGATGTCTGGATAAGAAATCTGCTCCTACATTCTCCTTTCCAGGGATGTATTCCACTGTGAAGTGGTATGGTTGCAGCAATAATGACCATCTCACAGTCTGGCGTTTAACTTCTGTGATGTAGCTAGGAACATCAAGGGTTGATGATCTGACTGGACCGTAAACTGTACTCCGTACAAGTATGGTTGAAATTTTTGTACAGCCCAATACGAGTGACAAGCACTCTCTTTCAACCGTTGAATAATTTTTCCTCTGCGGTAGAAGCTTCTTACTGGCATACGCTACAGGTTTCAAAATTGAAGCATCGTCTATTCCTTCTTGTAATAAGGCTGCTCCTAATACCGATCCCACTCGCATCTGTTCTTAGCACAAATGGCTTTGTGAGGTCTGGAAGTTGTAGAACTGGCTTGTTCACCAACGCCTCCTTTAATTGACTGTAGGCCTCCTCACATTCTGGCGTCCATATAACTGCATCTGGAAGTCCTTTTTTTAAGGTCTCTGTTAATGGATTTCCCAGTTCGGTAAAATGAGGAATGAACTTTTGATAAAATCCACACAATGATAGGAAGGATCTTATATCTTTCTTTGTTTTAGGCCTCGAAGCTCGTCTGACTTTTTCCAGGTTCTTCGCCTCCGGGACAATTTTCCCGGGAGTGATGGTATGACCTAGAAATTCCAGAGTTTGGTAACCAATCATGCACTTGGTTGGTCGCGCCGTCAGCCCGGCTTCCCGGAGCCGATCGAAAACTCTCTCTAAGGATCCCAAATGGTCATCTAATCTGTCACTGGCAATCAGTATATCATCCATGAATGAGATAATGGCCGGGTCACGTAGAGGATCCAACAACGCTCTCATCATGCGAGTAAATACACTAGGCGCATTACTGAGTCCAAAAGGCATGACATTGAACTCATAGTGTCCCGTAGGTGTGCTGAAAGCTAGTAGATGTCGAACTTCTGGTTTGACCGGGATCTGATAATAACCCCTACTCAGATCTACTTTAGAGAAATACTTGGCCTTATGGAGCCTGGCGAATAACTGGGTTGGATTCGGCAATGGTTCCACTTGGAACTGGGTATGACTATTCAAAAGTCTGATAGTCAATGCACAGCCGGTGTTCTCCACTCGGTTTTCGTAACAACACCACTCCAGCATTATATGGGGATGTGGATGGTGCAATCACCCTCATCCTCCAACAGTTTCTGTATCTCCTCCTCCAACGCCTTCTCTTTAGCAAATGGTACTGGGTAGATTTTTTGGCGAACCGGATCCGGCGTAGTTAAGGTCATCTCGAACTCAACTAGCTCCGTCCGTCCTGGTTTATCCGTCAGGATCTGCTTATGGGATTTGAGAACCTGGCCAATTTTTTTCCTCTCTTGGAGAGTCAGATCAGGGTTCACCTGTACTTCCCGATAAGTTTCCTGGTTTATTAGAGGATATTCCCTCCCCTCATCTGGTCCGGTTTCAGTTTCCACTGCTACCGCCATTGCCATGAGATGGGCTGCTCCTTCCCGGGTTCTTTCTGCATATTTTCTCAAGAGATTAATATGAAAAATCTTCGACTTTCCCCGGATCCGTATTTGATAGTTGGTTCTGGATACCATCCTTTCCACGGGAAATGGTCCTTGCCATCCTATCTCCAGTTTGTTGTTTCCCGTTGGGAGTAACAACAAGACTTTGTCTCCCACCTCAAGAGCTCTGTCTCTAGACCTACGGTTATAGTATTCCGCATGTCTCTTCCTGGCCTTTCTCAAGTTTCGAGTGGCCAGAGCCCAGCCCGTGTGAAGTTTTTCCTTCAGTTCCTCCACGTATTTGTACGAGGAGATCACCTCTTCTGAGGTTTCTTCTTCCGTCCAACTCCTCAATAACGCTTCCAATGGTCCCTTGATTGGTCGACCAAACACCAGAGTTGCTGGCGGTACTCCTGTTGAGCCATGTGGCACTTCCCTAGTGCCAGGGTCTGTGTCTGGGTCTATCTGAATGAGCTACTATCAATACTTGTGTAGCAACACTTCTCGTGTCCAACAGGGGATGATTCTTTCTTCTCTTCTTCTCCAGTCAGAACCCTGGTCATCTCGCAGCACATGAGTATATCATGGTTACTCGATCATACGTCATAAACCTCACCCACTCGAACTGCAGTTAACTCGAACAAGAGTGAACATAAAGACTGTTATAAGTTTCCTACGTATAATATACACAATCACATAGTCGAAGATATCATCACTTATTCGACAGTCACATCACATTACACTACATCACAGATAAATGCGTGGCTCAATATAGAGCCATAACGCTGTCTACTTTTCACCATGTCCACACAGGACGATGGATCAACGCCGACTGCCTTGGCCCGAGCTCACTTCCTGTCACCTGGGAAGTGAGTTCCAACGTTTTTCACGTTGTGTGGAAAGCCCCTGCTTTCCACGTTCCCGTGTTCAATTCTGAACACAGTCGCAACCTGTACTCTATGACCCAGGCTATAACTGAGCCATGCCATGACGTCGTCAGGCTCATGGCATTCCCCCCTTCCACGGGCAAAAATTGAGAATCAATTTTTGAAATATCCAATTTTTAGTTATGTAAGCAATATTAATGTAGTTCTAATTCTAATTTAACTATCTGTCGTCTTTCCATAAACCTTGTTAAGTTCTTGTCACTCTGAAATATACAACTAGTTAATTATTCTCATCAACATATAACGTACATCCAAATGCATACCTCTATTTTGTCCTACAACCTTTTATCAAATTCCTATATTACAATATCAATGTAACTGTTCTTTGTAACATTGAATCAGAATTTCTACATCTAAATTCTAATCTGTCTATATATGAACCCTCAGTTTGTAATATGACTCCGAGACTTAATATTTCCATTCTATTAATGCTATGATGGTATCATAATCAATTCCGCGTTTTATTGGCAGGTAGCGTCTATAGTGGTCATACAAGACTAACCATCACTCAGCTTCATCTGCTCATCCTCACCACTCATTTGCTAAGCCACTCGTCCCAGGTCTAGAAGATCAGCTGTTATCGCGTTACATACAAGGCCACCTGTACAACGCAAGCCAGCGTTCCCATGGTAGACAGACTGATACCCGACTGCAAGGATTATCCAAGGAAGATACTAAGTTCCAAGTACCGCCAGCACATCTTTGCTGTTTTCGCGTTACCATACTTGACCACCCGCATCCCCAGTCAGTCAACCACTGCAGCCACAGCCTTCCACCACCGCCCATGCCTATACAAAGTTCCAAGTACCGCCAGCCTAAACATCCTCTTTGACTCTGTCGTTGTAGACCCAGCGTATAGCAATGAACATAGTTGCAGCTAATAAGCCTGAGAGCATCTTATATTACTGGCCGTTTCGTTCCATTTGACCAACTCATTACGCTTCAACTGCCACAGCTTCTATTGTGTCTTCATCCTCTATATCGTACTCTCATCAATTTCATTAATGATTCCAATACTAAGTATCCTATAAATCTAAACAATTTCTTCTTATATTAATCAAAATCAATCAACAAATATCAATAAATGCAACATAATAATAAATATGAACACAAATATATGTCTCCATCAATCAATTAATAACATAATTAAATAATATCTATACTCAACCAATAAGTAATTATATTCTCATTACTAAAATTATATAGCATTTACATAAATAGTTCACAATATTCATTAATACGTATAAATAATAAATATGTAATAGTAATAATAATTATCTAACACCCAACATCAATCATATAATTATATAACCTATAATATAATGCTATATTTGCAATAATAACAATCATTGCTTATAATTTAAGTTCTCTATTCCATAAAATAATTACTAATCAATCTCTATATAATTACATAATCATACTCATATTGCAATATAGCTTCCTTTCCAATAACATCTCTTCAATTTCAATTCTAACTCAACCTGTATGGCTATGTGGCACCATGACCACGTGTTAGTAATACATGCAATCAATCATCAAGTTATTTACATAGGTTAGTTCTGTACAGTCAGTTAATTCATAGTGCCTCCATACATGAGTGAGTCTCCATCTGCCACTAAACCACACATATTAACAACCTGCAATGCGAGACCGCCATCACACAGCGAGCACACACTCAGCTCACCCGGTGTTAGCAACCCCACATTAAATGATGCCAATACCCATATGGTTTTACCTACCCACTACTGTTGTCAATCACAAAATCTTTCAAAATTAAAATATAAACCTAACAAATATTCGAAATGATCTGTGCCGCCGGTCCCCGTCACGGATTATCATTTAACACATTCATTCCATTCACATCAACCACCATAACCCGTATCAGAGATCAGCCGCCCACATGACGTAACTTATCATACTATCAATATTGACAAAGTCATCTCCGGTTTCCATCCCAACTGATGTTTTCTCCCAGCGATCTCTGCCAATGCCGTGCTAGAGTCGACCAGTCTGATGTTACCAAAGAGAACACTGCACTGCCAAACACCGCTCGGATATCCACCCATTTGACATGAATTCCCATTCACTAAAGATAGTATTAACCAAAATCCACTAATGAAAATTAAACCAACTACCACACTCAACCATAGCATGCAAGACATAATGATGTTAACCTAAATAATTTTCCATGCCACAAACTCAACTTCAGAGAAATTTATACAGTGGAAAATATGAACTAAATGCTTAGAAATTATGTTCCACCATAGCCCAAAACAATGTCGCGTATCATAACCCAGAGACGCGACACCGGTCAGGTGTTGATGTAACACAACCTCACAAGCTGTTATCATTTGTAAGCTATTTTTATTTCTAGACCACTCTTTTCCGCAACAACACTCTGTTGTGTATCATTAACCCATACACACAACAACAGTTAGTCGAACCTACAATCCCATATGCCCAACACCCCGCATAGCAAGTCCCCCGCCACATAACAATTACCCATGCCATATTTCGGAAGGCTGCTCTACAAGATGCGAAACATTCTTGAGAAATGCTCTTGTCGGCACAGAAAGATTACCCACGAACCATGCCGGCAATGCACGTCTCCAGTTGTAAACAAACTCACTCATGCGAAATTCACTTCGCCAGGTGTTTATTCCCTATCTGTTAATTTTCCACTGGACAAACAATTGCCAATTCTATTTTAAATAACAATAAAATACCTGAAGAAAAATAATAATATCCTCCTCAAACCTGCATGCACGAAATGATGATGATCTAAATTAACCAAACTTCTGCATGCAATAAATCATTAAGAACCAAACAAAATAATTACTAAAATTATAACAAAATTCAGAAATCATGCATAAAAGTAACCTATAACCAAAATTAATTATAACAACATAACCGTAAAATATTCTACAGTATCGTTCACTAATCACTACTATCATCTTATTATCGTATAGTTATACTGTTCATTAAGATATTGGTTTCCACACATAAGTACTAGTACTCCTTAACTATTATTACACTAACTGTGAACTAGTACGTTGTTCAATAATTATAATTATAGTTATTTCCTAACGTAGGCTGCACTCAAATTATTACATAATGCTACTACTTTACTACCAAGTAATTTTATATGCATTCGTTAGGTTACTGTCACATAAAACAAATTCACAATTACATATCTAACACAAACTAAACAATAACAACATATCACAAATATAACTACACATGCTTAATAATAATATAGACTAATGTTAAATACTAATTGCACAACGCTAATGGCTTCTATATTGCCTATTCTTAGCTTAAACTGTCCTGCTGTTTGTTTACAACTCTCCTAACTTACACTGTCTAATCACACAGTTACAATATTTAACCTAATTTCAGTTGATCCAATAGCGCCTAGAGTTAATGTTTTTACGGCAGCTATGAACTACACACACACCAGGCCCCACGAATATACCACGGCGTTCTGTCAAATACCGGCGCTTTACAAGTTCACTCAGTTCCGGTGTTTATTATAAAATGTTCACGTTTTATAAGTAGGTTATTTCAGCCTGGCTGATCACATCCTGACGTCTCAACTTGTTAACGTGTGTCGGTTCTTGAATTTACACACTGTAGCCAGCTACGACTGTCGCTTCTCTGTTGACCATATGTTCATCAACACAGTAGACCTGTCGACCGTCTGACCTCGCTTGTTGACACAGCAAGCCTGTCACAACTCTGTAGGCCTGATTCATATTTTCTCTTGCTGTAACCTGGTTTTAACAGTTCGTACGGGGAATTCCCATGTTTACATGTGTCCATTGCCTCATTAACATAATCAATACTTGCTGTTGACGCCTTGATTTGTCTTTATTCACACTTCTAATAATTTCACAGTTCAACTTAGTGACACCTTTGTAAGAAATCAAATTCTCTTGTTCTTTAAAGTCCTGCAACCATATCTTCAATCACATAGTACTAACTGTTTATATACTTTACATAGTCACATTTCCAATACTTGATAAGACATTTAATTATTACACTTGTTGACTACATCTTTTTGCCGAATCTGTTCAATTGTTCACATGCCTTTTATAATGCGTACAGTTCAACGCCTGTTTTGTCATTTTAAATTCATTATGATAGCAGGAGTTGGTGATTATGTTTCTCGTTTCATCATGTGTGATATCAACTTTTCCGTTAGCCAATTCTCTACTTGTAGAATGATACTTTGTGGCTTAAACTTTACGTTGGCACGTGTTACGTATGTCAAATCATCATCTGTGGCCTCAGGATTCATATGGACGATAAACCCCCAAGTGCCAGGGTCTGTGTCTGGGTCTATCTGAATGAGCTACTATCAATACTTGTGTAGCAACACTTCTCGTGTCCAACAGGGGATGATTCTTTCTTCTCTTCTTCTCCAGTCAGAACCCTGGTCATCTCGCAGCACATGAGTATATCATGGTTACTCGATCATACGTCATAAACCTCACCCACTCGAACTGCAGTTAACTCGAACAAGAGTGAACATAAAGACTGTTATAAGTTTCCTACGTATAATATACACAATCACATAGTCGAAGATATCATCACTTATTCGACAGTCACATCACATTACACTACATCACAGATAAAATGCGTGGCTCAATATAGAGCCATAACGCTGTCTACTTTTCACCATGTCCACACAGGACGATGGATCAACGCCGACTGCCTTGGCCCGAGCTCACTTCCTGTCACCTGGGAAGTGAGTTCCAACGTTTTTCACGTTGTGTGGAAAGCCCCTGCTTTCCACGTTCCCGTGTTCAATTCTGAACACAGTCGCAACCTGTACTCTATGACCCAGGCTATAACTGAGCCATGCCATGACGTCGTCAGGCTCATGGCACCTATAAGCAAAAAGGGCTGCCGGGATGTATTCATCCCACCTATCCGGTTTTTCCTGGGCCAATTTTCTGAGCATTGTCATCAACGTGCCGTTGAAACGCTCTACTTGTCCATTAGCTTGAGGGTGGTAGGGACTGGTATGTATATGGTTGGAGTGGAACACCCCAAATACCTCCTCCATGAGTTTCCCACAAAACTGTGACCCATTATCCGTCAGAATCTGATTAGGGAAACCTAATCTGGTAAAAGTCTCCATCAATGCATCAGCCACTCTTTTCGAGTCAATGGTTGACAATGGTATGGCTTCACTCCACATTGAACAGCAATCCACCATGGTGAGGATATACATGTTCCTCTTCTTGGTCCTAGGAAGAGGACCCACTATATCGATGGCTACCCTCTCGAAAGGAGAGTTCATGATGGGCATCTCACCCAACACCACCGGTGCTGTCCAGTGTTTCGGTGCCACCCGCTGGCACTCTGGGCAGGACTTTACATATCGACTCACCTCTCCCGTCAATCCTGGCCAATAATAATGACAGGAAATCCGCTGCATGGTGGCGGCGATACCCATGTGTCCACTGAACGAAATGGTATGCCCCATCTGAAGAATTTGGGCACGGTAGGCCTTCGGGACTACCAATTGACCGTGTAGGTTGTCTCCCCTTCCGGCTCTCCGGTATAGTAGCCGATTCTTCATGTAGTACTGTCCGCGTTTGGGTGGGACAGCACTCTTCTGCAACTTCTTGTAGCACGGACGTAAACTATCATCCTCACTCTGGGCCGTTCGTAACTCCCCGGGCATTGGGTTTGAAATCCTTTCCTCTGCCTGATCCGTTTCCTTCTGAGAGCGTGTCTGCATAGCTCCCATGTGAATTGGTTCCTTAGGCATTCCCAGAAAGACATACCGGCAACCGAGGATGACTGGAAATATGGGATCACTCAATACGGCGGCCTTGATTGTGCCAGTGACGTATCTTGACCGAATCTCCACTTGAGCAATGGGTAACTTCATGGCTACAGCACTCTTAGTCGCAGGCTGTATCTCCATGGTCTCCCCTGTGAGTTGTTCGGGGGATACTAGATCCGCCGAAATCACCGCTTCCCCATCCAGTCCCGTATCGTATAAACATTGGACTGGTTGTCCATTCACCTCAATCAGTTCCACCACCGAGGGTCTCCCTTGGTCCGGAATGTCTTCCCCCTCCTCGACTTTTCCCTGGGATCCCTCGAGGGGTTCATCGAGGCGTGTTTCGAAGGGACCGTCATTTGCCTTGCCTCGGCATTCTGCAGTCGTATGGGCTTTCGACCTGCAGTGTGTGCACCATGTTCCCTTCCTAGGTTTTCGTGTGTCCTTTTTGTTCCTTTCTCCTTCGCCGACCTCAGCCTTGTCTGTGATCCCCTTCTTATAATTCACTTGGCATGCCGCGAAGTAAGGATTTTTCGGTTTCGATCTGCAGTCTTTTGTGTTGTGAGATGCCGCCTTGCAAATCGAGCACCACTTCTCGGACCACGGTCGTTTCGCTGGAGAATTCGAGGTGTTCTTGGTTCCTTCCTTCACCTTCTCAGAACTCTCCGTTGACGTCTTTTTATAAGGTTCCCCTTTTGTTTCTTTTCCGTTCGTCGATTTCTTTCTGTCTTGTTTTTCCTGACCTTTGGTTTGTGTACTTAGTTCTGCCGCCTCCCCATGTACTTCCACGAATCGTTCCGCCAGCTTGTTCACCACATCAATCCGTTCCGCCCCTTGTTCTCCCAAGAAGGTTCTGAGAGGTTTCGACATTTGCTTTCGCATTTGGTCTACCACCATCATCTCTTCGAGACTCTCATAATCCCTCTGGAATTCTGCCAAGTCCATCCATTTCTGTAGATAGGATTTCAGCCTCAGACTGTAGGCGGCGAATAGTTCTCCCGGCTCTCGTCTAGACGATCTAAACTTTTTCCGATATGTTTGTGCGGTGACTTCATAATGTTTCATCAAAGCTGCTTTCAATTCCTCGTACTGATTTTCCTGTCCTGGTGGTAGGCGTGTGTAGACCTCGTAGCCCGAACCACGTAAAGACTGGGATACTTTAAGAGCCCATCTGGTTCTATCTAGTCCCATAGCGATTGCCATAGCCTCGAACCGATCCAAAAACTGGAATATCGTTTCTTTACTTTCATCGTAGACCGCTAAGGGAAACTTCATGGCCTGGTAACCCTGTCCACTCATGTAGGTTGCTCCAGGTGAAGATGAACTTCCTTCTGCTGCATCTATTTCACCCTTAGTTTGTGTCTTGAGTTCTAACTCTTTCAAGCGGTATTCATGTTCCATTTCCAGTTTCTTGGTCTCCTGGTCCATTTTCTTGGCCTCTTGTTCCATTTCTAGTCGCTTGGTCTCCTGGTCCATTTTCTTGGCCTCTTGTTCCATTTCCAGTCTCTTGGTCTCCTGTTCTAGTTTCTTGGCCTCTTGTTCCATTTCTAGTCGCTTGGTCTCCACCTCTATTCTTCTCACTTCCAACTCGGCTTTCCGGTCTTCTCTTTCCCCTTTACGAATCTCTCTCTCTCTTTCTTGTATGTAATCAGTTAGCTCGGTACCAGCTAACCCAATTTCCTCCCCGTTGGCTCTCAGTTCTGCTGTAGTTACTTTAGGAGTTGCCATAGTTACAGCAGATAAGTCAGCAAGTTGAGTAAAGATCCCTCAAGGCAGAAAAGAAGTACTCACTATACAATTATATTCCACCTAGAACCTATACCATTTATCTATGTCTATCTAATATTATAAATCTACCCCACCACACAGTACATCACAACCACTCTCTCATCCACAAGAGGAGATATAGGATAAAGACTTATGTAGACGTGTGACCGTGTGACTAGGTATGTAATGTCTTACCACCTATCCACATTCACTCTGTCTGGAACTTTCTCACTGCAAAGTCACCAGCATTAATGAAATGTTTCTACCATATATGTAATGGCACCATATATCCAATGGACGTCCTTCCATTAAAAGTCATCAATATATACTTATATTCCTTCCAATCAGTATGTCCCAACATGTAGGTACTCCGCTATGCCTGTGCCAATATGCAAGTACCTCTCTCTATGCATATGCCTCTTTATGCTTTTAGGTCATATGAGTATTATGTATGTACGTATCCCGCTGCTCCCACCATTTATGTCACTTGTTTAAATTCCAGAGAGAAGGTTGGACTCAACAAGCACATCTATAAAACTGATTATCTGTTGGGGTTATTGCCTGACTTTGGTCTACACTCCTCTCTTCTGTCTTCCCTTCCATATATCTACTTCTGTCACTCTCTCTATTATTCTCTCAACACATACTCCGACAACATTTCCTTTCAACATATAATAAAAGATTTATTAATAAAGAAAACTATGTCCGGTGTGTGTATGGATATTGTCTGTGTAGTTGCTATTGTATTCTATGGTTGTGGACAGAATGAACTCAGAATGTCTATCAGCTGTATCTTCTCGCCAGTCATTCTTCACGATTACAGGACATCACATCAAACAGGACAGAGCTCACCCGGGATGATCCGTAGGCTTGAATCTGATGGTAAATCCGTTAGTGAAATGAAAACAAACTGTTCACCATTGATTCACCGTATTGCTATAAAAGTCCCGTAAGTTTATGACTGTGCCCAAATCGGTTTCATGATATTAAGTATCCATCATCAAAAAAAGAAAACACCACATTGTCAATGTTCTTCCTATTGTCTATTATGATTATCACTATTGTCTTTGTCTATTCCTTCTACCCTATGTATGCAAGTCGTATGTAGGTTGAAGTCTCTGCTTGCCCCACCTTAACATCTTTTTCTGTTTAGGAGCCCCGTGGTATATGCGTGTTAGCATACAGTCTTCTGTATTTTACTTGATGTTAGTATTTGTTCATCTGAACGAACTATTTAGGTTCTTTCTGGATCTAAGTATGTACTTTATTGGTTCACGTAGAGTAGGTTTTTCTTTCTTCTCTAATGTCCCTAGAAACTGGGAACCTGTGGATGAATATAACAAGTCGAGTGGTAAGCGTCCGCCCCTTACTCCTAACTTATGCAAGTGTCCTTCTCCAGCCATAATGACAAGGCTTTCGAAGTCACCATCCGCATAAGACATAAGAATTCACCTCAGTCTAAAACACCCACTAATAATATGTAATGATAAAGGTAATACACGCTCATCTATATTCCTATTCTAAAACGATATTTTAATATACCTTATACACATCTATGTTCCTATATAGAATTAATGTAGATCCACGAATCGAAATTAATCCTCAGCCAAGCACTTTATCCCATTATAAGGGAGGATATTTCTTTTCATTACAGGACACATAATTCTATCTTTCCGTCCAGTTGGGGAACACACACTAAACTGACACAAAGAAGTGGCCACTCTCTTTAGATCATCTTTGTCCCATCGTCCTTGACATTGCTGGACAAAGCAAATTCAGACTTCATTATCCTAGTTTGTGGAAAATTCCAGATCTGGGCTTTTCCGTATATCCCTACCTCCATAACGCAATAGACTGATCCATGATGCTGTCTCTCTTTGTCGCTACCCAAATTTTCCACTCGACAATTACCTGTCCGGTTAGTCGGCTATTCCTGTCTTGACCCACATACACATGCGCTTGGTCACTCCTTGGTTAACCCTTCTCCTACCTGGGTATTCTGATCTGTAAGTTATCAATGAATCATTAACCTGCAGTCTTTTCCGTGACACCATGTAACAAGCAAGAACTCTTTTTCTAACTTTCAAGGACAATGACTTATTGCACGACACCGTTCTTCATTTGATAGAATGCAGTTTTTGCTTGTCCTATTCTGTTCTCTAACTCTGTGATGTATCTTCCATCTGATGTTATCCATGTACCTAGATATTTGAATTTCTGTACTTGCCCCAAAGTAAAGTCCTGTACTTGAACTACACATTTAGGCACAATCTGTTTCTTTGAAATCACCATAACTTATGTCTTTTCATTATTCAAACTAAACAAAATTTTTTTTTTTCACTTTTTACAACCGCTGTATCTAACATTTTCGGTAGATCGTAATGACTTGTCGCTATCAAGGCGGTGTCATCAGCATAAAGTAAGTTATTTATTTAAGTCCGCCTACCACAGTGGTTCTCAACTGGTGGGGAATCCCCCCCCCTCCAGGGGGGAATTTTGGGGTTTTTTCGGGGGGGGGGGGGGGAATGAAGATTATTTCAAGATTGCGTTAATACAAGAACCGATTACTTGATCTTGTATTTCCCTTCATACTTTACGGTTCTGTACGTCTCACCCTTCTAAAATTCATTTTATAAAGTAAGTAGACCCACAAATCACGTTTTATGTGGACGTCTAGACTTGTTTTAGTATGTGCTATTAAATTTAGCTTCAGTTATTACATATACTGTGTAGGGGCAGGGGGAAATTTTTAGGGAGGAATTACGAAAGGGGGGAGGGGAGGATGACGTTCTAAAAATATGGTGAGGGGGGTAATGACGTCCTAAAAATATGGTGAAGGGGGGCACGGGCCAAAAAAGGCTGAGAACCACTGGCCTAGCAGGATCCCTGACATATTTTCTGTAGATCTCATTATATGTTCACTGTGCAATGAGAACAAATCAGAACACAATATACAATCTTGTCTAACGCCCTTCTTTATACACTGAAATGTTCATATAAGGTTATTGGTTCTCACGTCTGCTGTTTTCTGCCAATATATGTTCTTTATTATTGGCAGATCTTTGCCGTCAATGTACAGTTGTTCTAGTCATTGTATTATTTCGTGGTATTTCCCATTGCCAAATGCTGGTGTGTAGTCTATGAAGCAATAAGTACAGATCTATTTTTACTTCTATAGCACTTTCTAATAGTATCATGAGAATATATACAGCGTTGTTTGTGCCCTTACCCTCCACAAATCCATACTATTCATCACTAATTTTTGGTTTACTCTTGTTTCTTATTCTTTTCGTAATTATTCTGAGTAACAGTATTGACCACGTGACTCATAAGACCTATCGTGCGATGTTCTTCGCATTCTGAACGGCCTGGTTTCTGGACAGAGCTATAGAGATGGATAGGCCACTAGGAATGTACCACAAGTGTAAATGTCGTTTAAAAGTCCTCCCCGATGTGGATTCGAACACATTTCCACAGGGACGGCAGGCACGTGCGCTGGCCCGTACTCCCCGGGTCTACACGGTCAGTGGCTAAACACTGTCAACTATTTAGCAATGCTATAGGGGGCTGCGTGGTCTCGAGGTATGGTGTCCGCCTCGAGTGCTGGAGGTCCCGGGTTCAGGCCCCGGTGAGGACCAGGATGTTTTCACGTGGACTTCTAGTAATAAAATTCCCCCTGGTCTCTGAGTAGTGAGATCGGACGCCCGTGTGTATTGTTGCGCACGTAAAAAATCCCTTGGCAGTTGGAAATCGAAAAAGAGTAGCCTAACGGCTCTGCCCGGGCAAATTTTCGAGTTAAAAATCTACCCAAGTATTTCATGATTCTCGCCGGTGCTACCGAGTTCGTGCACTGAGCTGAGTTTCTCTAAACTCAGGTTTGATTAGGAGGAGAACGGAGCACTTATGGGTTACACCCGTGTGCCGTGATGTTGATCTATCGATTAAACTAAACTAGCAATGTTACAATTTTGTGTCTAGAATCGATTTTGTCTCAATTTTATGCCAGTGATTTATCAATGTTAAAACTCTATGTCTAGAACCGATTGTGCCTCGATTATATGTCAGCGACTTAGCAGTGTTACAGCTATGTGTCTAGAAGCTATTGTGCTTCAATTCTATGCCAGCAACTTAGTAATGTTACAACTCTGTATCGATGACCTGACTTGTTGAACTGGTCACATAGCCACGAAAACAAAATTTATTGCCATTGATGTACTGGACTCTAAATACACGAAAAGTATTAGAAAGAAGATGAAACAGAGAAATTAACATAAATAATATCGTGGTGCCGTCCAGTCAATTAGATCACAAACAGAGAAATGAACAACAGTAATAACAACAGTATGCTTCCTATTCCATTAGACACAGAGAAGTTAACAGCAATAACATCATCTGGTTAAATATTCTATCAGAACACAAAGAGAGAAATGAACAGCACCAATGTCAAGATACCCCCGTTCCATCAAAACACAGAAAAATGTACACCATTACTATCATCATGCTATATATTTCATCAGAACACAAAGAGAGAAATAAACATTAATAATATCACAACACATCCTGTTCTATCAGAACACAAACAGAGAAATGAATATCAATAGTAGCATGATACTTCCTGTTCACAGAGAACTTAAAATAGATAAATGAACATCAATAATACTGTGATACCTCCTGCTCACAGAGAACACAAACAGATAAATGAACATCAATACTATAACAACACGCCCTGTTCTATCAGAACACAAACAAATGAACATCAATAATACCCCGATGTATCCTGTTCCTACAGATACAAACAGAGAAATGGACATCAATAATACCACGATATCTCCTGTTCCCAGAGAACACAAACAGAGAAATGAACATCAATAATATGATACTTTATGTTCCCAGAGAACACAAACAGAGAAATGAACATCAATAATATGATACTTTATGTTCCCAGAGAACACAAACAGAGAAATGAACATCAATAATATGATACTTCATATTCCCAGAGAACACAAACAGAGACATGAACATCAATAATATGATACTTCATATTCCCAGAGAACACAAACAGAGAAATGAACATCAATAATATGATACTTCACATTCCCAGAGAACACAAACAGAGACATGAACATCAATAATATGATACTTCATATTCCCAGAGAACACAAACAGAGACATGAACATCAATAATATAATACTTCATATTCGCAGAGAACACAAACAGAGAAATGAACATCAATGATATGGTACTTTATGTTCCGAGAGAACACAAACAGAGAAATGAACATCAATAATATGATACTTTATGTTCCCAGAGAACACAAACAGAGAAATGAACATCAATAATATGATACTTTATGTTCCCAGAGAACAGAAACAGAGAAATGAACATCAATAATATGATACTTTATATTCCCAGAGAACACAAACAGAGAAATGAACATCAATAATATGATACTTTATGTTCCAAGAGAACACAAACAGAGAAATGAACATCAATAATATGATACTTTATGTTCCCAGAGAACACAAATAGAGAAATGAACATCAATAATATGATACTTTATATTCCCAGAGAACACAAACAGAGACATGAACATCAATAATATGATACTTCATATTCCCAGATAGCAGAAACAGAGAAATGAACATCAATAATATGATACTTTATGTTCCCAGAGAACACAAACAGAGAAATGAATATCAATAATATGATACTTCATATTCCCAGAGAACACAAACAGAGACACGAACATCAATAATACCATGATACTTCCTGTTCCCAGAGAACACAAACAGAGAAATGAACATAAATAACATCACGATGCTTCCTGTTCCCAGAGAAAACAAACACACAATTGAACACCAATAAACACGCGAAATTGAAAAAAAAATTAAATCAACATAATTGACCTTCAATAAATCCGCGGTGCCTGCTCTTCCATCCATAGATACACCGCGGACCCCGGAGAACTACTACGCCCTGGTGTCCTCGACCGCCAAGCTGCCCTGTGTTGCTGGCCTCCCAGGAGACAATCTTGTATGTTGTTGTATGTGTGATGTCTTGTATTGTGTTGGTTTGTTGCCATTCATCATCAACATCCTCATCGTCAATATAAACATCAATATCATTGTCATTAACAGCATTGTCATCATCGCCTCGGTATCATCATGATCGCTTTCAGTATCATCATCATCATCATCATCATCATCATCATCATCATCATCATCATCATCATCATCATCATCATCATCATCATCATCATCATCGCCTTCAGTATCATCATCGTCGTCATCATTATCATCTTCATGGCCGTCTTCAATATCATCATCAACATCGTCGTTGTCGTCATCATTATTATCTTCAGTATCATCATCATCTTCTTTAGATGAAAGGCGGACTACTGATAATAGATGAAACAGAAAACGAAAGAGGTAAAACATGAATGATACAGATATAAATATAGCATGGCAATGCGGCATGACTGCTGTTTGACTACCGCTGTTGTGTTTATGTTGGCTTTATAGTCACAAACTGGCCAATGACTGAGGAGGCTCTTCCCAGTGGCTGTGATGGGAGCAACATTCTACAAGGACCTGGCTAGGCGATGACCACCGCAGCCACAGACATGATGTCATAGCACCACAGATGACACACATGATGTCACAGCACCACAGATGACACACATGATGTCACAGCACCACAGATGACACACATGATGTCACAGCACCATAGATAACACACATGATGTCACAGCACCACAGATGACACACATGATGTCACAGCACCACAGATGCTGTCAAATGATGTCACAGCACCACAGATGACACACATGATGTCACAGCACCATAGATGACACACATGATGCCACAGCACCACAGATGACACACATGATGTCACAGCACCACAGATGACACACATGATGTCACAGCACCACAGATGACACACATGATGTCACAGCACCATAGATAACACACATGATGTCACAGCACCACAGATGACACACATGATGTCACAGCACCACAGATGCTGTCAAATGATGTCACAGCACCACAGATGACACACATGATGTCACAGCACCATAGATGACACACATGATGCCACAGCACCACAGATGACACACATGATGTCACAGCACCACAGATGCTGTCACATGATGTCACAGCACCACAGATGACACACATGATGTCACAGCACCACAGATGACACACATGATGTCACAGCACCATAGATGACACACATGATGTCACAGCACCACAGATGACACACATGATGTCACAGCACCACAGATGACACACATGATGTCACAGCACCACAGATGACACACACGATGTCACAGCACCACAGATGCTGTCAAATGATGTCACAGCACCACAGATGACACACATGATGTCACAGCACCATAGATGACACACATGATGTCACAGCACCACAGATGACACACATGATGTCACAGCACCACAGATGCTGTCACATGATGTCACAGCACCACAGATGACACACATGATGTCACAGCACCACAGATGACACACATGATGTCACAGCACCACAGATGACACACATGATGTCACAGCACCACAGATGACACACATGATGTCACAGCACCACAGATGCTGTCACATGATGTCACAGCACCACAGATGACACACATGATGTCACAGCAATCCTTATGTAACTGTTTCAGAACCGAAAGATAATATGTCGCCAATTGTGACTTCACATTTGGACAGAAGAACGGTAATCGCCATGCTGGAGGCCAGCGTGTTATTTGTTTTGTTTCGTGAATATTCTACAGTTTCAGTGTTTAGTGAACAGAAATGTACATTATATTTATCATCATCATGTGCCATGCCGATAAGCTTGGGATGTCATGTTTCGCCATCTCACACGATCATCAGAGTCGTAGATCAGCTCTGTGTTCTTGTCTCGACCATACCACGTGACCAAGCCATCCAGGTATTTACTTCTCTGCCGTCTCCTTTTTCTTTTCCCCTCAGTCTTGCGAGTTGTCACCAAGTTCTCCAATTTATTTCTTCTCATAACAAATCCAAAAAATTGTGACTGTCTACTTCTAATTTCTCTAATCAGTTTACGGTTTTCATTTGTTTCTTGTAGGACTTGGCCATTGATTTTCCTGTCTGTCCATAGTATTCTTTGCATTGTGTAATACTTGTTCGTTTGTCTGTGTACCATATCTGGTTCAATCCGACTTCTTGTTCGGCACTGAGTCAGTTCATCACCTGACATAGACCTGAATACAACTGGCTATTAATTGTTCCGAACAATGGGGCAGGACATGACTAACAATTACATCTGCACGAACAAGGAATTGACCAGTACAGTTTACCCACAGATCGCAGTATCTAGTTAAATATACCAAGTGTGCCAAGACTGAATTGTTTGTATTGCGTAGTTGACTGGTGACCATATTTTGATTCTTCTGATGTGCCTGACACGTCCATCCAGATGGTTGCCCAGTATAGCAGTTTGATTCTCCTGTTGTACATGACACGTCCATTCAGATGGTTGCCCAGTATAGCAGTTTGATTCTCCTGTTGTACATGACACGTCCATTCAGATGGTTGCCCAGTATAGCAGTTTGATTCTCCTGTTGTACATGACACGTCCATTCAGATGGTTGCCCAGTATAGCAGTTTGATTCTCCTGTTGTACATGACACGTCCATCCAGATGGTTGCCCAGTATAGCAGTTTGATTCTCCTGTTGTACATGACACGTCCATCCAGATGGTTGCCCAGTATAGCAGTTTGATTCTCCTGTTGTACATGACACGTCCATTCAGATGGTTGCCCAGTATAGCAGTTTGATTCTCCTGTTGTACATGACACGTCCATCCAGATGGTTGCCCAGTATAGCAGTTTGATTCTCCTGTTGTACATGACACGTCCATTCAGATGGTTGCCCAGTACAGCATTTTGATTCATGAATGTGCGGCAGTCAGCACTGGCCAATGGATAATAGCACTGGCTCTTAAACTTCCGGTGTGCTGATGGCGGGGTAGCGGGTTCATTCCCCACACTGGCCAGTTCAATTAAATTGTTGACTTCTCGTCCTTGACTTTGGGACGCAAATTACAAGTGCCTCAGAAGTCGGAGTGGGTTCGCCTGATGGCGAAGGACACTGGTAATCATAGGGAAAGCTAATTCACAACCAAAAATCAGCCCAGTGCACTTCCCAGTAATGGAAACTACTAGAAATAGTAGCACGAGTACGGACTATGCTCTGATGTGAAAGCGAGCGAAACAATAAAATGCAAACTGATGTATTGTGGGTATCTGTGAACTGCTGTATTGTGGGTATCTGTGAACTGATGTACTTGTGGGTATCTGTATTGTGGGTATATGTGAACTGATGTATTGTGGGTATCTGTGAACTGATGTATTGTGGGTATCTGTGAACTGATGTATTGTGGGTATATGTGAACTGATGTATTGTGGGTATCTGTGAACTGATGTATTGTGGGTATATGTGAACTGATGTATTGTGGGTATATGTGAACTGATGTATTGTGGGTATATGTGAACTGATGTATTGTGGGTATCTGTGAACTGATGTATTGTGGGTATATGTGAACTGATGTATTGTGGGTATCTGTGAACTGATGTATTGTGGGTATCTGTGAACTGATGTATTGTGGGTGTATGTGAACGGATATATTGTGGGTATATGTGAACGGATGTATTGTGGGTATATGTGAACGGATGTATTGTGGGTATATGTGAACTGATGTATTGTGGGTATATGTGAACGGATGTATTGTGGGCATCTGTGAACGGATGTATTGTGGGTATATGTGAACGGATGTATTGTGGGTATATGTGAACTGATGTATTGTGGGTATATGTGAACGGATGTATTGTGGGTATATGTGAACGGATGTATTGTGGGTATCTGTGAACTGATGTATTGTGGGTATCTGTGAACTGATGTTTTGTGGGTATCTGTGAATTGATGTATTGTGGGTATCTGTGAACTGATGTATTGTGAGTATCTGTGAACTGATGTATTGTGGGTATCTCTGAACTGATGTATTGTGGGTATCTGTGAACTGATGTATTGTGGGTATCTGTGAACTGATGTATTGTGGGTATCTCTGAACTGATGTATTGTGGGTATATGTGAACTGATGTATTGTTGCTATCTGTGAACTGATGTAATGTGGGTTATCTTTCCATGGAGTACAGACCCAGCCAGAGGGCGCTGAGAGCTGCGACTGCCCCACCTCTGTCCAATCATTTTAGCATGGTTTCCAGCTCTGATAGACAACCTATGTGGAGTGTAGATTTTATCTGTTGTGTAATCTGCATACAGGCAAACATCGTGAATGGTGGTTTGTCTTCTGGTCTGTATGTTCACAGTGTGAGTCTGTGGCCCAACAGTTGGCCATTGTGGGTCATTGGAGTAACCCCGAAGCTGGTTCACGTCAAAACTTTGTAACACAGCAAAGACCAAACAGGCAACTCTCCAACTTCTCTCAGCTTTCACAGAATGTTCTGTTTATTGTTGTAACGTATCTCTGCGTGCACCGACCGACCATACACCGGCTGATGAAGACAGCAATAACTACCGTCAGAAATGTAACTCAGTAAACTCAGAGCCGCTCGATGATCTGCACTTAGCCGACAATAGTATCTAAGACAAGATATACACGACAAACGGGAGGTCACAACAATTATTTCTGTATTGAATGATGAATGAAGAAAAAAAAAAAAGATACGCAGAATAAATCAAGGAAATGATAAATTGCATTCTCTGAGAGAAACCTCATTTCGAGAAGTCAAAATCATACAAAAAGTCTGGTAGAAATTTTGACACGGATAGGGAACAGATGAAGACATCAACCTAAGAATAAACAAATTGAAATCAAGCAATATTAAGGCAGCAATATAGACACAGGTGGGAAACGGATAAAGACATCAAACTAAGAAAAAAAAAAGTGAAATCAAACAGTACTAAGGCAGCCTTGTAGACACAGATGGGGAACAGATGAAAACATCAAACTAAGAATAAACAAGTGAAATCAAACAATATTAAGGCAGCAATGTAGACACAGATGGGGAACAGATGAAGACATCAAACTAAGAATAAACAAGTGAAATCAAACAATATTAAGGCAGCAATGTAGACACAGATGGGGAACGGATTAAGACATCAAACTAAGAATAAAGAAATTGAAATCAAATAGTTTTAAGGCAGCAATGTAGACACAGATGGGTAAAGGATGAAATCTGAATTGGCATACCAATGGCAAGATGAGCTTTCATTGCGTCAGGAAATGTGTAAATCTAAAATTTTTCAAACTTATAATATTCAACTGTAGTGTTAAACCCCAACTGCTGTAGGGATAAGAAATACAGGACGCGACTAAAGCAACCGGCAACAAGATATCAAGGCAGGACTTGCTCCACCACAACGCTAGCTACTATATCTCAATGACTCGCCCTGTCCAAACTGGCAGCAACGTATCAAGCTAGGACCTGCCCTACCAGGACTTGATCCATCAGAACGGTCGCTGCTGCAGCTCAATGCCTCGCCCTGTCCCAACTGGCAGCAATGTATCACGGTAGGACCTGCCCTACCAGGACTTGATCCATCAGAACGGTCGCTACTGTAGCTCAATGCCTCGCTCCCAACTGGCAGCAACGTATCAAGGGAGGACCTGCCCTACCAGGACTTGATCCATCAGAACGGTCGCTACTGTAGCTCAATGCCTCGCCTTGTCCCAACTGGCAGCAATATATCAAGGTAGGACCTGCCCTACCAGGACTTGATCCATCAGAACGGTCGCTGCTGCAGCTCAATGCCTCGCCTGTCCCAACTGGCAGCAACGTATCACGGTAGGACCTGCCCTACCAGGATTGATCCATCAGAACGGTCGCTGCTCTAGCTCAATGGCTAAGACATTTGCCTGCCAAGCCAGTAGTCACGTGTTCCAATTCGCCGGGGATGTTTGAACCTGCACCTGCATGTACCTGCGCACCCAGGTTGACTCAACTGTGGTATTAATCATCTCATCAGTTGGTCTATACAGAACATGGGGCTAGCGTCATATACCAACACGTCCCAACGCGTGGACAAGGGTGTTTCACCTGTGACTGTCGGATCTTAGGGTGTTTCACCTGTGACTGTCGGATCTTAGGGTGTTTCACCTGTGACTGTCAGATCGTAGGATGTTTCACCTGTGACTGTCGGATCTTAGGGTGTTTCACCTGTGACTGTCGGATCTTAGGGTGTTTCACCTGTGACTGTCGGATCTTAGGGTGTTTCACCTGTGACTGTCGGATCTTAGGGTGTTTCACCTGTGACTGTCGGATCGAAGGATGTTTCACCTGTGACTGTCGGATCGAAGGGTGTTTCACCTGTGACTGTCGGATCGAAGGGTGTTTCACCTGTGACTGTCGGATCGTAGGGTGTTTCACCTGTGACTGTCGGATCGAAGGGTGTTTCACCTGTGACTGTTGGATCAAATGGTGTTTCATCCATGACTGTCAGATCAAAAGGTGTTTCACCTGTGACTGTTGGATCAAATGGTGTTTCATCCATGACTGTCAGATCAAAAGGTGTTTCACCTGTGACTGTCAGATCGAAGGGTGTTTCACCTGTGACTGTCGAATCGAAGGATGTTTCGCCTGTGACAGTCGGATCGAAGGGTGTTTCACCTGTGACTGTCGAATCGATATAGTGATCACGTTTCGACAACAGTAGCCACAAAAGACAACCCCTAAAGGGGCCGAACTTCCAGATGACCCGAAGACGTAATCTACTCATGTTAATTACGTACACACAAGATTAGTTGAACTAGAGTTATGCCTTCATGTAGTCACCTACCTAGTCTTCTACCTTCTCTGTTTGCGTCCGCTAGCTTTGAACTCAAGCGTAGACCACACACGGGCTACCACTTCTTATGCACTGGACTCATTTTTGTATGTGGATTAGCCTTTTATACTACCAGTGAACAATCTTGGAGGGGTGTATGCCCGGGAAGAGAGGACTAGAAAGCCAAAGAGAAGATGGGTGCAGGATGTGGCGGATGATTGCCAGATGGGTGTATCGGACGCGGGACATCTTGCTTATGATCGAGACATTTTCCAAACGGTTGTTATGAGAGCGAAGCTCTGCAAGGGACATGCTACTGAATGAATGAATGAATTACCAGTGTCCTTTGCAATCAGTCAAACCCACTCCGACTTCTGAGGTACTCGTAATTTACGTCCCCCAAGTCAAGGAAGAGATTTCAACATCTTAGCTCAACTGTCCGGTATATGGGTTGAACTCACTGCCTCATGAATCAACACACCGGATGTTTAAGAACAAGCGGTCTTATCCATTCGGCCATGCTAACCGCCCTCAGTGTTTATATGATTTATTTTATTGTGTTTGTTGGCTGATGAAGTCTTGTCACCGCAAGGTCCTTTGTGTTCCGATTTGTGTTTTGTAAAGTTGCATTACTTCTTTAATATCGTTTTATTGATTAAAAATCAATGGGGAAAATTTGCCTAATCAATTAGCGAGTATATACCCCAAGAGTTGCTTGCCTATGATGAGATTTCCCGGTCTTCTATTCTTGTCCGTAGCGCTGGTTTGCGGAACATGCGGACAACACATTACAGTCAAGGACGACCTCGTATGTGGACAGCAATGACCCAGACCTGCTTTTCAACCAGATCATCAATGTTCAGACATCGGACGCTGGCAGTTTTGTGTGTAGTGACGGGGTAGAGATCAGCAACACGGAGTTGGTGGTCTTTGGTGAGTAGGCAGAGAACTGGGTGTAGGTGGAGAGGTGAGTGTGTAAATTGGTGTGTAGTGACTAGATATTAGTGTGTAGCTACAGAGATTAGTGTAGATGCTATTGCTATTGTTAGTGTGTTGATACAGAGATTAGTGTTGTGTAGTGTAGATGTTAGTTTGTAGTGTAGATGTGTTTAGTGTAGATGTTACTGTTTAGATACGAGATTAGTGTATATAGTGACGACATTAATACTAATACTAGTATTATTAGTATTATTAGTGTGTTGGTAGAGATTAGATTGTAGGTAAAGATTATTGTATAGAAAGATTAGCGTGTAGGTACATATATATATATATATCGGAGTATGCATAACGAGATAAGAGTTTAGTTAACGATGTTATCCTGTAGATAATGAATTCAGACTGTAGATACTAAGATGCAAGTGATAGATGCAGATAACACATTTTAGAATGTTGATTTGGGGTGTAGTACCGTGTAGATAATGAATTTATTTTTAACATGTAGGTACAGAAATAAGAGTGCAGATAAAGAATTCTGAGTGTAGATACAGAAATTAGAGTCAGGGATACAGTGGTTAGAATAAAGATACTGAGATTAGAATGTAGAATCAGAGATTAGAGTGTAGATGCAGCAGTGGTTAGAGTGTATCTACAGCAGGGGTTAGAATGTGGACACAGCAGTGGTTATAATGACGATACAGCTGTAGTTAGAGTGTAGAAACTGCAGTGGTTAGAGTGAAGATTAAGCCGTCGTTACAGTATAGATATAGCAGAGGTTATAGTGAAGATACAGCAGTGGTTACAGTGTAGATACAGCAGTGGTTACAGTAGAGATATAGCAGTGGTTACAGTGTAGATATAGCAGTGGTTACAGTGTAGACACAGCAGTGGTTACAGTGTAGATATAGCAGTGGTTACAGTGTAGATACAGCAGTGGTTACAGTGTAGATATAGCAGTGGTTACAGTGTAGATATAGCAATGGTTATAGTGTAGATACAGCAGTGGTTACAGTGTAGATATAGCAATGGTTATAGTGTAGATACAGCAGTGGTTACAGTGTAGATATAGCAATGGTTATAGTGTAGATATAGCAATGGTTACAGTGTAGATATAGCAGTGGTTACAGTGTAGATATAGCAATGGTTATAGTGTAGATACAGCAGTGATTACAGTGTAGATATAGCAGTGGTTATAGTGTAGATACAGCAGTAGTTACAGTGTAGATATAGCAGTGGTTACAGTGTAGATATAGCAATGGTTACAGTGTAGATATAGCAGTGGTTACAGTGTAGATATAGCAGTGGTTACAGTGTAGATACAGCAGTGGTTACAGTGTAGATATAGCAGTGGTTACAGTGTAGATATAGCAATGGTTATAGTGTAGATACAGCAGTGGTTACAGTGTAGATACAGCAGTGGTTACAGTGTAGATACAGCAGTGGTTACAGTGTAGATACAGCAGTGGTTACAGTGTAGATACAGCAGTGGTTACAGTATAGATATAGCAGTGGTTACAGTGTAGATATAGCAATGGTTATAGTGTAGATACAGCAATGGTTAGAGGGAAGATTCAGCAGTGGTTAGAATATTTATAGAGATGAATAGTTAGAGATGTTGGGAATTATGATAAAACCAGTAGGTAGAGTGGTTGCTTATGATGATGAGATCAATTTATTGAGTGGCTGGGAATAAAAAGATGAGTGCATAGAGTGGCTGGGAATGGTAATAAGGTGAGTGGATAGAGTGGCTGGGAATGACAATAAGGTGAGTGGGTAGAGTGGCTGGGAATGGCAATAAGGTGAGTGGATAGAGTGGCTGGGAATGACAATAAGGTGAGTGGATAGAGTGGCTGGGAATGACAATAAGGTGAGTGAGTAGAGTGGCTGGGAATGACAATAAGGTGAGTGGATAGAGTGGCTGGGAATGACAATAAGGTGAGTGGGCAGAGTGGCTGGGAATGACAATAAGGTGAGTGGATAGAGTGGCTGGGAATGACAATAAGGTGAGTGAGTAGAGTGGCTGGGAATGACAATAAGGTGAGTGGATAGAGTGGCTGGGAATGACAATAAGGTGAGTGGGCAGAGTGGCTGGGAATGGCAATAAGGTGAGTGGGTAGAGTGGCTGGGAATGACAATAAGGTGAGGGGATAGAGTGGCTGGGAATGACAATAAGGTGAGTGGGTAGAGTGGCTGGGAATGGCGATAAGGTGAGTGGGTAGAGTGGCTGGGAATGGCAATAAGGTGAGTGGATAGAGTGGCTGGGAATGGCAATAAGGTGAGTGGGTAGAGTGGCTGGGAATGACAATAAGGTGAGTGGGTAGAGTGGCTGGGAATGGCAATAAGGTGAGTGGATAGAGTGGCTGGGAATGACAATAAGGTGAGTGGATAGAGTGGCTGGGAATGACAATAAGGTGAGTGAGTAGAGTGGCTGGGAATGACAATAAGGTGAGTGGATAGAGTGGCTGGGAATGACAATAAGGTGAGTGGGCAGAGTGGCTGGGAATGACAATAAGGTGAGTGGATAGAGTGGCTGGGAATGACAATAAGGTGAGTGAGTAGAGTGGCTGGGAATGACAATAAGGTGAGTGGATAGAGTGGCTGGGAATGACAATAAGGTGAGTGGGCAGAGTGGCTGGGAATGGCAATAAGGTGAGTGGGTAGAGTGGCTGGGAATGACAATAAGGTGAGGGGATAGAGTGGCTGGGAATGACAATAAGGTGAGTGGGTAGAGTGGCTGGGAATGGCGATAAGGTGAGTGGGTAGAGTGGCTGGGAATGGCAATAAGGTGAGTGGATAGAGTGGCTGGGAATGGCAATAAGGTGAGTGGGTAGAGTGGCTGGGAATGGCAATAAGGTGAGTGGATAGAGTGGCTGGGAATGGCAATAAGGTGAGTGGGTAGAGTGGCTGGGAATGGCAATAAGGTGAGTGGGTAGAGTGGCTGGGAATGGCAATAAGGTGAGTGGATAGAGTGGCTGGGAATGGCAATAAGGTGAGTGGATAGAGTGGCTGGGAATGGCAATAAGGTGAGTGGGTAGAGTGGCTGGGAATGACAATAAGGTGAGTGGATAGAGTGGCTGGGAATGGCAATAAGGTTAGTGGGTAGAGTGGCTGGGAATGGCAATAAGGTTAGTGGGTAGAGTGGCTGGGAATGGCAATAAGGTGAGTGGATAGAGTGGCTGGGAATGTCAATAAGGTGAGTGGATAGAGTGGCTGGGAATGGCTATAAGGTGAGTGGATAGAGTGGCTGGGAATGACAATAAGGTGAGTGCATAGAGTGGCTGGGAATGACAATAAGGTGAGTGGATAGAGAGGCTGGGAATGACAATAAGGTGAGTGGATAGAGTGGCTGGGAATGACAATAAGGTGAGTGGGTAGAGTGGCTGGGAATGGCAATAAGGTGTGTGGATAGAGTGGCTGGGAATGACAATAAGTTGAGTGGGTAGAGTGGCTGAGAATGGCAATAAGGTGAGTGGATAGAGTGCCTGGGAATGGTAATAAGGTGAGTGGATAGAGTGGCTGGGAATGACAATAAGGTGAGTAGATAGAGTGACTGGGAATGACAATAAGGTGAGTGGATAGAGTGGCTGGGAATGACAATAAGGTGAGTGGGTAGAGTGGCTGGGAATGGCAATAAGGTGTGTGGATAGAGTGGCTGGGAATGACAATAAGTTGAGTGGGTAGAGTGGCTGAGAATGGCAATAAGGTGAGTGGATAGAGTGGCTGGGAATGGTAATAAGGTGAGTGTATAGAGTGGCTGGGAATGGTAATAAGATGAGTGCGTAGAGTGGCTAGGGATAATGAGAAGGTAAATAGGTGAAGAGATTGGTGAGTATTTAGAGATTATTGTTGTCACTTCCAGAGCCAGCCCCGGTGCAAAATGTGGAAGCTAGCGCAGGTGTTCCTGATGAAATCAAGGTCAAGTGGAAGGCGCCAGCAGACAACAAGGACCTGGTTAGAGGCTACCACATCTATGCCACAGAGGTCGGTCAGGCAGGAAAAGAGGTCAAGATCAAGGTTAATGACATCAATCCTGATGGCCAGGAGGAATACACGTTATCAGATTTTATTCCTGGATCAACATACGAGATCCAGGTATGGTCCTCTCTTTGATAAAAAACTCATTCAAATGCTTGCAAGTGTAATGTAAGTGTAAAGTAAATGCTTGTAACAAATGAGTTGTATGTTGCTTAAAAAGTCGCTTAAAAGTCGACAGGGTCGACTTCATTGCACTGGGTTTTATCCCATATGGCTCGGTCTCTTTCCGCATCACGGAAAGCGTCGCACAAAGCACGAACTCCATAGCTTTTAGCGATGACCCACAGGAGTCTCCGAAACATTCAACTCGTAAACCGAAGGACGCGGCCCGGAATCGAACCCACAACCTTCGGAGCACGAGTCAAACAGGCTTGACCACTTCGCCACAGAGACTCCCTGAGTTGTATGTAATATACAGAACATTGCAATCAACACCAGCATTTAATGACTGTGTGTGATTTACTAGTCACTGCTACTTCAGTAGTTTGCCATTGCTTCTGAACGTCTGACGCCTCTTATAATTTAAATCAATGCAAAGCAGGCTACTTCCAAATTGACATAGCTGACTTCAAACCCTGGACTCGCTATATGGCGGGGAATTATGAAACTGCGCGTCTCACTAACCCTCCAGCCACAGTACATCATGGTGGATGTCCGTTGTAGGATGAGGCGTTCAACCCCAACCCTAGGCTGGTTTACTGGGCAATTTTATGTTCTTGTTTGAGCTGCTAGTTTGAATTTAATACATACATTCTGGTAGCTTGTACTACCATTCTAACTACAGTATTACTGTGACATTGAAAGTTTTAATCAACTTAATGACTGTTGAATAATGTGAGAAATGGTATTAATAATCTATCTTCTGAAACACTTCTACTAGGTGGCACCACTGTATATAAATGGAGTTGAAGATGTCGGAGAGGTAGCAGAGGGGCCAAGGTCACCAAAGGTCAAAATAAAGACTCCAAAGTTTGGTAAGTGTTTCTTCAGAAAGAAAACCTGATAAGTGATGACTAAGCAAACCTTTTAAATGTCAGACACATTTTAGAAAATCATCTGTACACGATGATTGCTCAAAACTTCATCGACACCAGGCAATCATATACACAGACAGTTGTAGGGATCTCAGCTGTGTCACATAGTGCTCTGTACAGACAGTTGTAGGGATCTCAGCTGTGTCACATAGTGCTCTGTACAGACAGTTGTAGGGATCTCAGCTGTGTCACATAGTGCTCTGTACAGACAGTTGTAGGGATCTCAGCTGTGTCACATAGTGCTCTGTACAGACAGTTGTAGGGATCTCAGCTGTGTCACATAGTGCTCTGTACAGACAGTTGTAGGGATCTCAGCTGTGTCACATAGTGCTCTGTACAGACAGTTGTAGGGATCTCAGCTGTGTCACATAGTGCTCTGTACAGACAGTTGTAGGGATCTCAGCTGTGTCACATAGTGCTCTGTACAGACAGTTTTCAAGCTATGTCTATATCATTCCTCTGTACAGACAGTTTTCAAACTATGTCTATATCATTCCTCTGTACAGACAGTTTTTAGACTTTATGTATATCAGATAGTCTATATATACATTTTTTAGACTTTGACTATCTGAGATAGTCACCTGTAGGTCAAGTTGTTTAAACTTCAGCTAGTGTCGGATACTCCTCTGTACAACAAGATTTCAGACTCAAAATTGTTAGGCACTCATTCTACAACAAAAAAAAAATTATTATGCCTTGGTTATTAAATTTACAGGGCCAAAACACGTTCTCTTTTAAAAAATTATAATTGCGAAGTTTGCAATTTGTAAGGTGGAAACAACACTCGTTAATAAAAATCTGTCAATTACAGTGAGAAAAAAAGATTTGTATAATGTGTAGTAAAATCTATGCTATTAGTTTGCAAGTGAAACATCATGGACAATAAGCAAACAAGCTAAGACACATCTAATAGCAGTGGAATGTGGTTATACAGAAAATGGGAAGAATTCATAGACAAACAGAAAAATAAAAGAGGTACTCTTTCAAGAAAAAATTAAAACTCTAAATGTGTTAGAGAAAGACAATACAGATTTGTTTGGGGCATGTTCTAAGAGAAATAGGCTTGAAAACTGATTGAAAACTGGCAGACTTGATGGGGCAAGCTTAAGTGGAAGATAATGTGACACATATCTGGATGGCCTGGCCACATGGAATACTCACAACACAAAAACACGCCTGGGCCAAGATTCTGGAGACACATATCTGGATGGCCAGGCCACATGGGATACTCACAACACAAAAACACGTCTAATTTGAGACTCCCCTTGTGAGAAGGCAAACCATGACCATACAGACTAATTGACATGACATATGATGATGAATGGTAAGTTATTCTTTCTGAAGACTTGTTCTCTGAACATTTAATTTCACAAGCTTGTCTGATTGCCCTGCCCATACCTTTATTCTATGGATATTAATGTGGTGGTTTCCCTTGTCTTTCCACATCAATGTTAGAGATTTGGAAGTTGTAAATATTCTGTGTGAGTTTGCTTTGGGAATACTGCCTGAGCTGTGGCCAAGGATAGCATCATCTTTGCAATGTCCAACTCCCCAGAGATCTTTGATATGCGCCTTTGCAAAACACACAAAACATGCACACACGGTTTGAAATTGCTTATCCTTATCTGAGAAAACTAGACATCTGATTCACTACTCCATGATCTAGCTTCGCCAAGGATTTTGTTTTATAAAAAATGAAATGGTCAAAACTAGGTTCAGACTTAGCATAACTTTAAAACTGAATTCTGACCCTACATAGACAACAAATGTGAGTTCTGACCCTACATAGACTGTAAATGTGAGTTCTGAGCCACCACAGACTGCACCTGTAATGTACACAGTGGCCACTACACACGTGCTGGTTTGCTTGGTTACAACTGTGCCTACATGTTGGTTTTCCTTATTGCCAAACAAATAAGTGGTAAAAGTGCAGGCAATATCATGTCACATGAGTGTGAAGTGTTAGATCTTGTCATATAGTTTTAGTTTTTGACATATTGAAGTAAGGGTAATAGTTTCCTTGCTCATCTACTCTTCTGCCATACAATTTCTATAAAATTCTGAAAATTATCCAGCATCAGTTTGGCAAGGCTGTGTCCAAGCACAGAGCTGTACTGCTCAAGAAGCAAATAACATGCCATTGTTGGGTACTGATCCCAGGCCACAAGCAAGTATAGAAGGCCCCATGCCCCCGTGGTTAAAAATAAGCAACAAAGAGATGTTATACAAAATCTGATGCTAAATGACAATATAATGGAAATAGCAAAAGACTGGAAGACAAAGAAATGAGTGAGATTCGAACATGGAAAATCTATGAAGTGGGAAAAAGACAGAATTAGTATAATACATTAAATTTCAGAATATTGACATAGTAGTGAAGGCTGCAGTTAGTGGGGTAGGGATATCCCCTATCAAAGGAGATGTAAGATGTCTCCTTTCCTCCGTGACACCCTTGGGTAGGGTGGAGTACCCTTTAGTGCCCCTTCAGGGTTACGTGAAGCCATGGGAGCAGATGGTAGATGGAGTGTGAGAGCAGCTGAAAGATTGTTGTTGGTTATGATTTGCAGTCTGCGGCGATAGGCAGATGATCTAATCAGTAGTAACATTGGCTATGGTCACTGACTAGTAACGTCACTGCCCAGAGGGAAAGCAACGGCAAACTACTTTCTGAAAAACTTGCCAAGAAACTTAACAACTATGATAGAAAACCTAATAAAAAAGAGATCTGGTGGTGAGACCCCCAGGACCAGGCAGGTTAGATAACACTGGGAAAGAGTACAATGCAGAGGCCAGTACTAATAATCGTGATGAACGGAGATAATCCCATCGGTGTTACCAAGTAAATCTTATGTGTCAGACAAAGAAGTAGAGTGAGACTAGGGATGTGGAATGTAAGAAATCTGTATGAAGGAAAGTTAAGGTAGTATGTGATGAGACTAAGAGGTTAAATATTAAAATTTTAGGAATTAGTGAACATTGCTGGAGAGGCAAGGGACATTTTAAAAATGAAAATGGAAATTTTTTCATATATTCTAGTAGAGGCGTCAGAGGCCAGAGTGGAGTGGCATTTTGTTTGGATAAAACAACAGCAAAAAGCTTTAATTGGATATAACCCAGTTAATGATAGAATCCTCACTATCAGACTTAAAGGCAGTCCAAAAACACTCTCATATAGATATATAAGCACCCACGTCAACAGCAGAGGAGGATAAAATTGCAGATTTTTACAGCACACTGCAAGACACATTAAATAAGATTGGTCATAATGATATAACAATAATAATGGGAGATTTTCATACAAAAGTAGGTACAGGAAGAGCTGAAAAAGAGAGACATGTTTTAGGACAATTTGGATTGGGAAACAGAAAGCAGGTGACAAATTAATAAAGTTTTGCACAGAAAATGAGTTAATGATAGCCAACACACTTTTTAAACAACACCCAAGAAGACTCCCTGGACAGTACTACCAAAAGCCAGATAGATTATATTTTAATACAAAGATTATAATTCTCTACAAGAAGTAAGACATTTCCGAGAACCAAGTTATGACCATGAATCTACAACCATGGTCAGACTGCGAGAACAGCAAGTTAAAAGAGGTGTGACCACACACACACAAAAAACACTCTGCAGGAAGCTAAAGTAGATTAATAAACCAACACAGAACTGGTGTCGTTAGCCGCAGGATTTACTGAGGAGGGGATCCGAGCACTTATGGACTGAATGGTTCGATGTGCAATGAGGATGATCTGTTGACCAACCAACCAACCAACCAACCAACCAACCAACCAACCAACCAACCAACCAAACAATCAACTAACTAACTAACTAACTAACTAACTAACTAACTAACTAACTAAACAGACATGTGCCTCCAATGTAAATTAACCTGCAAAGTCTCAGCAGCAAAGTGGTTACACCGCCTGTCTCATGTTCTGAAGGTCATGGGTTTGATTCCATGCAGTTCATAAGTGCAATTTTTGCGGAGAATCCTGGGGGGTCGTCACTGGAGCTGAAGATTTTGAGCTTTGTGCAATGCTTTTGGCAGGCCTCCCTGTATTAGAGACCTCAAGTTTTGATTGTTCTCTACACCCCAAGCTAGATCTAAGCAAGAAAGGGAATGTGAAGGAAAGAATAAACAAACTGTGATACTAAATCTTTCATGATAACAATGTGATTCTGAATGTGATACTAAATCATTCATGATAATAACGAGATATTTATTTTGATACTAAATATTTCATAATAATAATGTGATATTTATTGTGATACTAAATCTTTTGTAACAAAAATGTGATATTTGTTGTGATACTAAATGTTTCATGATAACAATGTGGTATTTATTGTGATACTAAATTGTTCATAATAATATTTTGATATTTATTATGGTACTAAATCTTCCATAATAACAATGTGATTTTGAATGTGATACTAAATCATTTATGATAACAATGTGATATTTATTGTGATACTAAATTTTTTATTATAACAATGTGATTTTGAATGTAATACTAAATCTGTTATGATAATATGATATTTATTGTGATACCAAATCGTTCATGATAACAAAGTGATTATTTATTGTGATACTAAAAGTTTCATGATAACAATGTAATATTTATTGTGATAATAAATCTTTCATGGTAGCAATGTGATATTTATTATGGTACCATATGTTTTATGATAATTTCGTGAAATTTCCTCACCCAGAACCAGTCCCGTGGAAGGTAAAGGCTGAGCCATGGTACAACTCAACCATACTAGTCACATGGTCACCCCCTAGACAAGAGGGATCCAGAGGCGTGGATGGGTACACTGTATATTACAAGGTGGGTCCAGAGGCGTGGATGGGTACACTGTATATTACAAGGTGGGTCCAGAGGCGTGGATGGGTACACTGTATATTACAAGGTGGGTCCAGAGGCATGGATGGGTACACTGTATATTACAAGGTGGGTCCAGAGGCATGGATGGGTACACTGTATATTACAAGGTGGGTCCAGAGGCGTGGATGGGTACACTGTATATTACAAGGTGGGTCCAGAGGCGTGGATGGGTACACTGTATATTACAAAATGGGTTTCAGTGGTTATAACTTATCACATGGAAATTCATGCGAGCTAATGTTCTATATCAGACGATAAATGCCTGATATGTTCAACAGATTGGTTATTAATAGTATTGCATATCAAGAGTTTAAATGGCAAGACAAGATCTCAGACACTGAAGTCCTAGAAAGTGCGTCCATGCCCAGCATCCCCACTCTACTAATGAAGAATCAGATTCACTGGGCCAGTCACCTGACTCACATACCAGATCCCAGGCTCCCTAAACAAATTTTTATGGCAAGCTGCATTGTGGTAAACGCTTCCAAGGTGGCCAGAGGAAACGCTTTAAAGGCACTCTCAAGATCTCACTAAAAGCTTTTGGAATTCATCATGACACTTGGGAGACTGCTGCCAAAGACCAAAATTTGTGGTGTACATCATTACGCAAGGGTGCAGTCACTTGCAAAGCAAACAGGCCTACAAGAGCTGTGAAGAAAGACTTTACAGTGTGATATATCTGTCCATAGACTGTACAATGTGACATGTTCAGAAAAACCACTGCAGGAGATCCTCCTCCTGGAACATCAAGCATTATTTGCCCACATTGTGAAAAAATATTTCGAGCCAAAATAGGCCTTACCAGCCATCTTAGAATTCATGGCTCCATACTTTCAACCCCACTGGATGAAATGAATGGTCATCATCATTCTTGATGGACAAACATCACATCCAGAGTGAGAATAAAAATACAAAATAAGACTAGGGAGATTGGCAAAAGTGAGAACGGACACAGATACAGGCAAACACTAAAATCTGTATCAATGAACAAGAAGAAAGAGCACAACAAAAGGAAACAACAAACAAGACTTCATATTAATCTAGAGACGGACATGTTCACAAGACTTGATATCAATCTACAGACAGTACAATGTGACATGTTCAACAGATTTTATATGTCTATAGACTGTACAATGTGACATGTTCAACAGATTTTAAATCTGTCTATAGACTGTACAATGTGACATGTTCAACAGATCATAGACTGTACAATGTGACATGTTCAACAGATCATAGACTGTACAATGTGACATGTTCAACAGATCATAGACTGTACAATGTGACATGTTCAACAGATCATAGATTGTACAATGTGACATGTTATACAGATCTTATATCTGTCTATAGACTGTACAATGTGACATGTTCAACAGATCTTATATCTGTCTATAGACTGTACAATGTGACATGTTCAACAGATTTTAAATCTGTCTATAGACTGTACAATGTGACATGTTCAACAGATCATAGACTGTACAATGTGACATGTTCAACAGATTTTAAATCTGTCTATAGACTGTACAATGTGACATGTTCAACAGATTTTAAATCTGTCTATAGACTGTACAATGTGACATGTTCAACAGATCATAGACTGTACAATGTGACATGTTCAACAGATCATAGACTGTACAATGTGACATGTTCAACAGATCATAGATTGTACAATGTGACATGTTATACAGATCTTATATCTGTCTATAGACTGTACAATGTGACATGTTCAACAGATTTTAAATCTGTCTATAGACTGTACAATGTGACATGTTCAACAGATCTTATATCTGTCTATAGACTGTACAATGTGACATGTTATACAGATCTTATATCTGTCTATAGACTGTACAATGTGACATGTTTAACAGATCTTATATCTGTCTATAGACTGTACAATGTGACATGATGGTTGATTGACCTCAGATATGTGCTTTTAAACATTTTAAACACCTGCTAATTGCAGCTTTAAAGTTAACAAAGACGAGCCATTTCATATACTGTTTTCAGCGAACAATAACTGATTACTAAAATACCCAAGGTCACAACAATTAGGTATCTAAAACCAAAGTTATGCAGACAGAAACACTTTGTATTGACTGCAATTACCTTGAGCATAACAAATGTTCCACATTAGAACAGCATCAATGACTCTGTGTGTTCTGTATGTCAGCCAAAATATGATTCATATATTCACTTCTTATGATATGCACAAGGTTAGCGGGGTAGGGGTATCCCCTATCAAAGGAGATGTAAGACGCCTCCTTTCCTCCGTTAGTCTACGGGACACCCTTGGGCAAGGTGGAGTACCCGTTTAGCCCCCCGATCAGGGTTACGTGAAGCCATGGAAGCAGGTGGTGGATGGAATGTGAGAGCAGCCGACAGATTGTTGTTGGTTATGGTCTTGCACTCTGCGGCGATAGGCAGATGATCTCATCAGTAGAGACAATGGCTATGGCCACCGACTAGTACAGTCACTGCCCAGAAGGAAAGCAATGGCAAACTACCTTCTGCAAAACTTGCCAAGAAACCATAACAACCATGAAAGAAAACATAATAAGAAAGAGATCTGGTGGCGAGACCCCCAGGCCAGGCAGATCAGATAACACTGGGGAAGAGTGTGACGCAGGGACCAGTACTAGTAATCGTGATGACAGAGTTAATCCTGACTGTGTTACCAAGGAAATCCCCTGTGTCAGACTAAGAAACAGAGTGAGAATGGCAACGTGGAATGTGAGAAGTTTGTATGAGGGAAAGCTTAAAGTAGTGTGTGATGAGATTGAGAGGTTAAACATTCAAATTTTAGGAATTAGTGAACATCGCTGGAGCGGCATGGGACATTTTACGACTGAAAATGGAAGTATTTTCATTTATTCTGGTAGAGATGTCGGAGGCCAGAGTGGAGTGGCATTTTGTTTAAACAAGACAACTGCAAAAACTTTAATGGGATATAATCCAGTTAGTGATAGAATCCTCACTATTAGACTTAAAGGCCGTCCAAAAAACACAACTCTCATACAGATATATGCACCTAATTCAACTGCAGAGGAGGACGAAATTGAAGATTTTTACAACACACTACAAGACACATTAAATAAGATTGGTCATAATGATATAGCAATAATAATGGGAGATTTTAATGCAAAAGTAGGTGCAGGAAGAGCTGAAAATGAGAGACAAGTTTTAGGAAAATTTGGATTAGGAAATAGAAATGATGCAGGTGACAAATTAGTTGAATTTCGCACAGAAAATGAGTTAACGATAGTCAACACACTTTTTAAACAACATCCAAGAAGACTCTTCACATGGAAGTCTCCAGACAGTTTTACCAAAAATCAGATAGATTATATTTTAATACATAGAAGATGGAGATCAAGCATAACATCTGCAAAAACCCTACGTAGTGCAGACTGTGATACAGATCATCAGTTATTAGAAGCAGATCTGAAATTAAAACTCAAAAAGCTTACCCGAGGTCCAAGGCCACTTCGTTTTGATCTCACAAACATACCAGACGCATACAACGTAGAAGTTAGGAATCGCTTTGGGGTCTTGATGTCTGTACAAGAAGAAATGACACCTGTGGCAGTACAAGCTAGAGATATCTAGATAAATGCAGCCAAAGATCTAATTCCGACCAAGAAAAAGCAACTTAAGCCATGGATTACATTAGACACGTTAGAATTAATATAACAACGAAGGGAGCTGAAACAGAAAGGAGATGAATCAATTAACCACAGGATGAAGTATAAATCTTTAACTCGAGAAATAAGAAAGAACACAAGAAAGGACAAAAATCAATATATACAAGATTGCTGTACCAGAATAGAGCAATATCATAAGGCTGGAAGAGATTATGAAATGTTCAAAGAAATGAAGTTATTGACAAGAAATGTTCAACCTCAATTGAATGTTATCTGTGACAAGATGGGAAATACCTTAACAGAATCTAGACAAATTCTAGAAAGATGGCAGGAGTACTGCAGTGGAATGTATGATATGAGTGACAATGAGGATATGAATGAGATACATGAGCCAACGACAGCAGAGACAGAACCTGAACCCTCATTAGATGAAATTGCTTGGGCTATAAAGCACCTAAGAATGGTAAATCTCCTGGATGTGATGAGATACCAGCTGAACTAATTAAAGCGGGAGGAGAAGAAAGCATACACATATATCATGCATTATGTACAAAGATTTGGAAATATGGTATATGGCCAAAAGATTGGAAGAGAACTATCTTCATTCCAATACCAAAAAAGGGCAACCTGAAATTATGCACCAACTATAGAACTGTTGCCCTGATCAGTCATGCAAGTAAAATCCTACTAAAAGTCATAATGGCAAGACTTCGTAAGAAAATGGAAGAAGAGATTAACGTAGTTCAAGCTGGATTTAGACAAGGAAGAGGAACAAGAGATCACATATTCAACATGCGTTTAATAATAGAGAAGTGCAGAGAATTTAATGTAAACCTATACTCATGTTTTGTGGATTATTCAAAGGCATTTGACTGTGTACAGCATCAGAAACTTTGGGAAATCATGAGGACTATGGGCTTTCCATCACATGTAGTACAACTCATAAAAATGCTCTATCTAGACCAACAAGCAGCAGTTAGAATAGATGGCGAGGCATCAGATTGGTTTGACATCAAGCAAGGAGTCCGTCAGGGCTGCGTGCTGTCACCCTATTTGTTTAACCTGTACGCCGAAAATATAATGAGAAATGTAAGAGATGATATAAACAGGGAGCTATATGATGCCCTAAATATCGGCGGTCATGACATACCAGAGATTCGATATGCTGATGATACAGTATTACTATCCACAATACAGAATGGCATAGAAAACCTAATAGCCTCAACCCAATTGAATAGTGAAAATCACAACTTATATCTTAACATAGCAAAAACAAAGATAATGCATACAGATAAAACTACTATGGAGAAAGAAATATACATTAATGGGGGAAAATTGGAGGTGGTGGAAAATTTTGAATATCTTGGGTCATTGATTACCAATAACGGTGACACAATGAAAGAAATTAAACGGCGACTATCCATTGCTCTTCAAAGACTAAAACAGATGAATAAATTATGGAGTGGGACAGACAGAACTACAAAAATTAGATTTTTAAGAGCATGCATCTTTCCCATTGCAACATACGCCTGTGAGACATGGACACTTACTAAACAAGCTGAACAGCGCATAACTGCCTTTGAATATAAATGTTATAGACGAGTTCTAAGAATATCTTGGGTAAAGAAAAGAACAAATGCATCCATACTTCAAGAGTTGAATATTGAGGAGGGATGGCTATTAAAGACGATAAAACAAAGAAAATTGAAGTATTTTGGTCACTTGAAACGTCACGAAGGTCTGGAGAGAACAATAATGGAAGGGTATATGCCTGGGAAGAGAGGAAGAGGAAGGCCAAAGAGAAGATGGGTGCAAGATGTGGCGGATGATCTCCAGATGGGTGTATCAGACGTGGGACATCTTGCTTGTGATCGAGAAGCTTTCCGGAAGGTTGTTATGGGAGCGAGGTTCTGCAAAGGACATGCTACTGAATGAATGAATGAATGATATGCACTTCCGCAGTATGGACCTGATGAAGTGTAAAAAATATGCCAGGCAAAAGATCATGCAACCTATTGTTTGTGACTTTTGTATGTAAATTCACTAAATGAATGCATTATTTTAAATGTCAACATTTTGTTGGTGTGCATGTGGTGCTGGTGTGTGTATTGTCGTGTTTCCCCTGTGCTGCGTCTCCAGATAGTTGGAAAAAAAGATCCGCCATCTGGAGAAGTGACCGTGACCCAGGCGGATGCCAGCCTGGGGTGGAGTGCTGTCCTGAAAGGTCTGAAGATTAAAAACAAGTACAATATTCACGTGGTTCCTTTCACTGGCAGGTCCCAGAAAATTCCTGGGCAGAAGAGTCCGGAGGTGCTGGTGATACACAATGGATTCCGTAAGTTTGATCTTCATGGTGGTGTGGCATTGTCTCATCATGTATCATTGTCTCATCATGTGGCATTGTCTCATCATGTGGCATTGTCTCATCATGTGGCATTGTCTCATCATGTGGCATTGTCTCACCATGTGGCATTGTCTCATCATGTGGCATTGTCTTGCCATGTGGCATTGTCTCATCATGTGACCTTGTCTCATCATGTGGCATTGTCTCATCATGTGGCATTGTCTCATCATGTGGCATTGTCTTGCCATGTGGCATTGTCTCATCATGTGGCATTGTCTCATCATGTGGCATTGTCTCATCATGTGGCATTGTCTCATCATGTGGCATTGTCTCATCATGTGGCATTGTCTCATCATGTGGCATTGTCTCATCATGTGGCATTGTCTTGCCATGTGGCATTGTCTCATCATGTGGCATTGTCTTGCCATGTGGCATTGTCTCATCATGTGGCATTGTTTTGCCATGTGGCATTGTCTCATCATGTGGCATTGTGGCATTGTCTTGCCATGTGGCATTGTCTCATCATGTGGCATTGTCTCATCATGTGGCATTGTCTCATCATGTGGCATTATCTCATCATGTGGCATTGTCTCATCATGTGGCATTGTCTTGCCATGTGGCATTGTCTCATCATGTGGCATTGTCTCATCATGTGGCATTGTCTCATCATGTGGCATTGTCTTGCCATGTGGCATTGTCTTATCATGTGGCATTGTCTTGCCATGTGGCATTGTCTCATCATGTGGCATTGTCTCATCATGTGGCATTGTCTCATCATGTGGCATTGTCTCATCATGTGGCATTGTCTCATCATGTGGCATTGTCTCATCATGTGGCATTGTCTCATCATGTGGCATTGTCTCATCATGTGGCATTGTCTCATCATGTGGCATTGTCTTGCCATGTGGCATTGTCTCATCATGTGGCATTGTCTTGCCATGTGGCATTGTCTCATCATGTGGCATTGTCTCATCATGTGGCATTGTCTCATCATGTGGCATTGTCTCATCATGTGGCATTGTCTTGCCATGTGGCATTGTCTCATCATGTGGCATTGTCTCATCATGTGGCATTGTCTCATCATGTGGCATTGTCTCATCATGTGGCATTGTCGTGCTATGTGGCATTGTCTCATCATGTGGCATTGTCTTATCATGTGGCATTGTCTCATCATGTGGCATTGTCTCATCATGTGGCATTGTCTTGCCACGTGGCATTGTCTCATCATGTGGCATTGTCTCATCATGTGGCATTGTCTAGCCACGTGGCATTGTCTCATCATGTGGCATTGTCTCATCATGTGGCATTGTCTTGCCACGTGGCATTGTCTCATCATGTGGCATTGTCTCATCATGTGGCATTGTCTTGCCATGTGGCATTGTCTTGCCATGTGGCATTGTCTCATCATGTGGCATTGTCTCATCATGTGCCATTGTCTCATCATGTGGCATTGTCTTGCCATGTGGCATTGTCTTGCCATGTGGCATTGTCTCATCATGTGGCATTGTCTCATCATGTGGCATTGTCTTGCCATGTGGCATTGTCTCATCATGTGGCATTGTCTCATCATGTGGCATTGTCTCATCATGTGGCATTGTCTCATCATTTGGCATCGTCTCATCATGTGGTATTGTCTCATCATGTGGCATTGTCTTATCATGTGGCATTGTCTCATCATGTGGCATTGTCTCATCATGTGGCATTGTCTTCCCACGTGGCATTGTCTCATCATGTGGCATTGTCTCATCATGTGGCATTGTCTTGCCACGTGGCATTGTCTCATCATGTGGCATTGTCTCATCATGTGGCATTGTCTCATCATGTGGCATTGTCTTGCCACGTGGCATTGTCTCATCATGTGGCATTGTCTCATCATGTGGCATTGTCTTGCCACGTGGCATTGTCTCATCATGTCGCATTGTCTCATCATGTGGCACTGTCTTGCCATGTGGCATTGTCTCATCATGTGGCATTGTCTCATCATCTAATATCTATGTTTTCTTGTTGTCCAGTGTATCCTCTAATATCTACTTCTCCCTGTTTTCTAGTGTACCCTCTAACATCTACTTCTTGTATATAATTCACGGTTGTTGGAACCTGCAGTCATTACCGCCTCTTCTTCTTTCAGACTACGATTGTATGTAAATTAATTTCAGTTCCTGAGTTAAGTGTTCGAGCTATTCCGGTGAGTCCAGACACAGTTCTGGTCACAGTGGACACTGTTGGAGGTGACAAAGTGGACAAACTGCGCATCTTGTACTCTGACGACTCTGCCATCAAGTGGACCAGAGTTGATGATTATAATAGTAAGGTAGGTCTTGCTGTTTGCCCAGAAACATTGTTGTATGATCTGTTAAAGATATTTGTTATTTCTTCAACAAAATGGTGTCATTGTATTGTATACATTCTACTAGAGATATGAGTATGTTGTTCACTGACTCCCATTGAGTCACCTCTGCTGGAGACATGAGTATATTGTTGACTGACTCCAAGTGAGTCACCTCTGCCAGAAACATGAGTATATTGTTGACTGACTATATTTGAGGCATCTCTGCTAAGACATGATTATATTATTTAATGACTCCCACCGTCTGGATTCACGGGGTGGGAGATATGGATGTTCACAGTAGAGAACAGGATGGCATGTCACTTCTGATCCTCGAGCAAGGGTTCAGACACCTGCCTCCCTGAGAGAAAGGTGAACAACTCTGGGGACCTGCGTGCATGTTATAAAACCTACACACAAAAGAATATTTACAGCATGTGTGATTCTGGTATACATAGATGTGGGTCCTCGTGGTTACAACAGAGTGTGTACACTGTGTCAAGATTCTGGTATACATAGATGTGGGTCCTCACCGGTACAACAGAGTGTGTGCACTGTGTCCAGATTCTGGTATACATAGATGTGGGTCCTCGTGGTTACAACAGAGTGTGTGCACTGTGTCCAGATTCTGGTATACATAGATGTGGGTCCTCACCGGTACAACAGAGTGTGTGCACTGTGTCGAGATTCTGGTATACATAGATGTGGGTCCTCGTGGTTACAACAGAGTGTGTGCACTGTGTCCAGATTCTGGTATACATAGATGTGGTTCCTTGCCGGTACAACAGAGTGTGTGCACTGTGTCGAGACTCTGGTATACATAGATGTGGGTCCTTGCCGGTACAACAGAGTGTGTACACTGTGTCGAGACTCTGGTATACATAGATGTGGGTCCTTGCCGGTACAACAGAGTGTGTGCACTGTGTCGAGATTCTGGTATACATAGATGTGGGTCCTTGCCGGTACAACAGAGTGTGTGCACTGTGTCGAGATTCTGGTATACATAGATGTGAGTCCTTGCCGGTACAACAGAGTGTGTGCACTGTGTTGAGATTCTGGTATACATAGATGTGATTCCTCGCTCTTACAACAGAGTGTGTGCACTGTGTTGAGATTCTGGTATACATAGATGTGATTCCTCGCTCTTACAACAGAGTGTGTGCACTGTGTTGAGATTCTGGTATACATAGATGTGATTCCTCGCTCTTACAACAGAGTGTGTGCACTGTGTTGAGATTCTGGTATACATAGATGTGATTCCTCGCTCTTACAACAGAGTGTGTGCACTGTGTTGAGATTCTGGTATACATAGATGTGATGTCCTTGCCGGTACAACAGAGTGTGTGCACTGTGTTGAAACAGAGTGTGTGCACTGTGTCGAGATTCTGGTATACATAGATGTGAGTCCTTGCCGGTACAACAGAGTGTGTGCACTGTGTCGAGATTCTGGTATACATAGATGTGAGTCCTTGCCGGTACAACAGAGTGTGTGCACTGTGTCAAGATTCTGGTATACATAGATGTGAGTCCTTGCCGGTACAACAGAGTGTGTGCACTGTGTCGAGATTCTGGTATACATAGATGTGAGTCCTTGCCGGTACAACAGAGTGTGTACACTGTGTCGAGATTCTGTATACATAGATGTGGGTCCTCGCTGTTACAACAGAGTGTGTACACTGTGTCGAGATTCTTACTCCATGATCTATGGAGGAGATTGAGACACTGCTGGAGACCTCATTGTGTGCAGTTAAAGTGATCTTTCATCAGAAAATACAATTAACATTTTTTTAAAACATCCCTGTGAGACACAACATTGTCCAAGTCAGTCCAGGTCCCTTGTACACGTACATGCCATATTGGGTTTATGGTGCTAGACATAATTCTTTATATAGAACAATGATCCTCCATGGAGGGAACAAAATTTTGCATGTCCTTTGTAGGATATTGTGATCAACCCCAACCCCAGGTTAATTCCAGGGTCAGAATAACGCCGATAGCCTTTACTTCCCACAGCATTTCCTGGTACACTTTCTTAGGTTTATAGTTCGACCTGGCAGCCCTGGTCAAATGTAAGAATACATGCCTCCATACAGATTCAAAACTAGTACCACCAAACCAGCATCTGGCCACTAGACACCATCACACTGACATGAACCCAACCCCAGTAAGACATCACACTGACATGAACCCAACCCCAGTAAGACATCACACTGACATGAACCCAACACCAGTAAGACATCACACTGACATGAACCCAACACCAGTAAGACATCACACTGACATGAACCCAACACCAGTAAGACATCACACTGACATGAACCCAACCCCAGTAAGACATCACACTGACATGAACCCAACACCAGTAAGACATTGTACTGACATGAATCCAAACCCCAGTAAGACATCATACTGACATGAATCCAAACCCCAGTAGACATACTTACATGAACCCAAACCCCAGTAAGACATCACACTGACATGAACCCAAACCACAGTAAGACATCACACTGACATGAACCCAAACCCCAGTAAAACATCATACTGACATGAACCCAAACCCCAGTAAGACATCACACTGACATGACCCAAAACCCCAGTAAGACATCACACTGACATGAACCCAAACCCCAGTAAGACATCATACTGACATGAACCCAAACCCCGGTAAGACATCTCACTGACATGAACCCACACCCCAGGGAAGAAATCATAATGTTATGACCCCAAACCCCAGTAAGACATCACACTGACATGAACCCAAACCCCAGTAAGACATCATACTGACATGAACCCAACCCCAGTAAGACATCTCACTGACATGGACCCACACCCCAGGGAAGAAATCACAATGTCATGAACCCAAACCCTGGGGATGACATCACACTGAAATTAGCCCACACTCCAGTAAGACATCACAATGACATGAATCAAAACCCCAGTAAGACATCACACTGACATGAACCCAAACCCCACTAAAGTATCTGACATTTGCTAACCTACCTTAGAGATATTTGACCTAAACAATGCCACTTGCTAACCTACAGTAGAGATGCTTGACATAAACAATGTAATTTGCTAACCTTCAGAAGAGATATTTGACCTAAACAATGTCATTTGCTAACCTACAGGAAAAGTACGCACTTGTAACAGGACTACAGCCCAGGAGCAGATACTTCTTCAATGTCAAAGCTACAGTGAATAAGAAGTCACGTTCTGTAGTGACACATGTGCTGACTCCACCAGCAGGTGAGTTACTAGTGACACATGTGCTGACTCCACCAGCAGGTGAGTGACTAGTGACTGACAGCTCATGACTCTGTAGTGACACATGTGCTGACTCCACCAGCAGGTGAGTGACTAGTGACTGACAGCTCATGACTCTGTAGTGACACATGTGCTGACTCCACCAGCAGGTGAGTGACTAGTGACTGACAGCTCATGACTCTGTAGTGACACATGTGCTGATTCCACCAGCAGGTGAGTGACTAGTGACTAACAGTTGTGACTCTGTAGTGACACATGTGCTGACTCCACCAGCAGGTGAGTGACTAGTGACTGACAGCTCATGACTCTGTAGTGACATATGTGCTGATTCCACCAGCAGGTGAGTGACTAGTGACTGACAGCTCATGACTCTGTAGTGACACATGTGCTGACTCCACCAGCAGGTGAGTGACTAGTGACTGACAGCTCATGACTCTGTAGTGACACATGTGCTGATTCCACCAGCAGGTGAGTGACTAGTGACTAACAGTTGTGACTCTGCAGTGACACATGTGCTGACTCCACCAGCAGGTGAGTGACTAGTGACTGACAGCTCATGACTCTGTAGTGACACATGTACTGACTCCACCAGCAGGTGAGTGACTAGTGACTGACAGCTCATGACTCTGTAGTGACACATGTGCTGACTCCACCAGCAGATGAGTGACTAGTGACTGACAGTTGTGACTCTGTAGTGACACATGTGCTGACTCCACCAGCAGGTGAGTGACTAGTGACTGACAGTTGTGACTCTGTAGTGACACATGTGCTGACTCCACCAGCAGATGAGGGACTAGTGACTGACAGTTGTGACTCTGTAGTGACACATGTGCTGACTCCACCAGCAGATGAGTGACTAGTGACTGACAGTTGTGACTCTGTAGTGACACATGTGCTGACTCCACCAGCAGGTGAGTGACTAGTGACTGACAGTTGTGACTCTGTAGTGACACATGTGCTGACTCCACCAGCCGATGAGTGACTAGTGACTGACAGTTGTGACTCTGTAGTGACACATGTGCTGACTCCACCAGCAGATGAGTGACTAGTGACTGACAGTTGTGACTCTGTAGTGACACATGTGCTGACTCCACCAGCAGGTGAGTGACTAGTGACTGACAGCTTGTGACTCTGTAGTGACACATGTGCTGACTCCACCAGCAGGTGAGTGACTAGTGACTGACAGTTGTGACTCTGTAGTGACACATGTGCTGACTCCACCAGCAGATGAGTGACTAGTGACTGACAGCTCATGACTCTGTAGTGACACATGTTCTGACTCCACCAGCAGGTGAGTGACTAGTGACACATGTGCTGACTCCACCAGCAGGTGAGTGACTAGTGACTGACAGCTCATGACTCTGTAGTGACACATGTGCTGAGTCCACCAGCAGGTGAGTGACTAGTGACTGACAGCTCATGACTCTGTAGTGACACATGTGCTGACTCCACCAGCAGGTGAGTGACTAGTGACTGACAGCTCATGACTCTGTAGTGACACATGTGCTGACTCCACCAGCAGGTGAGTGACTAGTGACTGACAGCTCATGACTCTGACAGCTCCTGACTTTGATAGTTTGCTGGTGCTACTGTTTGTTAGTTTTCTGTTGGGGTATCTTCTTTGAACTCCTGACAAGTCCATTGGTGCTCAGATCCACCCCCAAAATATGCATCAGCATACGGCAGCTAATAGTGTCAGTTCTGTGTTGGTTGACAAAGCCCCTTGTTCTCCTGGTGTGCCTCTTGAGTCTGGCCATGCCAGTTCTTACTCCTAGGTCTCTCATTCTAGGTCTCTCATTCTAGACAATGATATGGATTCACTGGGGTCCACATCCTTCACTCTCCACATCTCTCTAAGCATTAATAACATCGGTACGATCCATCAGCTGGCCATCTGCTGGCCATCTGCAGGGGATGCAGAGCCAGCAAGTTTATCAACTTGTTCATTTCCCTCAACTCTCACTGCTCATTGAATCACTTAGCACACAAACATCAGTATAATTCTAAGATACATTACACTATAGATATCTCATGCAAGCAATGTCCATTTAAATTCCATGAAAGTTTATAGAGATAAAAAACGTCAGTATAATTCTGTGACATATTACACCATAGATATCTCATTTAAGCAATGTCAATGTAAATGCCATGAAAGCATGTAGGGGTAATAAAAAAAAAGTAAAATACCCATTTACACACCTTGAGGCTCACTGGGACCCATATTTGTATGGACCAATCAGCACTCATTTGATGATGTGGTCAGTGTCATGTCAGCTGCCTTTATTTCCCACAGACATTTTTGGATCCCATTGGTTGGGTCAGCCTGGGAGGGGGAGCTCAGGTCTTTTGTTGTTGTTTGTTTTAACTTCAAATCCTCTCAGCTGCAGAACGATCCCCATGACCACCAGATCGGCAGGCGAGTGTAACTACTACACTATCATGGCTCAGTGTGTAGCGGTGGCCGGATCATATTGTTATGTGACAGTTTGGTACAAGAGAGTTACCATATATGGTTTATATATGAGAGTTGCCTTTCCTTTCAAAGAGGATCTCAGATACTCATTTTATGAGAATGGGTCAAACTCAGAGATGAACTTGTTACAAACACATCCCACATCTACTGGAGACTGAATCTAGACCTCTGTGTTGGCAAGCCATGGTGCTAATGACCGTGTCCCTGAGGCATTTTTTTATGTGAATTTTTTAAGCAGATAAAAATATTACATGTGTCTTTCATTCATTCAGTAGCATGTCGTTTGCAGAACTTTACACCCATAACAACCTTCCGGAAAATTTCTCAGTAATAAGCAAGATGTTCGACATCCGATACACCCATCTGGAGATCATCTGCCACATCCTGCACCCATCTTCTCTTTGGCCTTCCTCTTCTTCTCTTCCAAGGCATATACCCCTCCATTATTGTTCTCTCCAAACTCTCATGATGTTTCAAGTGACCAAAATATTTCAATTTTCTTTGTTTTAGTGCCTATAGTAGCCAACCTTCTTCAATATTCAGATCTTGTCATATGTATTCATTTGTTCTTTTCTTTATCCAAGATATTCTTAGAACCCATCCATAATATTAATATTCAAAGGCATTTATGAGCTTTTCTGTTTGTTTAGTCAGTGTCAAGATCTCACAGGCGTATGTTGCAATAGGAAAGATGCATGCCCTTAAACATTTAATGTTTGTAGTTCTGTCTGTCCCCTCCGCAATTTATTAAGTAGTTTTAGTTTCTGAAGAGCAATAGCTATGTGTGTGTGTGTGTAGGTTTGCTTAAATAGACACAAGTCTGCCAGGTAATTTACACAGTTAGGGTAGAAGAGGAAAGACAAAACAAGACTGTAGGGTATATCTACATCTTAGGGAGACGTTGAAGGACTAAGTAAAGCTGAAGCATACCTAAACACCCTGGTGTAGAAGAGAAGAGACAACAGCATAATTCTAGGCTAGTTCTCCATCCTAGGATAGAAGAAGAACAGTTTTGATTGAATGAATGACATTGTTAATATTTCAAACATTCAAGATGCCATTGAATTTTCATGACTGTAGAATATGTTTCTCAGTTTTGAAATACACAATTTTACTAGCACAAACACACTTGGTAACATTCGTGTATTGCCAGTGCCTCTAAGCGAAGCAATGAATAACAACACTGTAGCCTATCTGGCATGTCAACAGAGGCAACTCATCCCATAGAAAACTTTAGTGGCAAAATCGAGCCAATCAAAGGCTTAGCATGAATTGATTGAGGATATATGCTACAATTGGAGATGAAAGGCAGCAGCATTAGAAGCAGAAGCAGAAGAAAAAAATAATCACTTGCTTGAAGAAGAAAATAATCACTTACTTGAAGAAGAAAATAATCATCTACTTGAAGTAGAAAAAAATCACTTACTTGAAGTAGAAAATAACCACTTACTTGAAGTAGAAAAAAATTACTTACTTAAAGAGGAAAATAATCACTTACTTGAAGAAGAAAACAATCAAAGAAGAAAATAACCACTTACTTAAGCCAATGTGTTTGTTTTTTCATAATATGTATATCATTTTCCTATTCCAATCCAGGTTTCTCAACACCCACAAATATATCTGTGACAGCAAAGACTGACAGCAGTGTTCTCATCACCTGGAACTATGACGGGGGTGTTCCAGCCAAGGGGTTCATTGTTCTCACTGAGAATTTGCAACCTGATGATCAGTTAGGTTAGTTGCTGTAAATAACAGTAAAAATCTGAAACACTGAAACAAAGATAGAGGATAGATCTTGTAATGATGATGATTTAATGTTGATGGTGATGATAGTAATATTGATGATCTGCTCTTTTTGTTGTTGAAAGATATACAGAAGAATATGTTGTATTTCATGGAAACAGAAACAATCAAATACAGAGGTTCTAGAAAACCTGGAAATGAAAAAAGAGTTGATGAAAGAAATAAAAAAGAGGCAAGTGAAATATTTCAGCCACGTTAAAAGACATGCCACTCTTATAAAAATCATACTGAAGGGCAAGGTTTAGGGCAAGCGAGCAAGAGGTAGACAATGATACAAGTGGGAAGATAACATCAAGAGATGGACGAACATCAAGTCTGACAGAATGTTGTACAATGAAGGGCGAGAGACAGGCAGTGTTTGAGATCCATTGCAGCCAACCTTCTTTGTCGAGATGGCACCTGATTAATTGATTTTAAAGAGGTTTTCCTGTTTTATCTTGAGTTTATGTGATTTACACTAACATATATCTGCATGGCCTGACCACAGATTGTGTCATGGCATGTTTCCCGTGGAAAGTTTAGAATTAACATGTTGCATTTGTTTCTTACAGACTCGTGAAGCAAAATGTGGTTTTCAAACAAAATGAGGCTGTTGTTGATGGCCTTGACAGTGGAGAGAAGTATCAAGTGAAGGTTGAACCCTTTGATTTAGAGAATATTGGCACTTGCAGTGACCCAATTCTGTTTCAACTAAATGTGGCGGGAGAGACCACAGCATCTGGTAAGCTAATGTCTGTTGCAGTGTGTGTCATGTGTCAAAGACTACATCAGCTGGTAAGCTCATATCTGGGGCAGTGTGTGTCATGTCTAATGTTATCTACACATTACAATAATAATATTTCAACTCCCAATGCTCAGTCAGGAAAGTAAAGGATGCCTGTTCGCATCGTAAGGCATCATGATATTTATGGTGCTGGCCTCGTCACTTCAGGCCACACAATACGTGATGGCTGATGTGGTACATACCATGCCAGTCTCGTCACTTCAGGCCACACAACACTCAGTCTCTGATGTGAGCTGCCTTTACTCCGCAGAACACCTCCTGGCACCCATGTTAAGCTGGGTCTGTGAAAGGATCCCTGCCTGAAGGGCGATATGTTGAGTACCTAGCATAGTTGATAGGGAGCTACACTGACAATCTTATGGGTGCAGTCTGAGAAGAGGATGACGCATGCACTTGTCATCTCACTAAGTGAGGCAAAGACCGGCCACCTGTTCTTCTGTGTATCAAGCCTCCAAATTTGCTGGCCCGATCACAGCACAGGCTCTGTCAGTTTTTGCTTTGGGAATTTTTGTTGTTGTTGAGGGGGATTTGAACATATTATCATTAAGCTGACTTGCAACCATGCTAGCCACTTTACTGCCGTGGCTGCTTTTTAGCGCAGATGCTCAGATCCATCTGTTTGCAAGGTTATTTGTGGAGTAAATTTCAGGTCATAATTGGTAACAGTCATTGGAAGCTCATTACTTCATAATTGGTATTAGTCTTTAGAAGCTCATTACTTCATGATTGGTAAAAGTCTTTGCAAGCCTATTACTTCATTATTGGTAATTGTCATTGGGCTCTCAATGTTTCATGATTGGTAATTGTCATTAGAAGCTCATTGTTTCATAATTAGTCATAGTCTTTCCAAGCTCATTACCTTATGATTAGCAGTAGTTATTGGAAGCTCATTACTTCATGATTGGTAGTAGTTATTGGAAGCTCATTACTTCATGATTGGTAATTGTTATTGGAAGCTCATTACTTCATGATTGGTAGTAGTTATTGGAAGCTCATTACTTCATGATTGGTAATTGTTATTGGAAGCTCATTACTTCATGATTGGTAATTGTTATTGGAAGCTCATTACTTTATGATTGGTAATTGTTATTGGAAGCTTATTACTTTATGATTGGTAGTAGTTATTGGAAGCTCATTACTTCATGATTGGTAATTGTTATTGGAAGCTCATTACTTCATGATTGGTAATAGTTATTGGAAGCTCATTACCTCATGATTGGTAGTAGTTATTGGAAGCTCATTACTTCATGATTGGTAGTAGTTATTGAAAGCTCATTACTTCATGATTGATAGTAGTTATTGGAAGCTCATTACTTTATGATTGGTAGTAGTTATTGGAAGCTCATTACTTTATGATTGGTAGTAGTTATTGGAAGCTCATTACCTCATGATTGGTAGTAGTTATTGGAAGCTCATTACTTCATGATTGGTAATAGTTATTGGAAGCTCATTACCTCATGATTGGTATTAGTTATTGGAAGCTCATTACTTCATGATTGGTAGTAGTTATTGGAAGCTCATTACTTCATGATTGGTAATTGTTATTGGAAGCTCATTACTTTATGATTGGTAGTAGTTATTAGAGGCTCATTACTTCATGATTGGTAATTGTTATTGGAAGCTCATTACTTTATGATTGGTAGTAGTTATTGGAAGCTCATTACTTCATGATTGGTAATTGTTATTGGAAGCTCATTACTTTATGATTGGTAGTAGTTATTGGAAGCTCATTACTTCATGATTGGTAATTGTTATTGGAAGCTCATTACTTTATGATTGGTAGTAGTTATTGGAAGCTCATTACTTCATGATTGGTAATTGTTATTGGAAGCTCATTACTTTATGATTGGTAGTAGTTATTGGAAGCTCATTACTTTATGATTGGTAGTAGTTATTGGAAGCTCATTACTTCATGATTGGTAATTGTTATTGGAAGCTCATTACTTTATGATTGGTAATTGTTATTGGAAGCTCATTACTTTATGATTGGTAATTGTTATTGGAAGCTCATTACTTCATGATTGGTAGTAGTTATTGGAAGCTCATTACTTCATGATTGGTAGTAGTTATTGGAAGCTCATTACTTCATGATTGGTAATTGTTATTGGAAGCTCATTACTTCATGATTGGTAATTGTTATTGGAAGCTCATTACTTCATGATTGGTAATTGTTATTGGAAGCTCATTACTTCATGATTGGTAATTGTTATTAGAAGCTCATTACTTCATGATTGGTAATTGTTATTGGAAGCTCATTACTTCATGATTGGTAATTGTTATTGAAAGCTCATTACTTCATGATTGGTAATTGTTATTGGAAGCTCATTACTTCATGATTGGTAATTGTTATTGGAAGCTCATTACTTCATGATTGGAAGTAGTTATTGGAAGCTCATTACTTTATGATTGGTAATTGTTATTGGAAGCTCATTACTTCATGATTGGTAGTAGTTATTGGAAGCTCATTACTTCATGATTGGTAATTGTTATTGGAAGCTCATTACTTCATGATTGGTAATTGTTATTGGAAGCTCATTACTTCATGATTGGTAATTGTTATTGGAAACTCATTACTTTATGATTGGTAGTAGTTATTGGAAGCTCATTACTTCATGATTGGTAATAGTTTTTGGAAGCTCAACGTTTCGTGATTATAGGTAGGGAAGAGACATGATGCAAATAGCACAAGAGTTGCAGAAGATAATACACAAAGTGATCAACTAGTTTACAAAGATGGGTTGTGTCATGAACCCAGATAAACTGTCTGTGTTATAGTGCTCTTTGGACAATAGGAATGGTATTGCTGATGTCCCAAGTCTTACAATAAATCACAGAATTGCTAACAGAGAGAGTAAACTGTGGTACCTGGAATTGACCTTCGACAGAAGCCTGTCATTCGGGGATCACGTGGAAGGAGTTGTTATGAGATCTAAGAAGGGACTCAGTGTCCTGAAGATTATGGCAGCAATGGACATGAGGGAATGAATGTTGTTCATACTCTGTCAACATCTGGTTCTCTCAATAATTTAGTATGAATTAGGACTGTTCACAGTGCCAAAGATTCAACTGGTGAAGTTAAAACTCATACAGAATGAAACTATGCAGGTAATATTGGGATACACAAGGGACATGTTGGTAGTGTCTATGTGACAAATCCTGGCCTTATCCATGATTGCAGACAGGCTCAAGGAGCTGCAGACTAAATCATATCTCTGAGTGGCTGCAGACACAGAACACCCTCTGCTTGAAGTCCTGGACACATTTAATGACCTCAGGCTGATATGAGGGAAAATCATGGATGGCTCAGGCAGAGGGCACAATCAGAGAAGTGCACATGCTTAAATACAGGAATGAAATGCGAGCTGTATATTTTACTTAGGCTTATAAAAATACCAGAATGGAATATGATCCATATGTATTACTTAGTCTGAACTTTAAAAATGACTGGCACCCTGCCGTCTTGACAGATGATAGTTTGTAAAATTGAGTTATCCCTCTCCATAGTATAAAGCCTGAGCTGATTTTAGAGACCATGTGTTGATCATGCAGCATGATATCTCGCTCTCTCGGCCTGCCTAGTTTACTCCAGAGGAAATGTAACACCAATATGTCTGGAACAAGACAAGCTGCAGAAGCTACCAAATCAGCAATGATTTTACTGTCCACCTGTAGGAGCTTCCATCCTAGATCAGTTTCAGGTCTTCAGATCAAATCTTCCCTGCCATGACATTTAGTCTCTAGGTTGCATTTTCTCACACTAGGGTAAGGCTTGTACCCTCCCTGTTGCGCTCCTTCACCCGAAGCCGTTGGCACAATGTGGAGTGTTAGGTTTGGTGAGTACTATCTAACATTCAGCACTAACAGAAAGCAGGTAGTACCGTCTACTGTCATATGGTAGCTCAGTCATATCTGACTAAGACCTGACTACCACTTGTAGAAATACCAGAATGAAAAATTAACCATATATTTAACTTAGTCTGGACTTGTAGAAATATCAGAATGAAATCTGATCAATATATTTTACTTTGTGTGTCAACTTGTAGAGTCTCAGCTAAAGGAACGACCGGAGGGTGGTAAATTGAACATGTTTGTTGTAGCCACTATATTTACAGTGTGTAAGTGTTACAGAGTTTTTGGGGAAGGATCATTTGTGAAAGAGTGGGAAGGACAATTTTAAAGAATAGTTGTGAAGGACAATTTTAAAAAATGCTTGTCAAGGATAAATTTAAAGAGTGGTTGATGGTTCTTGGTTTCTCGAATTGTTTGTTGCGCGGTATAGATAAAGAGACTCAGTGAAAGTACATGTTCCCTGGGGCAGAGAGAGAGAGAGAGAGAGAGAGAGAGAGAGAGAGAGAGAGAGAGAGAGAGAGAGAGAGAGAGAGAGAGAGAGAGAGAGAGAGAGAGAGAGAGAGAGTAAGGGATAGTATCTGATGTATAGACTAAACAAGGAATGAATGCAATGGTGATTTCTATAGACAGAGTTAGAACATTTTAAGAAAATGTTTGAGTTTTGAAACGAACTGGCATGTCAGCTTACCAGATTTTACAATTAATTAATTTGGCCAATCATCTGCTTGGTTAAACATGCCACTTATGTTTCTCACAAGAACCTGAGAGATCACCCTTACAGTTTGTGGACGAACCCCCCGAAGAGCTGCAGATCAACATGGGAGATATAGTCAGGCTGACATGTACAGCAATTGGTACACCTCATCCTGTGATTCAGTGGTACAAGGACAGCGTTCCGCATGGGAAACCGGCCGACCGAGTGAATGAAATTGTGCTGCCTAGGGTCAATGAAACAACACTTCTTAGATGTACGGCAAGTAATGGTGTTGAAACCATAGTCAGTCAGACAAACATCGTTGTCACACCTGAGATAGGTAAGCAGCAGTATGGACACAGAGACAGCTGTTGTGATCTGTTATAATAGTATGTGATATACTTTAGGATAGGTAAGCAGTGATGTGGACACAGAGACAGTTGTTGTAATCTGTTATAATAATCTGTGACATATTTTAGGATAGGTAAGCAGCAGTATGGACACAGGGACAGCTGTTGTAATCTGTTACAATAGTAAGTGATATACTTAAGGATAGGAAAGCAGCAGTATGGACACAGAGACAGCTGTTGTAATCTGTTATAATAGTATGTGATATACTTTAGGATAGGTAAGCAGCAGTATGGACACAGAGACAGCTGTTGTAATCTGTTATAATAGTAAGTGATATACTTAAGGATAGGAAAGCAGCAGTATGGACACAGAGACAGCTGTTGTAATCTGTTATAATAGTATGTGATATACTTTAGGATAGGTAAGCAGCAGTATGGACACAGAGACAGTTGTTGTAATCTGTTTTAATAGTATGTGATATACGTAAGGATAGGTAAGCAGCAGTATAGACACAGAGACAGCTGTTGTAATCTGTTATAATAGTATGGGATATACTTTAGGATAGGTAAGCATGTTCTATGAACATCAATCAGCACATCATGTTTTTGTTTTAAAATTCAGTAAGTTGTAAGTAAGTTTCCTGTAGGAACATGTGACTACATATGCTCATAGGGGAGTTAATAACAGCTGAAGAAGGAGGAAAGAAGCAATGGAGCTGGTAAAAGTTAAGAATAAAAAGGAGGTGGAGGAGAAATAGTCAGGAAAGGAAGAAGAGGGAAGGGGAATAAGAACAAAAGAATAAGATGAACAAGAAGAAATGTGAATTACTAAATAACAAACTCTTTTCACTTTTCTTAGCCAACAGTTTCAAATATTATAAGATTAGCATTTTTATATTATACTAAACAGTTTGTACATGTCTGAAAATACTCCGTATCAAGAAGACAAAATAAAATCTTTCTAAAAGATCTGAACCACAAAGACAACCGGCTAACATACAATATGAAATATGGAAACTGAGCTACTTTGATGACTGTGAGAATGAAATTGGTTTAAATAGAACAGCACCGGAACCTGGTGCAATTTCTGAAAGATGAGTGGGGCACAACCTGCAGTATGGTGGACACAGGGCATCAAAGACACACGGGACATAACATGTAATGGGCAGGGGAATTGGTCAAGGATCGAGAGTCTTGTAAGTGGGCTGTGATGAGAGCGTGTCTAGCCCATCTCTTGATGAGGTTCACACTTTGTGTCCTGAATGTTCACAGTGAACCCAGACAGAATTTGTCTAGCCCATCTCTTGATGAGGTTCACACTTTGTGTCCTGAATGTTCACAGTGAACCCAGACAGAATTTGTCTAGCCCATCTCTTGATGAGGTTCACACTTTGTGTCCTGAAAGCTCACAGTGAACCCAGACAGAATTTGTCTAGCCCATCTCTTGATGAGGTTCACACTTTGTGTCCTGAATGTTCACAGTGAACCCAGACAGAATTTGTCTAGCCCATCTCTTAATGAGGTTCACACTTTGTGTCCTGAATGTTCACAGTGAACCCAGACATAATTTGTCTAGCCCATCTCTTGATGAGGTCCACACTTTGTGTCCTGAATGTTCACAGTGAACCCAGACAGAATTTGTCTAGCCCATTTCTTGATGAGGTTCACACTTTGTGTCCTGAATGTTCACAGTGAACCCAGACAGAATTTGTCTCGCCCATCTCTTGATGAGGTTCACACTTTGTGTCCTGAATGTTCACAGTGAACCCAGACAGAATTTGTCTAGCCCATCTCTTGATGAGGTTCACACTTTGTGTCCTGAAAGTTCACAGTGAACCCAGACAGAATTTGTCTAGCCCATCTCTTGATGAGGTTCACACTTTGTGTCCTGAAAGTTCACGGTGAACCCAGACAGAATTTGTCTAGCCCTTCTCTTGATGAGGTTTCACACTTTGTGTCCTGAATGTTCACAGTGTACCCAGACAGGATGTGTCCAACCTATCTCTTGATGATTTCCACAAACCTCTTTTCCACAGGAACCCTTGTTAAGGAAACCTTAGTTTGATATTGAGTAAGGATCACTTTCATTGCCCACAGACATCCTCATAAGTGCATTAGTCTCCTCCCATAGACCACACAGGGAGGGTCTCAGCGATGTGCACAAACTCTGCAGCACTGGCCAAGATCACAATGCGTGCATACCAATTCGCAAATGCTATAAATAGCCATTTGTGAGTGGGTTGTCTGATTTCATGTGAAATATTGCCAAGGCAGTGACCTATCCAGCCTGCTCTTTTCGATTTCCTACTGCTGGCAGATGTTGACATGCACACAGCACCTCATATTTATTTAGCCCTTGTGTGAGAAAACTAGATATCAGATACGCTATCCCAACATCAGGAGGGATAATACCATCCATTCTGTATTGTGTAAAATAAAGCCATGAGTCTACGCTGTGAATCTGTGAGTCTGAGGCAAGCACTGTAGCATATATGCTACTTACTCCATTACGTATGTAATCGCTTCATTGTATATGTGATCAAGTCTTATCTTGACTTCTTTCACTGAACATCTGTTGTTATCTTTGACCAGCTCAAGTCTTATCTTGTTATCTACACATGAACCTCTATTGTTATCTTTGACCAGCTCAAGTCTTATCTTGTTATCTACACATGAACCTCTATTGTTATCTTTGACCAGCTCAAGTCTTATCTAGTTATCTACACCTGAACCTATATTGTTATCTTTGACCAGCTCAAGTCTTATCTTGTTATCTACACCTGAACCTCTATTGTTATCTTTGACCAGCTCAAGTCTTATCTTGTGATCTACACCTGAACCTCTATTGTTATCTTTGACAAGCTCAAGTCTTATATAGTTATCTACACCTGAATCTCTATTGTTATATTTCACCAGCACAAGCCTTATCTTGTTATTTACACCTGAACCTCTATTGTTATATTTGACCAGCTAAAGTCTTATTTTGTTATCTAGACCTGAACCTCTATTGTCATATTTGACCAGCTCAAGTCTTATATAGTTATCTAGACCTGAACCTCTATTGTTATCTTTGACCAGCTCAAGTCTTACCTTGACATCATGTCACCTGAACCTCCAGTGTTATATATCACACTAACAGTGGATTCAATTTGTAAACTACATCTTCAATTCAAGTCTTCCACTTTACGTATAAAATGCATCTTTCGACCACTATCTTCTATAATCATCTAAATAACACTCCATTGCACACACCATCATGATCATTCAACATCAAGAAGAATTCTTTCCTCCAGAGCCTCAAGCCCCGAGCTTCAATGAGAGTCTCCCAGAAACACTGCTGGTTGGACATGGGAGTGATGTCCGATTGGGGTGCAGCGCTGCAGGAAGCCCTGTGCCATTGGTCAGCTGGTACAAGAACAATGCTCTGGTGGTGTTTGCTGCAGGCAGTGCTGAGTTTGTTGAAAGGAGAGCCTCCAGGTACTTTTCCCTCTGAATACTTTTTGAATTGTCATAGTGCAATATATTGTTGGGTGGTTGGTGAGGTGGTTGGTTGGGTGGTGGGTATGGTTTGTTGATTGGTTGCTTTAGGCTGGGTTGGTTGGTTGGTTTATTGGTTGGTTGGTTTGTTGGTTCATTGGTTGGTTGATTTGTTGGTTTATTGGTTGGTTGGTTTGTTGGATGGTTATGAATCATCAGGAGGGCTGAGTTGCAACTCCTAAGTCAGATGTACTTAGATTTTCCGCGCCCTGGCAAGGAACCAGAGTTGTAAGTTCACATCTACAGAGAGCATGTAACCACAGCTGGAAGCTGACACCTACAGAGAGGATGTAACCACAGCTGGAAGTTGACATCTACAGAGAGGATGTCACCACAGGTGGAAGTTGACATCTACAGAGAGGATGTCACCACAGGTGGAAGTTCACGTCTACAGAGAGGATGTAACCACAGCTGGAAGTTCACATCTACAGAGAGGATGTAACCACAGCTGAAAGTTGACATCTACAGAGAGGATGTAACCACAGCTGGAAGTTGACATCTACAGAGAGGATGTAACCACAGCTGGAAGTTGACATCTACAGAGAGGATGTCACCACAGCTGGATGTTCACATCTACAGAGAGGATGTAACCACAGCTGAAAGTTGATATCTACAGAGAGGATGTAACCACAGCTGGAAGCTGACATCTACACAGAGGATGTCACCACAGCTGGAAGTTGACATCTACAGAGAGGATGTCACCACAGCTGGAAGTTGACATCTACAGAGAGGATGTCACCACAGCTGGATGTTCACATCTACATAAAGGATGTCCCCACAGCTGGAAGTTGACATCTACACAGAGGATGTAACCACAGTTGGAAGTTGACATCTACAGAGAGGATGTCTCCACAGCTGGAAGTTCACATCTTCAGAGAGGATTAACCAGAGCTGGAAGTTCACATCTACAGATAGGTCACCAGGTCACACAAGAACTGACTGGAAGAGTCCAGGTTGTTGATGTTTCCTCCAGAGTTTAGGTGTTCTGTTGTAGGGGTTGGTGCAGCGTGTACAGAAGATGTGCACTGGAAGTCTCTCTCTGGGCTCAGTTTGGTCAAGCCAGGCATCAGTCATGAACAACTGCCGACAAAAACTATGTCATTGTGTGCTTATCTGAAATGTGTATGTGATCAATGTTATATAGTTTGTGCTGTAGGCTGCAATCTTTTTACCTTATAAGGACCTGACAAAATTATTTGGGCCCATACATTTGACTGAACTTCTGTTTCATTTTGCACTGATTTTGGTTTTTAATTATGACCTTTATAGCATTCATGAGCTTTAGAAGATGCAGCACTTCAGAAGTACAATACATGAGGAACTGATAATGATATAATTTGATGCAGTACTGATAATGATTTAACCATAGAACTATTCAACTATGCAAGTTAATTAGCCATTAGCCATGGTTCCATCTTCATGGCAAAGGGTCACCATAGAATGTTCCGTACCTGTGCCAGTGAAAATCACACTGTCCCATGTGAAAAGTGGACCAGACAGCATCAACAAACCAACAACAATCACAGGCATACATGCACAGCATCAACACACCAACAGCAATCACAGGCATACATGCACAGCATCAACAAACCAACAACAATCACAGGCATACATGCACAGCATCAACAAACCAACAACAATCACAGGCATACATGCACAGCATCAACACACCAACAACAATCACAGGCATACATGCACAGCATCAACACACCAACAACAATCACAGGCATACATGCACAGCATCAACAAACCAACAACAATCACAGGCATACATGCACAGCATCAACACACCAACAACAATCACAGGCATACATGCACAGCATCAACAAACCAACAACAATCACAGGCATACATGCACAGCATCAACAAACCAACAGCAATCACAGGCATACATGCACAGCATCAACAAACCAACAGCAATCACAGGCATACATGCACAGCATCAACACACCAACAGCAATCACAGGCATACATGCACAGCATCAACACACCAACAGCAATCACAGGCATACATGCACAGCATCAACACACCAACAACAATCACAAGCATACATACACAGCATCAACAAACCAACAACAATCACAGGCATACATGCATAAGGCCACTGCCAGAATGCCAACACAACAGTCCGCCACTAAAATTACAGTTCATCGTCAATGGGAGCTGCAGTCACTAGAATACCAGCAGTTGCACACACATTATTGCATAAGACAAGCATAAACTTAAAATTCTTTCTGTTTCATCACATTCACAACAATTGCCAAATTGTAATAAGTAGAATGTATCCAATTCATCATATTCCATCAATTCCTAAACCAGCAGCAACATATAGAATGTGAGCAATTTTGAGGTATTTCAGATGTGTTGTTATTGAAAACTGATAAGAACTATTGCTTAAAGAAATATAAAAAAAAAAAACTTAAATTAATTCTCGCTGGAGCAACGGAGTGCGTGCTTTGTGCTAAATACCTTTTACAAGGCAGGTCCTGGATGGCACAGGCAGAAATATCTATTCACCAGATGTGTGATCTATAGATCATCAATCATGAAAAAGAGTGGGTTAAAGTACTGAAAGACATGACGGACTGGCACAATGTAATAGTAACACTGGGTTGTGAGTGCAGAGAATGGGCAGCGAGCCACACAGAGTTTGAAGTGCAACAACTGATCCAGAGTAACACACATCAAGGTGACATAGTGATGTATACTGATGAGTCAGTGGTGAGAAACAGACGTTGGGGTTTCATTGCGAGGGTTAATGGATAATTCTTGAAAAAGGAGAGTCTAGCATATGAGACTACGACCTCCTGCATGAGAATGGAGGTGGAAGCAGTCACAGTGGCATTCCGTTGGTTAGAGGAGACCACTGTAACACACATTGTATTCATTACGGACTCAAGGAATATGCTTACTAAGGTGGAGAAAAGAGTGTTTTCGTGTGGAATGGCTCACCTCTCTTCAGATATCAGAGATTGTGAGAATTGTATGGATTATTTGCCCTGGTCATGTGGATTGATTGATTGATTGATTTAGGAACAGGCATCACAGCATTTGGGGCATTCCTATAAGCACTCTGTCCCCATCCTCAGCAGCGAGCGAAGAGTTCCAACACTAATAGTACCAGTAGCAATCTGATTATATGTCCGTCTCGCCTTTCCTCTGAGCGTTGAGCGTCAGTCAGATCCCCTCGTCACTCCTCTCTGCCTCATTCTTGCCAGACTGGTGATCCATTTGCTCCTCCAAGGTGTACACGTGCTCCCAAAAGGCCGCAACCACGTCTGCCTTGTCATGCATCAATACTCCACCAAGTTTTGCCGAGCCAGCCAATCTGTCCGCCTGTTCATTCCCCAGCACACCAGCATGCCCTGAAAAAAAGATCCATGTGATGCTTGCCACCCATGACCTCCAAAGTGAAGCAAGCCACTCTGCACGAAGCCTGCCTGTCCTCACCCTCCTCAGCATGCTGTCTGGTGTTACATGTGGTCATGTGGGAGTGCAAGGGAATGAACAGGTTGTTAGGCTGGCAGGGAATGCACCTCTTGGTGGTAGATTATCTATGGACAAGTGAGAGATAGTCAAGTGCTGTGGGACAAGTTTGAAAAGGTGGGGAACAAATTGAGAACCCATATGTGGAAAGAATAAGATTGTTGGGGATTGGCAGGGGTTCTGAAAGAATCTCAAAACTGAGAGGGAAGTACAGGAGAACTTTTAATCATACAGTGGTGGGAAAAATTATCAGTATGCCTCTTTGCTGTCTGTTGAATGTAGGGATAGCGCTCATAGGGAATATCCTGAGTACAGTGATGTCGGTTCTTAGCTCAACTCAACTTAAAGAAATCAGAAAGTGACAGCTGGCATGGCTTGGTCTATTGCTGACAGAGAAAGAGAAATTCTTCACCCAGCATGACAAAGCTCTCATGTTCTTCAACAGATGATGTTGATTCCAACCAAAAGTATATCCAGCACCACGTGAATTAACTTAAAAATTACTCTCAATTGACCAAAGTCCATGTTGAGTGGCGCCAGTACTAAAATTCAAAAATTCCAGATAAAGTAAAATATATGGCTCATACTTCACCGCAGTATTTCTAAAAGTCACTTGTGGTCATCTGTATGTTGATATGGGGTGGGTGGAATGTTAAGTTATGAGTATATCTAAAGCAATGAGCTTCAAATTACTATTACCAGTCATAACCCAACATTTGTTTCAAATAATGAGCTTATTAAAAGGCGATGCTTGAGTGTATACACAAGCTAGGCAATAATAATAGAACAGCAGAATTGATACAAATAACATCTGATCATTAACAGTATCTCATCTCATCTCATCTCATCTCATCTCATCTTGTTCCTCTTGTATCTTGTGGTGTCAAGGTGAAGTATAAACAGCGGGAGAGTGCCTGCTTATGTGCTTCATGTATCGATTGACAGAATCACCAATCATAATAACACCACTAGTGTTCGCATGAAATTTATTTACACAATAATATTTAGAGACAATGGCAGTGGTTGCAACTTCTTTAATGTATAATTATATTTGTATTTTTTACAGGCATTTTGATTTGAAATGTGTGTCTAGGAATGATTTTGGGTTGATTGAGGCAGTCACTAAAGTGTATATCAGAGGTAAGACAAAAACGAGATTAAAAGAGATACTGAAGTTGATATTTTTGGACATGTTATAAGGAGAAATGGACAAAATTTTGTGACAACTGGCAAGCTTTATGGGAAGAGAGCAATGTGAAGACAAAGGGGTAAATACCTTGACGGTTTGGCAGCATGGCATGGTTGGTACAAGAAGACAGACCTGATTCGAGACTGCGGTGACCATGCGAGATGGCGAACCATGACCGCCCACGCCTGTCGGCATGACACTTGATGATGATGATGAAGTTGATAAAAAAGGTTCATCTACAACACTGATGTTGAAAACAATGTATTCCAGTAGCGACTTGATGGTGTCATTGTTTAAACACAACACTGATGTTGAAAACAATATATTTCAGTAGTGAATATATGATGGTGGCTTTCTTTACACACAACACTGATGTTGAAAACAATATATTTCAGTAGTGAATATATGATGGTGGCTTTCTTTACACACAACACTGATGTTGAAAACAATATATTTCAGTAGTGAATATATGATGGTGGCTTTCTTTAAGCAAAACACTGATGCCCCACGCATTTCCATCAAGATGTCTTCTCCTTTTCTCCCTTCATTTACCCAAGAGAAGTTTCCATCAAGATGTCTTCTTCTTCTCTCCCTCCATTTACCTCAGAGAAGTTTCCATCAAGATGTCTTCTCCTGCTCTCCCTCCATATACCCAAGAGAAGTGTCCATCAAGATGTCTTCTCCTTCTCTCCCTTCATTTACCCAAGAGAAGTGTCCATCAAGATGTCTTCTCCTTCTCTCCCTTCATTTACCCCAGAGAAGTGTCCATCAAGATGTCTTCTCCTTCTCTCCCTCCATTTACCCCAGAGAAGTTTCCATCAAGATGTCTTCTCCTGCTCTCCCTCCATTTACCTCAGAGAAGTGCCCATCAAGATGTCTTCTCCTTATCCCCTTCCATTTACTCCAGAGAAGTATCCACAAGATGTCTTCTCCTTCTCTCCCTTCATTTACCCTAGAGAAGTGTCCATCAAGATGTCTTCTCCTTCTCTCCCTCCATTTACCCCAGAGAAGTGTCCATCAAGATGTCTTCTCCTTCTCTCCCTCCATTTACCCAAGAGAAGTTTCCATCAAGATGTCTTCTCCTTCTCTCCCTCCATTTACCAAAGAGAAGTTTCCATCAAGATGTCTTCTCCTTCTCTCCCTCCATGTACCCAAGAGAAGTTTCCATCAAGATGTCTTCTCCTGCTCTCCCTCCATTTACCCAAGAGAAGTGTCCATCAAGATGTCTTCTCCTTATCCCCTTTCATTTACTCCAGAGAAGTGTCCACAAGATGTCTTCTCCTTCTCTCCCTTCATTTACCCCAGAGAAGTGTCGATCAAGATGTCTTCTCCTTCTCTCCCTCCATTTACCAAAGAGAAGTTTCCATCAAGATGTCTTCTCCTTCTCTCCCTCCATTTACCCAAGAGAAGTGTCCATCAAGATGTCTTCTCCTTCTCTCCCTCCATTTACACAAAAGAAGTTTCCATCAAGATGTCTTCTCTTTCTCTCCCTCCATGTACCCAAGAGAAGTTTCCATCAAGATGTCGTCTCCTTCTCTCCCTCCATTTACCCCAGAGACATGTCCATCAAGTGTGATTGACTAAATGACAATTAAGTTGACATGTCCGTCACATGTTGTATTCTAAATGGAATATCAGTGCTATGGGAGAAAACCTTGTTCATATGCATATTTCCCAAAATTGAAGGAAAGATTCTGACTGTTCCTAGTCTGCTCACAGATCCTTTAGATGTACAATCTAACCAAATCATGCTGTAGCGATTCGAAGGCTGCTGTCCACAGCTGCTCCGCCTTCCTTGGGGAAAGGAAAACCTTTGCTCTGTATGGTTTTCTCATGCTGATGCTCTGCATGGTTTTCTCGTGTTGGTGCTCTGTATGGTTTTCTTGTGTTTGTGCTCTGTATGGTTTTTCCTGGGTTGGAGATCTGTATGGTTTTTCTGGGTTGGTGCTGTGTATGGTTTTCCTGGATTGGGGATCTGTATGATATTCTCATGTTGGTACTCTGTATGATTTTCCTGGGTTGGTGCTCTACATGGTTTTCTCATGTTGGTGCTCTGTATGGTTTTCTTGTGTTTGTGCTCTGTATGGTTTTCCTAGTCTGGACACCACCAGGTAAATCTCTTGTTAAAGAGGAAATGGGCTCCACCAGGTTGATCTTGTGTCAGAGAGGTGGACACTGCCAAGTAGGTCTCTTGGCAACTGGAAAAACTGTGATGGTTAGTCTACACTGAGTGTTGATGCTTCCAGATGGGTAGCCATGAACCAAACCTGTAGGCAACATATGATTTATGGTGATGAATCACTGTCACTACTAGGGACATGAACCAAACCTGTAGGCAACATATGATTTATGATGATGAATCACTGTCACTACTAGGGACATGAACCAAACCTGTAGGCAACATATGATTTATGATGATGAATCACTGTCACTTCTAGGGTCATGAACCAAACCTGTAGGCAACATATGATTTATGATGACGAATCACTGTCACTACTAGGGACATGAACCAAACCTGTAGGCAACATATGATTTATGGTGATGAATCACTGTCACTACTAGGGACATGAACCAAACCTGTAGACAACATATGATTTATGATGATGAATCACTGTCACTACTAGGGACATGAACCAAACCTGTAGGCAACATATGATTTATGATGATGAATCACTGTCACTACTAGGGACATGAACCAAACCTGTAGGCAACATATGATTTATGATGATGAATCACTGTCACTACTAGGGACATGAACCAAATCTGTAGGCAACATATGATTTATGGTGATGAATCACTGTCACTACTAGGGACATAAACCAAACCTGTAGGCAACATATGATTTATGGTGATGAATCACTGTCACTACTAGGGACATGAACCAAACCTGTAGGCAACATATGATTTATGGTGATAAATCACTGTCACTACTAGGGACATGAACCAAACCTGTAGGCAACATATGATTTATGATGATGAATCACTGTCACTACTAGGGACATGAACCAAACCTGTAGGCAACATATGATGTATGATGATGAATCACTGTAACTACTAGGGACATGAACCAAACCTGTAGGCAACATATGATTTATGGTGATGAATCACTGTCACTACTAGGGACATGAACCAAACCTGTAGGCAACATATGATTTATGGTGATGAATCACTGTCACTACTAGGGACATGAACCAAATCTGTAGGCAACATATGATTTATGGTGATGAATCAATGTCACTACTAGGGACATGAACCAAACCTGTAGGCAACATATGATTTATGGTGATGAATCACTGTCACTACTTGGGACATGAACCAAACCTGTAGGCAACATATGATTTATGATGATGAATCACTGTCACTACTTGGGACATGAACCAAACCTGTAGGCAACATATGATTTATGATGATGAATCACTGTCACTACTAGGGACATGAACCAAACCTGTAGGCAACATATGATTTATGATGATGAATCACTGTCACTACTAGGGACAAACCCATAAGTTCTCAGTCTCTCCGAGCACAATGTAAAGTGTGTGGATATTGACTGTCCCTCTTGCAAGCTGGTTAATTACACAATATAAGTATACAACTGTCAACTACGTTAAGAGTATTATAATCATTTCTTTCAACCATTTTGTAATTCAGATTTGTTGAGAAATCCATCAATTAGTAGTCAGCTACCCTCTACCATTGAGAAATATGAAGGGGAGCAACTGATGATACCATGTTCATTCCACGGAGAACCCACTCCAGTAGTGACGTGGTATAATGGTGACATCAGGCTGGGAGATCCAGCCTCGGCTCAGAATATCCTGAAAATTGATTCCGTTAAGAGCAGTGCAGTCTTCACCTGCAGGGGAGAGAATGTGCTAGGAAAGGCAGACAGGAGTGTGCAACTCAGAGTTATACCTAGAGGTCAGATATTTACACTTTTTATCTTCATTTACTTGTTATTATCCTTTGGTGTGGCCACACAGTAAATACATTATCTAATATATTTTATTATCTTTTGGTGCGGGTACAGGGAAATAAATAATTCATGGTGAAGGGGTTACAGACACAGTTTTAATCCTGAATACCGTTGTCGAAACACGTCTCTGGGCAATTTGGCAGCAGACCGTCTTATGTTGGTTTTTTTATGAAATGGTGTGGGTGCCGGTCGTTCAGAAAGCAATAGTAAACTACTGAACGTAAACTTGCCCTGGAATCATGAACAGACAAAAAATGCTGAGGTTGAAAGCTACGCCCTGTAAAGGATATGCAACTAACTTTTTCTAACATGGGACATAAATTATCTAATTCATTTATAGAGAATGCACTTATCTAATACATTTCTTTATTAGTATCTTTTCTTGCTTGTATGAGGAAACAAATTGTCTAATATATAGAGACTGTTTCTGTATGAGTTTCTCTTGGTGCATGTACACAGGAAACACATTATCTAGTACATTCTTAGAGATTGGGTCTTTATTAGTATCTTTTGGTGCATGTAAAAGTAAACAAATGATCTAATTTATGTTGCCTATGGACAAGGGGGAGGTGGTCGTGCGCTTGTGGGACCAGGTGGAGAAGGCGGAGGAACAGATTGAGAACCCATATGTTGAAAGGATGAGATTGCGAGGGATCGGCAGGGGTTCTGGAAGAATCTCAAAACTGAGAGGGAAGACCTGGGAGAACTTTTAATCAGATAGCAGTGGGAACGGTTAGTAGTATGACTCTTCGCTGGCTGTTGAACAAGGGGACAGAGCACTATGGGAATGTGCTGAGTGCAGTGATGTCGGTTCTTAACTCAATTCACCTCAACTCAACTCAACTCTAATTTACAGAGATTCTTACTTTATTAGTATCTCTTGCTGCTTGTAAAAGGAAACAAATTATCTAATTTACAGAGACTGTTTCTTTATTAGTATCTTTTCTTGCTTGTAAAAGGAAACAAATGATCTAATTTACAGAGATTGTTTCTTTATTTGTATCTCTTGTCGATGGCACATGGAGACAAATTGTCTAATTTATAGAGATTGTTTCTAGTATCTCTTGTTGCTGATACAAGGAAACAATTTATCTAATAAATTTATGTATATTATTTCTTTGTTAGTATATCTTGTTGGTATGCAAAACAAAAAACAAACAAACCAACAACCATCTAATACATTAAAAGAGATTATCTTCTTACTAGTATGTTGTGTAGCTTGCGTGCACAAAAGAAATCATGTATACATTTAACTTCTCCTCCCTTGCTGATGAGGATTCCTCGCTTGGGCGTGGAATTTCTTTATTACAAATCTTGTTGTATGCAGGCAAATAGTATATCATTGTCGTGTTTTAAACCATTGTCTAGGGTATTACAAGATATATCTTTGACTGAATTCATTCACTGCTAGCAACTGGTTACAGATATTTCGTCTGTCCTTTTTTTTTTTTTTTGCATATCCTATTTACATGACATTGCTGTCATCACCAGCATTTTACTGCTGTTGTTGATGTATTGTCAAGTTTTATGTTCAGTGTGTCTGTCTCCCTGGCCAAGGGGTTAGTGACATTGTTCATAATCCCGTATATCCACATGGTGAAAACAGCAGCTGCAAGAATTGGCAGCGGTTCGCACTGCGCTGGTAACTTACGGGGGTATGTGAGCCGGTCATTCAGAAAGCAATGGCAAACTACTGAACGTAAAAACTTGCCTAGTACATCAACGGCAGCTGACTGCAACGTCCTGTAAGGGATATGCAACATTAAAAAAAAGTTTACCAATGCTTTCTGAATGACTGGCTCCCATACCAACGCATTAAAACCCTAGTGCGACACGGGCTGCTGCCAAATAGGTAACCGCCATGTATTGAACGCTCAGTAAGCAGCTCACGAATCGCGTTCGCAAGCCTTTAGGCCACGAAGACTGGCTTAGTCTGCCCTATCTATTGTAAAACAACAGAATTAAAATTACCAGCTTAATTCCTTTATTTTTTTTTTTCATCCAGTCCTTTGTAACTACATTATGAAAACAAAAAGCCCACAAATATATTTTAAAAGAAGCTTAAGTTATGTGAAACCTGGACATAACATTAAAATGGAAAAACATCTTTACGAATCTTCAAACATTCTCTCACTGATTTACAACTACTGAAGTACCAATTGAGTTAATCATAGTGTTATTAGCTCAATCACGAACCTGATTCCTTTTACAGATTAAAAACACATTAGAAAACCTAACTGTTCTTCTGTACTGGTAAAGTGTTGTCAGATAGTTGCCCCTTTGGCAAGCTAAATGATTCTTGAGTACAGACAATAGAGAGATCAGATAGTTGCTGTTTAGACAAGCAAATGAATATCCTCTACAAAAATTGGCCGGCTTGCTGTCTGTTAAATAAGTCAGACCATTGTTCTGCACAGATAAAGTTAGACTAGCATGTTATGTGAACTAAACCTTCTTCTGTCACATACAGAGTCTGACCAGCATTTTAGATAAACTAAATAGTTCTTCTGTCACATACAGAATGTGACCAGCATGTTAGATAAACTAAATAGTTCTTCTGTCACATACAGAGTGTGACCAGCATGTTAAATAAACTAAACAGTTCTTCTGTCACATACAGTGTGTGACCAGCATGTTAGATAAACTAAACAGTCCTTCTGTCACATACAGTAAGTGACCAGCATGTTAGATAAACTAAATAGTTCTTCTGTCACATACAGAATGTGACCAGCATGTTAGATAAACTAAATAGTTCTTCTGTCACATACAGAGTGTGACCAGCATGTTAGATAAACTAAACAGTCCTTCTGTCACATACAGTGTGTGACCAGCATGTTAGATAAACTAACCAGTTCTTCTGTCACATACAGAGTGTGACCAGCATGTGAGATAAACTAAATAGTTCTTCTGTCACATACAGAGTGTGACCAGCATGTTAGATAAACTAAATAGTTCTTCTGTCACATACAGAGTGTGACCAGCATGTTAGATAAACTAACCAGTTCTTCTGTCACATTCAGAGTGTGACCAGCATGTTAGATAAACTAAATAGTTCTTCTGTCACATACAGAGTGTGACCAGCATGTTAGATAAAATAAACACTTCTTCTGGCAAGTTTGGCCAGCTAGTTGTCATGTAAACAAGTCAATAACATGCCATTATAATTTTAAAAAATTTTAAAAATATCTTATCATCCTTTCCAGAACAACCCAGAAAGTCTGACTACAAGGTTGAACTCAAAGAGGTCAAGCAGTCCCCTACAGAAGTCAAGGTCAAGTGGGCAGTGAACGAAGGAAATCTCAAGGATATCAGGTGGACGATGTCTTCTGTTTTATAATTTCACTTTTTGTGTTTGTTTGAAAGTTAGAGAGTTGTCTTTCTGTTGATTTGTCAAACAAGAAAAATATTTTGCTTGTATTTTACATTCTTATTCCCAGAGTTAAGAGTTAAACTTCAGGAATATAACTCATAATGGTATATTTCTTTCTCAATACTCCAGGCAACATTTTTTTTTCTTGTATTCCATAACCCCATTTATTAGTTATTATTGGGGTTTCTTGGGGTATATGTTCATTATTATTGACAATTACTGCCCTTATCTTCAGCAATACATACAAGTGACAATTCCATACTAGTCCATTCAAGGACGGTACCAGGTGTCTGCCTGTGTGTCACTTGCTTGGTGGTTTACATCTGTTGATAACAACACGAGCAGGCAGACAGATTGGCGGGGTCTGCCGCACTTGGTGGGGTATTCGTGCATGATAATGCAGATATGGTCGTTACCCTTGGGAATCATGTGTATAGTGCTGAAGAACATGTAGATCAACACCATCTTCAACAGCCAGCAAAACGTCCCCATACTAATGGTATCAGTTGCATTCTAATTATGTATCTATCTGGCCTTTTCTTGGAGTACTGAATGTCAGCCAGATTCCATGGTTACTTCCTGCAGCACCATTCTTGGAGTACTGAATGTCGCCAGATTCCATGGTTACTTCCTGCAGCACCATTCTTGAAGTACTGAATGTCGCCAGATTCCATGGTTACTTCCTGCAGCACCATTCTTGGAGTACTGAATGTCGGCCAGATTGCATAGTTACTTCCTGCAGCACCATTCTCTTCAAGCCATGATGATCTACATGTTCTTCTGCATTATATAAATGATTTAAAATGGCCCTGACCACATCTGCCTTATCATGCATTTATATCTCACCAAGGGATGCAGATCCAGCTAATCTGTCCGCCTACTTGTTTCTCACCACACCAGCATGTCCTGAAAATCCAAAAGATGCTCCTTATCTTTGATTTTTGCATTGAAGCAAGCTACTCTGCATGAAGTATGCCTGTTTTCACCATTCTCAGCTTGCTCTGTGAGTCGATTAAAGTCACGACATATGTATGATGTTTGTCCCTCAGCCAGTGGAACACTGCTGTGACTGCCTCTACCTCCATTCTCAGACTAGATGTCGGGTATCATATGCCATGCTCCCCTGCACTAAACACTGTTGAAGTGCATTCTTCAGACAAGTGCAAGTTCTGGAGAAGGACTACAGCTATGGATTTAGCCCTTTGTGAGATGCTTCTGGTCAGTTGCTTGCTGTTCTGCTGCGAAAAGCCAAGCCAGATGGAGTTAAACCCAGTGCAGTAAAGTTGATCTTCTGGCCATGAGATGCCTTTCAATGTTTTACTTCCACAGACAAGCACCTGCCAAAATGAACACCAGACTAGGCAGCTGAAGGGTGCCATTCATAGACCTCATTAGTCCCTCTTCAGGTGTCAGTAGAGGAGTCTATCATTGTTACCACCCATGTCAAATATAGCGAGCTGTGACTGTGCATTGGCTTACACTCCAGCCAACCCGGTGATCATTGATTAAAGACATGTTGCCTGGACTCTCCAGGCGTTAGTCACTGTGAAATATTTAGGTCTGCACAATCCCAATTTTAGATGCCTAGTTGCCATGGCCTTGACATATTTGAGTAATCGTTTATTGTTCATCGAATAAAGTATACAAAATACCTTTCTTTATTAAGCATTATGACTACAAATTAATGGATGTTGAGAGATCACCAAGTTTGGGCTTTTATAGCGTGTTGACTGCATAGGGTTTCCTGAAAACTAATTAACTCTCTTTTTCACCCTTATTGGTATATGTTCAGGTACTTGATTTGCTAATTATACTGTTAAAAAAAAAAAAAGAAACACGTAGCTATCCGAGGGTGCGTTTTTATGAGTTTGTAAGTAAAAGTTGGCTCTAGGGTATATAAAAACCACCTATGTAAGTTGCTTGGCGCTCACACTGGAATTGATCAATACAGTTTGATTTGACAGTACGGAGACAATATTTCTTTCACAATCTATAGTTGTCATTGCTAATTAGTGTGTTTGGCTACCATGGTTGTGGTCCGGGATAACCTCCAACAGCCGCAGGATTCCTTTCTCACACTTGTAATTCTCTGTGGATCTTGTCTTTTTGTTGGAAGTTATAATCATTTAGTGATGCTGCTGATGTTGTTAAAAGTGATGATTATTTAGGGGTGAAGTTACTGTTGTTGTTAAAGGAACTAATGATAATTTTGCATTGTGGTTACTTTTATTACAGTGGTAAAGATAGAAATTGGCCTTACCAGCCACACTCGCCACCGCCATGGATCGTAGTTATTAAGCCTTTTTGAAGCACAATGTACCAAACTATCGTCTGTCAAGACGGAAAGGTGCCAATGAAGAAAGATAGAAATTGAAGGGTTTTGCTGCTGTTGTTAAAAGTGAAATTGATGATAATTTGGGGATTATTTATCTTATTGACACTGTGGCTTTGGGGATAGCGAAACACATGTCCATCATTCCCCATCATACCGAGTCCTGAGTTTGGGGATAGCGAAACACATGTCTATCATTCCCCATCACACCGAGTCGAGGGTTCAAAATCATCTGTTGGAAATTTGCATTAACTTCAATGGTATGAGGCATCAGCAGTTCAATCAGTGATTGTAATCTACTGAACTAACACTGAACTAACAGGGCCTAGTAAATCACAAATAGCCAATAAATGCTGGGGTTGATAGTTATGTCCTGTAAAGGACATGCAATTAACTATTTGAAATGTTTTTATCCGTCTGGTGTAGATATTTGATATTCCAATCTGCAGATATTATTTGGTCTGGCTGGTGTAGATATTTGATATTCCAATCTGCAGATATTTTTTGGTCTGGCTGGTGTAGATATTTGTTATTCTAATCTGTAGATATTTATTGGTCTGGCTGGTGTAGATATTTGAGATTCCAATAAGCAGATATAGTTTGGTCCATCTGGTGTGGATATTTGATATTCCAATCAGCAGATATATTTTGGTCCATCGTATGTTGATATTTGATATTTCAATCGGCAGATATATTTTGGTCTGGCTGGTGTAGATATTTGATATTTCAATTTGCAGATATTTTTTGTTCTGGCTGGTGTAGATATTTGATTTTCCAGTCTGCAGATATTCTTTGATCTGGCTGATGTAGATATTTGTTATTCCAGTCTGCAGATATTTTTTGGTCTGGCTGGTGTAAATATTTGATATTTCAATCTGCAGATATTTTGATGTGAAGCTTATCACAGACAGAGGCAGAGTTGCCTTAAACCAGAGGCGGAGGTCAAGTGTTAGATCAGAAACATTTAGTAGACTTCTACCTCAAACCAGGTGAGTTGCATCAGGTGTAATATATGTCATCAATTGAGGTTATGTAACTTAAGGCATGACATATGATGTCACACATGATTGTGACATTTGATGTGATGTATGATGTGTGTTGTTGGTCCATTGTTACTGTTTACAGCATTCGATACTGGATATGATGTGGGTCGGGTCAGGAGATTAAAGAGGTGCAGGGAAAGCGGGTACAAATCGACCAATACAGCTGGAACGTGATAAATATATATGTAAGTGGGGAATCTTGCATAAGAAGAGAGAGTTGGGACTGGTTGAAAATTCAGTGGACACCCCAGGTACCAGGTATCTGATATGTGGTGACTTCAATGCCTACAGCCAAGGAATGGGACAGATCGGGAGAGAACAGACAGGGTACTGCTCTTGCTGAGGCCTTGCTTGAGACGGATGTTGTCTGTCTAAATGACGGGACACCCACTAGGCTAGCAATGAGACCGAGGGACCCTGACACGGCCATCGACCTGGCGCTTGTATCCCAAGAGGCGGCATCAGATATAAAATGGAGCGTCCTTGGAGACCATGGAAATGACCATCTCCCCTGTTCTGTGCTGATACCTAAGTCCAGCACAGTTAGGGCTATAAGAGCCCGCAGGGCATTCAGTTATGATTATGACCACTCTTCGCTCTTGGGTTTTGAGCGCTCTTGAGATTATGGGGGATCGGCAGGGGTTCTGGAAGAATCTAAAAACTCAGAGGGAAGACCAGGAGAACTTTTAATCAGATAGCGGTGGGTACGATTAGTAGTATGACTCTTCGCTGGCTGTTGAACAAGGGAACAGAGCACGTATGGGAATGTCCTGTGTGCAGTGATATCGGTTCTTAACTCAACTCAACTCAACTCAACTCAACAACTGTTACTGAAGAACATATTGTGATCAATCAGTCATAGAGTGGGTTAAGTCCTATAGTGGGTTCAGTTCTAGTGTGGGTTCAGTCCTATGGTGGGTTCAGTTCTATAGTGGGTTCAGTCCTAGTGTGGGTTCAGTCCTAGAGTGGGTTCAGTCATAGAGTGGGTTCAGTCCTAGAGTGGGTTCATTCATAGAGTGGGTTCAGTCCTAGAGTGGGTTCAGTCCTAGTGTAGATTAAGTCCTAGAGTGGGTTCAGTCCTGGTGTGGGTTAAGTCCTAGTGTGGGTTCAGTCCTAGAGTGGGTTCAGTCCTAGAGTGGGTTCAGTCCTAGTGTGGATTAAGTCCTAGAGTGGGTTCAGTCATAGAGTGGGTTCAGTCCTAGAGTGGGTTCAGTCCTAGTGTGGACTAAGTCCTAGAGTGGGTTCAGTCCTAGTGTGGGTTCAGTCCTAGAGTGGGTTCAGTCCTAGAGTGGGTTCAGTCCTAGAGTGGGTTCAGTCCTAGAGTGGGTTCAGTCCTAGTGTGGATTAAGTCCTAGAGTGGGTTCAGTCATAGAGTGGGTTCAGTCCTAGTGAGGGTTCAGTCCTAGAGTGCGTTAAATCCTAGAGTGGGTTCATCCCTAGAGTGGGTTCAGTTCTAGAGTGGGTTCAGCCCTAAAGTGGGTTCAGCTCCAGAGTGGGTTCAGCTCTAGAGTGTGTTCAGTCTTTAAGTGGGTTCAGTCCTAATGTGGGTTCAGTCCTAGTGTGGGTTCAGTCCTAGTGTGGGTTCAGTCCTAGAATGGGTTCAGTCCTAGAGTGGGTTCAGTCATAGAGTGGGTTCAGTCCTAGTGTGAATTAAGTCCTAGAGTGGGTTCTGCCCTAGAGTGGGTTCAGTCTTTAAATGGGTTCAGTCCTAGAGTGTGGGCATCCCTAGAGTGGGTTCAGCCCTAGAGTGCATTAAATCCTAGAGTGGGTTCAGTTCTAGAGTGGGTTCAGCCCTAAAGTGGGTTCAGCTCCAGAGTGGGTTCAGCCCTAGAGTGTGTTCAGTCTTTAAGTGGGTTCAGTCCTAATGTGGGTTCAGTCCTAGAGCGGGTTCAGTCCTAGAGTGGGTTCAGTCCTATAGTGGGTTCAGTCCTAGTGTGGATTAAGTCCTAGAGTGGGTTCAGTCATAGAGTGGGTTCAGTCCTAGAGTGGGTTCAGTCCTAGTGTGGACTAAGTCCTAGAGTGGGTTCAGTCCTAGTGTGGGTTCAGTCCTAGATTGGGTTCAGTCCTAGAGTGGGTTCAGTCCTAGAGTGGGTTCAGTCCTAGAGTGGGTTCAGTCCTAGTGTGGATTAAGTCCTAGAGTGGGTTCAGTCATAGAGTGGGTTCAGTCCTAGTGAGGGTTCAGTCCTAGAGTGCGTTAAATCCTAGAGTGGGTTCATCCCTAGAGTGGGTTCAGTTCTAGAGTGGGTTCAGCCCTAAAGTGGGTTCAGCTCCAGAGTGGGTTCAGCTCTAGAGTGTGTTCAGTCTTTAAGTGGGTTCAGTCCTAATGTGGGTTCAGTCCTAGTGTGGGTTCAGTCCTAGTGTGGGTTCAGTCCTAGAATGGGTTCAGTCCTAGAGTGGGTTCAGTCATAGAGTGGGTTCAGTCCTAGTGTGAATTAAGTCCTAGAGTGGGTTCTGCCCTAGAGTGGGTTCAGTCTTTAAATGGGTTCAGTCCTAGAGTGTGGGCATCCCTAGAGTGGGTTCAGCCCTAGAGTGCATTAAATCCTAGAGTGGGTTCAGTTCTAGAGTGGGTTCAGCCCTAAAGTGGGTTCAGCTCCAGAGTGGGTTCAGCCCTAGAGTGTGTTCAGTCTTTAAGTGGGTTCAGTCCTAATGTGGGTTCAGTCCTAGAGCGGGTTCAGTCCTAGAGTGGGTTCAGTCCTATAGTGGGTTCAGTCCTAGAGTGGGTTCAATCCTAGAGTGGGTTCAGCTCTAGAGTGGGTTCAGTTCTAGAGTGGGTTCAGTCTTACAGTGGGTTCATTCCTAGAGTGGGTTCAGTCCAAGAGTGGGTTCAGTTCTAGAGTGGGTTCAGCCTAGAGTGGGTTCAGTCCTATAGTGGGTTCAGTCCTAGAATGTGATGAGTGAATAGTTTGTGCAAGGTGGTGGGCGGATGCGTGGATTGTTTGTACAAGGCGCGTGGATGAATAGATAGTTTGTACATAATCATAAACGGATCAATGACTATTATTGTCTGATTAACTGATTCACTGCCAAACAAAAATGTGAGTTTGAACCAAACAAAAATTGATGGCAGAAAAATTTTAAGTAGGGGTGTGTCATGATAATGATATTTAAATGGTTAAAATTGTTGCAGATGTATTGTATTATATATCAAAGGCAATTGCACAAGTACCATCTCCGTGTTGATAGTTTTGTGAGAGGTTAGAAATATTATAATAATAATGTTGGATTTTTTTACAACAATTTAGAGTAAAGGGGTGACAATTATTTGAAATGTCAACTTACCAAAGCACTACTTCTCCGTCTTTGATGATAATCCAATGAAATTTACTGAATAATGATAAACACACCACTTTTTTTCACCAATATCACAAGAACTGCTCCTTAACACCATGAACACACAATTATAATATCATATTTTGAATGCACACCATTTTCACACAAAATTTAAAAAGGAAAACACATGAGGCAGATTTGTACTCATTAGAATGAGAACCAATATGTACACTGTTTTCTATTGAGTTATAATTATATAAATACTGCTCAGCTTATTTGTGATGGGCAAATCAAACATAGGGGTATAAGTGTGGCCCATTAGAGCAAGCATAATTTGACATGTGCCATCATATCATAATGATGACAAACTTTCACTGTTAGTTTAGTTTTCCATATGACCACCTGCTAAATAAATTTAACTGTGCACGTTCTATAAGTTTGAGAATCTTTCACACAGTCCTTTACATTATAATAATCATCATTTAAAGTTGTTTAAAACAATAATCTGATGTAAATTGACTTGGTCGAGAACCAGTGGATGTTGCCATTTCTAAAATCCAAAAATTAACAATTTAACAATAAATATTTCTTAAATTTGAGAAATACACGCTTGTATTCCAACAACTGTCTGCTGCTGTCACAGTCTGTGTTTGAGTAACAGCACAACTGTCTGCTACTATTAAAGTCTGTGTTTGAGTAACAGCACAACTGTCTGCTGCTGTCAAAGCCTGTGTTTGAGTAACAGCACAACTGTCTACTGCTGTCAAAGTCTGTGTTTAGTCACCTGGGAGTCATGTCACTGGTCTTGTTTTGGCAACTATAAACAGTGTGTGTATGTGTGTATGTCAAAATACATCAGGCATGCAACAGTTAGAAGAAGAGACACTGTGAGGACATGTGTGCTGAAACCTGCTGAAGACATACATATGGTGACAATACGGTCCAGACTGCTGCTGTTAAGGAAGCAAATAAATTAATGCTTTTGTATGTGTTATGTTGTTCTTTCTTTCTGAAGATACATTGTGAATGTGCAGACGGTAACTAATCGAGGTGTGGTTGACAACTCCTCTGTGGAATTTACACCATCTGCTCCTGACTCAAGTAGGTGTGTGTGTGTGTTGTGTGTGTCTGTGTGTGTGTGTGTTTGTGTGTGGTGTGTGGGGTGGTGGGGTGGTGTGTGTTTGCGTGCATGCCTGCATGCATGGTCTGTCTGTCTGTCTGTCTGTCTATGTCTATGTCTATGAGTGTGAGTGTGTGTGTGTGCGAGTGTGAACGCACATGCGTGCGTGCGCATTTGTATGAGAGAGAGAGAGGGAGGGAGGAAGGGAGGGAGGGGGAGAGAGAGAGAGAGAGAGAGAGAGAGAGAGAGAGAGAGAGAGAGAGAGAGAGAGAGAGAGAGAGAGAGAGAGAGAGAGAGAGAGAGAGAGAGAGAGTAAAATCCACAAACAATATGTTGCACGATTTATAGCCAGGCATATTTCATTGCATCTCGCCAGGTGCATACTGCAGAGAATTCAAACAATATCCTGTGACTACGTGTTTTATTTGTTTCAGCTCAAGCATTATTTATTTTCACTTCATGTGATTTATTAACGCAGCAGTATGCACCTGGCAAGATGCAGCAAATTATGCCAGGAAATACACTTCTGTTTGTGGTTTCTGTGTTTCATTATTATTTCAAATCACTATTAGTTATTATTGTTCCAAATTATTCATGAATTATTACAATTTACAATCATAAATTATTTTAGTGTTTTCAAATCATAAATAATGATTACACTTTCAAGTCATAATTATTACAATTTCAAATTATAATTAATTACTCAGTTGAGATTTTGCTATTAGGAGGATTAATTATCAGTATATTAGTGAGAAATTACTGCGAGACTCCAGAAATGTGGTTCTTTAGAAGAATGTTGAGCTGTAATTCTACAGAAAGTTGCTGGGATGTTCTTCTATAGGAGAATGCAGTGATGTACTTCTGTAGACAATGCTGGGATGTGCTTCTATAGGAAAATGCAGAGATGTGTTTCTGTAGGAGAATACAGAAATGTGGTTCTGAAGAAGAATACAGAGATGTGGTTCTGAAGTAGAATGCAGAGATGTGATTCTGTAGAAGAATGCGGAGATGTGCTTCTGTAGAAGAATATTGCTGAGAACACAATGAATAGATAACAAGCACAATAAAGACATCTTAACAACAAACTGATTACTCTTATAAGATGCAGACAGTAAACATTCTCTGAACAAGTCATTCAAATGGGAACAATTGAATATATCCAGAAAACATGAGAATTAGAAGAGAATAAAATGTAAGGCAAGACCAAAAGATGGAATTCTGGACAGCCTGACATCATGGCATGGAGAAACATCTGTAACATGAATGGCTGGTAACACATGAGATATGAGGCTGGGGAGAAACATATGTAACATGAATGACTGGTAATACATGAGATATGAGGCTGGGGAGAAACATATGTAACATGAATGACTGGTAACACATGAGATATGAGGCTGGGGAGAAACATCTGTAACATGAATGATTGGTAACACATGAGATATGAGGCTGGGGAGAAACATATGTAACATGAATGACTGGTAATACATGAGATATGAGGCTGGGGAGAAACATATGTAACATGAATGGCTGGTAACACATGAGATATGAGGCTGGGGAGAAACATCTGTAACATGAATGATTGGTAACACATGAGATATGAGGCTGGGGAGAAAGATATGTAACATGAATGACTGGTAACACATGAGATATGAGGCTGAGGATAAACATATGTAACATGAATGACTGGTAACACATGAGCTATGAGGCTGGGGAGAAACATATGTATTATTAATGACTAGCAAAACATGAGATATGAGGATGGGGAGAAACATCCATAACATGAATGACTGGTAACACATGAGATATGAGGCTGGGGAGAAACATATGTATCATTAATGACTAGCAACACATGAGATATGAGGCTGGGGAGAAACATCTGTAACATTAATGAGTGGCTACACATGAGATACGAGGCTGGTGAGATAAATATGTAACATTTGGCTAGCAAATCCATTACATGGAAAGTCTGAATCAAAAGCTCATTGTGTGGGCGTCATCAAAGGTGGGAAAAAGTGTCCCAGTGGCACAATATGAAATATTGCTTGGATAGCAAATCCATTGCGTGGAAAGTCCGAATCGAAAGCTCACTGTGTGGGCATCATCATCATCATCATCATCATCATCATCATCATCATCATCATCATCATCATCATCATCATCATCATCATCATCATCATCATCATCATCATCATCATCCTCATCATCATCATCATCATCATCCACTTTTGCCGTCAAGCGTCGTGGGGAGGAATAATTTGCATTCCAGCACCCAGCGGGCGGCACTGGATAGTGTCATTCTGTGTGATTGTACAATGTCTTTGATGTCATCAATCCATTCTTGGACGTCCTTTTGGTCTTGTCACAGATGAGCTTAGATGTGGGTATCATCAAAGGTGGAAAAAGTGTCTTAGTGGAATAAAATGGAATATTGCTTGGATAGCAAATCCATTACGTGGAAAGTCCGAATCGAAAGCTCACTGTGTGGATGTCATCTGCAGACTGCATTCTTCTGGTTACCGGAGAAACAGCCTGTGGTGAACGGGGGGCCCAATATATGGAAGTTTGGCTACGCAACCATGTGCAGGACATGAGGATTCCTTGGGTGAGCCCAGTACTAGAGTGCTATGTGTCGGCTCTGCAATTATGGAAGCCTCCTTGGATGGCGGGGAATGCCCATGGTCTGCCCCTGCCTTCCTTTGAGGGCTGACCGTTATGTCTTCGGCTGTTCTAAATGGGCCAGCTAGATTGGGGGATAACATCACAACAATGAGAGTCAAATTTCCTAAGAAACCCCTGGGAAGGTTAACCCAGTCAACAAATGCCTGCAGAAGTCGGATGTGTTGATCTAACGGCGCAAGAACACAGCTCTGCTTTAAACAGGCACAACACAATCACATCTGAAAAAAACTCTCCGGATGAATGCAGCAGAAGAAGAAGAAGAAGAAGAAGAAGAAGAAGAAGAAGAAGAAGAAGAAGAAGAAGAAGATATGTAACATTAATTGCTGGCAACACTTGAGATATAAGGCTAGGGAGGAACTAACAAAAATCTCTGCTTTGATGGAAATGTAAACACAGGATTACTAGACCAACAGACACGCCTGCTAGCTTCTGAACTACCACAATTCCAGATTCCGGAACAGTGTTCCAGCTTCTCTGGATCATCATCATCATCATCATCATCATCATCATCATCATCATCATCATCATCATCATCATCATCATCATCATCATCATCATCATCATCATCATCATCATCATCATAAAGTATTTCAGCCCAGGGTTGGTCATGACAACTGCTCATCATGCCATGTCTGTCTTATGCCAGAATGTTCATGCTATGCGACCTCAGCATGTGTACATCAACTTACAATTAAAAGTCGCTTAAGAGTCGACAGGGTCAATTTCATTGCACCGGGTTTTATCCCATATGGGTTCATCTCTTTCCGCAGCGTGGAAAGCATCGCACAAAGCATGAACTCCGTAGCTCAAGCGACGACCCACAGAAGTCTCTGAAAAATTTAACTCATGAATTGAAGGACGTGGCCTGGAATCAAACCCACAACCTTTGTAGCCCGAGTCAAACAGCTTGACCACTTCGCCACGGAGACTCCCATCAACTTAAAATTGCTGTGTAGTAGTTTATTTTCATTGCGAAATACACATAAATGCTTGGCGCTAAATTAGCACAAATAATATACATGTAGAACAAAAGCAGACAGTTATGGACTTCATCAACAAAAAGAAATTCGATTCCAAGAACCATGTGAGTAATTGTTCTTGAGGTTATTAATTTAGAGTTACCTCCTTGCTTACATTTACTTACATTTGCTATGTTGGTTTATACAGCCAATGTAGTAGAGGATGGGTGAAAGGTGAAACATGTTATACTGGTGTTTTATTGTAACAGTGTATTTCTTTCTGCCTCACACAGCTAACAGAAAACCTGTGTTGTATGTGGATATTGTTGAAGTGAGAGATAATACAGCAATGGTTGAATTTTCAGCTCAGAATCTGGACCCTCAGCAGGTTCTTCGTTACAGGTACAAATGTTTGTGTCCAACATCATTGGTTACACCTCCATATTTTAATTTCAACATTGTTGTACTCTGATAAATTGGAGTTGTTCATTCTTATCATGTCCAAACATTGTTAGAAATGTCATCTATTAACTTAACAGGGGAAAGAAATTACATCAAAATTTTCACCTTATCAATCAATCAATCATGTGCCATGCCGGAAAGCATGGACGGTCATGACTCACCATTTCACTCGATCACCAGAGTCGTGGATCAGCTCAGTGTTCGTGTCTCGTCCAAGGCCATGTGGCCAAACCATCCAGGTATTTTCCTCTCGGTCTTCCTCTTGATCTGTTCCCATCGATCTCGCCAGTTGTCACTAAGTTCTCCAATCCACTTCTTCTCATAAAATATTCATTTAACATTTCACCTTATACATGAGGAAAAAAATTAACATGAAACAAAAAGCTGAAAAAACATAAAGCTAGTCAAATGGATAACAATAGTAATTAAAGGTAATATGAAAGTGAACTAAACAAGACATCAAAATGACCAAGAGTAGTATAATAAATAACATGTAAAACTGAACTAAATTGAATATGGGGCTATTAAACATGGTTACTAAACTATACCTGAAGATAATTGAGTCTTGACAAAGTCATTAATGTGTGCGTTGAATTACTGAGACACAAGGCAAAGGGGTAGGTCCAAATGTGAAGAGAAAAAAGATGATGTGCTGGAAAGTCAAGCAATCAACAGGATGAATTCAAGTAATAGTCAAGAGAGAACAGGGAGGAATGGACTGATAGATGGATTCATGTAGTTGACAAGAGAGAACATGGAACAATGGATTGATAGATGAATTCAAGTAATAGACAAGAGAGAACAGGGAACAATGGACTGATAGATGGATTCATGTAATAGACAAGAGAGAACAGGGAACAATGGATTGATAGATGGATTCATGTAGTAGACAAGAGAGAACAGGGAACAATGGATTGATAGATGAATTCAAGTAATAGACAAGAGAGAACAGGGAACAATGGATTGATAGATGGATTCATGTAGTAGACAAGAAGAGAACAGGGAACAATGGATTGATAGATGAATTCAAGTAATAGACAAGAGAGAACAGGGAGCAATGGACTGATAGATGGATTCATGTAGTTGACAAGAGAGAACAGGGAACAATGGATTGATAGATGGATTCATGTAGTAGACAAGAGAGAACAGGGAACAATGGATTGATAGATGGATTCATGTAGTTGACAAGAGAGAACAGGGAACAATGGATTGATGGATGGATTCATGTAATAGACAAGAGAGAACAGGGAACAATGGATTGATAGATGAATTCAAGTAATAGACAAGAGAGAACAGGGAACTATGGATTGAAGGATGGATTCATGTAATAGACAAGAGAGAACAGGGAACAATGGATTGATAGATGGATTCATGTAATAGACAAGAGACAACAGGGAACAATGGATTGATAGATGGATTCATGTAATAGACAAGAGAGAACAGGCAGCAATGGACTGATAGATGGATTCATGTAGTAGACAAGTGAGAACAGGGAACAATGGATTGATAGATGAATTCAAGTAATAGACAAGAGAGAACAGGGAACAATGGATTGATAGATGAATTCAAGTAATAGACAAGAGAGAACAGGGAACTATGGATTGAAGGATGGATTCATGTAATAGACAAGAGAGAACAGGGAACAATGGATTGATAGATGGATTCATGTAGTTGACAAGAGAGAACAGGGAACAATGGATTGATAGATGGATTCATGTAATAGACAAGAGAGAACAGGGAACAATGGATTGATAGATGGATTCATGTAGTAGACAAGAGAGAACAGGGAGCAATGGATTGATACATGGATTCATGTAATAGACAAGAGAGAACAGGCAGCAATGGATTGATAGATGGATTCATGTTGTAGACAAGAGAGAACAGGCAGCAATGGATTGATACATGGATTCATGTAGTAGACAAGAGAGAACAGGCAGCAATGGATTGATAGATGGATTCATGTAGTAGACAAGAGAGAACAGGCAGCAATGGATTGATAGATGGATTCATATAGTAGACAAGAGAGAACAGGGAACAATGGATTGATGGATGGATTCATGTAATAGACAAGAGAGAACAGGGAACAATGGATTGATAGATGAATTCAAGTAATAGACAAGAGAGAACAGGGAACAATGGATTGAAGAATGGATTCATGTAATAGACAAGAGAGAACCGGGAACAATGGATTAATTACATGCGATTCATGTAAGTAGAAAAGAGAGAACAGGGAACAATGGACTGATAGATGGATTCATGTAATAGACAAGAGAGAACAGGGAACAATGGATTGATAGATGGATTCATGTAGTAGACAAGAGAGAACAGGCAGCAATGGACTGATAGATGGATTCATGTAATAGACAAGAGAGAACAGGGAACAATGGATTGATGGATGGATTCATGTAATAGACAAGAGAGAACAGGGAACAATGGATTGATAGATGGATTCATGTAGTAGACAAGAGAGAACAGGAAACAATGGATTGATAGATGAATTCAAGTAATAGACAAGAGAGAACAGGGAACAATGGATTGATAGATAGATTCATGTAATAGACAAGAGAGAACAGGGAACAATGTATTGATAGATGGATTCATGTAATAGACAAGAGAGAACAGGGAACAATGGATTGATAGACGGATTCATGTAATAGACAAGAGAGAACAGGCAACAATGGACTGATAGATGGATTCATGTAATAGACAAGAGAGAACAGGGAACAATGGATTGATAGATAGATTCATGTAGTAGACAAGAGAGAACAGGCAGCAATGGATTGATAGATGGATTCATGTAATAGACAAGAGAGAACAGGCAGCAATGGATTGATAGATGGATTCATATAGTAGACAAGAGAGAACAGGGAACAATGGATTGATGGATGGATTCATGTAATAGACAAGATGAGAACAGGGAACAATGGATTGATAGATGAATTCAATGTAATAGACAAGAGAGAACAGGGAACAATGGATTGAAGAATGGATTCATGTAATAGACAAGAGAGAACAGGGAACAATGGATTAATACATGGATTCATGTAGTAGACAAGAGAGAACAGGCAGCAATGGATTGATAGATGGATTCATGTAGTAGACAGAGGAGAACAGGCACAGAATGGATGATAGATGGATTCATGTAGAGACAAGAAAGAACACGGCAGCAATGGATTGATGGACGGATTCATGTAATAGACAAGAGAGAACAGGGAACAATGGATTAATAGATGGATTCATGTAATAGACAAGAGAGAACAGGCAGCAATGGATTGATAGATGGATTCATGTAATAGACAAGAGAGAACAGGGAACAATGGATTGATAGATAGATTCATGTAGTAGACAAGAGAGAACAGGCAGCAATGGACTGATAGATGGATTCATGTAATAGACAAGAGAGAACAGGGAACAATGGATTGATGGACGGATTCATGTAATAGACAAGAGAGAACAGGGAGCAATGGATTGATAGATGGATTCATGTAGTTGACAAGAGAGAACAGGGAACAATGGATTGATAGATGAATTCTAGTAATAGACAAGAGAGAACAGGGAACAATGGATTGATAGATAGATTCATGTAATAGACAAGAGAGAACAGGGAACAATGTATTGATAGATGGATTCATGTAATAGACAAGAGAGAACAGGAAACAATGGATTGATAGACGGATTCATGTAATAGACAAGAGAGAACAGGCAACAATGGACTGATAGATGGATTCATGTAATAGACAAGAGAGAACAGGGAACAATGGATTGATGGATAGATTCATGTAGTAGACAAGAGAGAACATGCAGCAATGGACTGATAGATGGATTCATGTAATAGAGAAGAGAGAACAGGGAACAATGGATTGATGGACGGATTCATGTAATAGACAAGAGAGAACAGGGAACAATGGATTGATAGATGGATTCATGTAGTAGACAAGAGAGAACAGGCAGAAATGGATTGATAGATGGATTCATGTAGTAGACAAGAGAGAACAGGCAGCAATGGTTTGATGGACAGATTCATGTAATAGACAAGAGAGAACAGGGAACAATGGACTGATAGATGGATTCATGTAATAGACAAGAGAGAACAGGGAACAATGGATTGATAGATGGATTCATGTAATAGACAAGAGAGAACAGGGAACAATGGATTGATAGACGGATTCATGTAATAGACAAGAGAGAACAGGCAGCAATGGATTGATAGATGGATTCATGTAGTAGACAAGAGAGAACAGGCAGCAATGGATTGATAGATGGATTCATGATGTAGACAAGAGAGAACAGGCAGCAATGGATTGATAGATGGATTCATGTAGTAGAAAAGAGAGAACAGGGAACAATGGATTAATAGATGGATTCATGCAATAGACAAGAGAGAACAGGCAGCAATGGACTGATAGATGGATTCATGTAATAGACAAGAGAGAACAGGCAGCAATAGATTGATAGATGGATTCATGTAGTAGACAAGAGAGAACAGGCAGAAATGGATTGATAGATGGATTCATGTAGTAGACAAGAAAGAACAGGCAGCAATGGATTGATGGACGGATTCATGTAATAGACAAGAGAGAACAGGGAACAATGGACTGATAGATGGATTCATGTAATAGACAAGAGAGAACAGGGAACAATGGATTGATAGATGGATTCATGTAATAGACAAGAGAGAACAGGGAACAATGGATTGATAGACGGATTCATGTAATAGACAAGAGAGAACAGGCAACAATGGACTGATAGATGGATTCATGTAATAGACAAGAGAGAACAAGGAACAATGGATTGATAGATAGATTTATGTAGTAGACAAGAGAGAACAGGCAGCAATGGACTGATAGATGGATTCATGTAATAGACAAGAGAGAACAGGGAACAATGGATTGATGGACGGATTCATGTAATAGACAAGAGAGAACAGGGAACAATGGAATGATAGATGAATTGAAGTAATAGACAAGAGAGAACAGGGAACAATGGATTGAAGGACGGATTCATGTAATAGACAAGAGAGAACAGGGAGCAATGGATTGATAGAGTATTCATGTAGTAGACAAGAGAGAACAGGGAACAATGGATTGATAGATGGATTCATGTAGTAGACAAGAGAGAACAGGGAGCAATGGACTGATAGATGGATTCATGTAGTAGACAAGAGAGAACAGGCAGCAATGGATTGATAGATGGATTCATGTAGTTGACAAGAGAGAACAGGGAACAATGGATTGATATATGGATTCATGTAGTAGACAAGAGAGAACAGGGAACAATGGTTTGATAGATGGATTCATGTAATAGACAAGAGAGAACAGGAATCAAGGGATTGATACATGGATTCATGTAGTAGACAAGAAAGAACAGGCAGCAGTGGACCGATAGAGAGATGCATTCACTAAATGTATGGAAGTGGTGTTTGAGCCTTTAGGATGGATGATTCCCATTTTAAGATTGATATTCTACGAAAGGCAAATGAAGTTGTCAGGTGAACATGATTTAATGGCTGTGATAAAAATGATGTTGTCAGGTGAACATGATTTAATGGCTGTGATAAAAATGATGTTGTCAGGTGAACATGATTTAATGGCTGTGATAAAAATGATGTTGTCAGGTGAACATGATTTAATGGCTGTGATAAAAATGCATGCTGCACTTTGATGGCTACAGGTGTTAACATGCAGAGAAACCTGATTCAGAAACTTGTGTGTACAATATCTGTATCCACGTCCTTGTGTGTGCAATATCTGTATCCATCCATGTCCTTGTGTGTACAATATCTGTCTGTATCTATGCATGTCCTGGTTTGTAAAATATCTGTATCCACCCATGTCCTTGCGTGTACAATATCTGTATCAATCTATGTCCTTGTTTGTACAATATCTGTATCCATCCATGTCCTTGTTTGTACAATATCTGTATCCATCCATGTCCTTGTTTGCTGAGTTCCTTGGTACAGAATGAGTTAAGCAATGTATTAACATGTAATATCGTTACAGCTGTACCTGATTGTTGTTGATATTTTACCTTCTCACAGGGTCAGAGTGAAAGACCTCGACATCAGAGCTCTTGGAGACATCGTATTAAACAAGGAGATCTTCGTACCAGACACACCTTTCATACTGGAGAGCTTGAAACCCAACAGGTCTGAGATTCTCTGAGATTATTTAGACATTCTCCGAGATTCTCTAAACATTTTTGTGTTGTAGTCTGTCTCTGTCTGCTATAAAACTGGAGGAGATAACTGCTCTGTCTACAGTAGAGTTATGGACCCTTTTATGCTTCTTTGGGCGTGTTGGGTATACTGTGATAGACCCACATTTGTATAGACCAACTGGGACTTAGTGAGTGAGGATCTGCTGATTGGTGATTGGTGGCTGATGATCTGTAGATAGGTGATTGGTGGGTGATGATATGCTGATAGGTGATTGATGGGTGATGATTTGCTAATAGGTAATCCTCCAAATGGCAAAATCTCGACTGAGTAATTAATATAATTTGGAACTATAATAATTACGGCTTGAAAGTGCAATATTTATTTATGATTTGAAACTGCTATAATCATTTTTTTTAAATTTTAAACTGTAATAATTAATTATAGTTTGGAACTGTAATAACTAACTGAGATTTGAAACTAACAATAATTATTAATGATATGAAACTACAATAATTATTTTATGATTTCAAACTATAATATAATATATACTATAATAATACAAATTATCTGGAAGATATTTATTATTATTTTGTGCCAGACAATGTGGGTGACTGGGGAAATGAACAAGCTGAAAGGCTTGTGGGCTGGGCTGCTGTGGAGAGCAAGCAAGCCATGGACCAGGCTGATATACTGAATGAGGAAATGAACAAGCTGAAAGGCTTGTGGGCTGGGCTGCTGTGGAGAGCAAGCAAGCAACGGATCAGGCTGATATACTGAATGCCCTCAGAGAAGCTGGAAGACTCAGTGAATCAAGTGATGATGGTCAATCTGCAACCCTGATCAGACAGCTGGAACAAGAAATCTAAAGTGGTGTGAACAGACAAGAGCACTATGTAGGGGAACCAAATAAGAATAGCCAGCGAACATAGAACTAGTGCTTTCAGTGATTACATCGATCTGTTCAATTTGTACAGTGAAATAATAATGAGATTCATAAAAGACATGGCAGAAATATCAGTTTATGGGCATAATGTAAACAATTTGCATTATGCTGATGACATGGTTTTGGTCACTGAAAATGAAATGAAGTTACAAATGTGTGTAGATTCAATTGCAACATAAAATGAAAACAAAGGACACAGTCTGAATAACAGAAAAATAGAAGTAATGGTAATTATAAAGAAACAATGTTTTCCCAAATAAACATCAAAGTGACTGGATCCAGTGGGAAACATGTATTTTGGTATTTCGAATAACAGCAGCATAGCAACCAAGATGATGGTGTAAACTTTCGCTTCGATTCAGAGAAATAATTATGTGTTCTGTGCGTGTTTCTTAACATCAATCTGTTCAAATAAGGATGAACCTACGACAGGTCCAGCAAACCGGTAGGGAATTTATTTGTTCAAGTATTATTGCTCGAGAATTATGGAGGAAATTGAAAGAAAAACGCAACTCTATCAGTGTTCATGCCGGAAACACACCAAAGCTGAACAACAAGGAACGTTCTGTAAACAACAAGCGACCAACAACAGCTAAATTTCGAAGCAGACAGCAGACATTCGGGACTTGGAATGTTACGGGTCTAGGAAACAAGGAACCAGCTCTCGTAGAATTTATGAAAAAATCAAATATACAAATATTAGGACTCGCAGATACTAGGAAAAATGGGCAGAGCACAAAACAAATACATAAGGGTTACGTTCTTATATGGAGTTGCGTCGACCAGCGAGCTACAGCTAAACATGGAGTGAGTTTTTTGTTTCATCCAGAAAAAGCGAAAGCCATTATCAACACTAAATTTATATCGGAAAGGATAATACTAGTACAGATCAAAGAAGGAAATAGAGCAACAACTTTTATACAAACATACGCCCCATGTAACGACACATACAGCGACGAAGACAAAGACGAGTATTTTGATAAACTTGCAGACACGTTAAATAATGTCAGGGAGACAGATGAACTAATTGTATGGGTGATTTTAATGGAAGAATAGGCACACGAAGAACACTGTGGAACGAATGCATGGGGCCATTCAGCGATACAGAGACTGATTGTAACAGCAATGGTCAACTGTCTACTCAACATATTCTCCGAACACAGGACTAATAATAGCAAATAGTTTTTTTCAACATCGTCGTAGCCACATCAAGACCTGGTATAAATGGAATGACATAGACCAAGCATTTCAAATTGACTTTATTCTAATTAGGAAATCAGACAGAGGACTACTATTAGATTCAAGAGCACTCCCAAATACAGACATTGATACTGATCACAAACCAGTCCTAATAAGAAAGATTCCAACATACAGGAAAATAAGAAACAAAAAGTTAACAACACATGTCATCAATTATAGGAGGCTTCAGGAAAATACGGTTAAAGACGAATTCAATCAAGAAATCCAAAACCTACATAAGAACATCCCTGATGATCCCTGATGTTTCAAGGCTGCCATGCTCGACACACTGGAAAATAAATGTGGAATAAAGAAAGTAGGGCAGGACAAAAGATTAAGAACAGCTTGGTGGAACAATAAAGTTAAAGATAGCATATTCAAAAAGAAGGTAACGTTATATAAATGGATCACAACCAAATCTGAACAAGACTATGTTATTTATAGAATTGCACGACAAAATGCCAAACGAACAATTTTAACATCTAAAGATGAATCCTGGAGAATCTACAGTGAACAGATGGCTACCCTTAGCAAAGACTACCCAAGAGAATTTTATAAACGTGTCAATGCAATGAGAAACAGAGATGCATGCTACAACCCAACCACCATCATAAACAGCAAAAGAGGCATACCAATATTTAATCCACAACAAAGACTAGCAAGGTGGGCAGAATACTTCCAAGAACTACTTAACCACTTAACCCCACATATAACATGGAAAATCTCACTTTTGTGCCTAAATGCCAGGGGCAGCAAGAACCAAATTTTATACCTGCAGAAGTCAAAGCAATTATACAGACAAGTCATAAAAACAAATCGCTGGGTCCAGATGGAATAACCACAGAAGCTATTTAGGCCTGTGGGAATACAGGAGTTAAATGGCTAACAAGACTTTTTAATACAGCACGGGAAGAAAGAAAAGTCCCAGATGATTGGCAACAGGCAATAATAGTACCAATATGGAAAAAGAAAGGCAATATGAGAGAGAGTGAAACATACAGAGTTATATCAAAGGGAACTATTGGAACAAAGAGCTAGACCCATAGTTGAACAACAGTTAAGCAAAGTACAATTCGGTTTTCGGAAAGGTAAAAGTTGCACTGATGCATTATTTACACTAGACAAATATATGAAAAAACTATTGAATATAGTGACCAGCAGAATATTGTGTTTGTAGATCAGGAAAAGGCTTTCGATAGTGTAGAGATACAAATTGTGGACCATCCTTGAAGACTATGGGATATAAGGGCAATTGCTAGAAAACATCATAGCCATGTACCACTCGAGCCGAAGTGCAGTAAGAACACAAGAAGGAATATCAGATATGTTCACAGTCAATACAGGAGTGAGACAGGGATGTGTGCTCTCTCCTCTGCTATTTAATGTCTACATGGACAGAATATCCAAAGAAGCAAGTCTTGACAGAACAGATTCAGAAAATTTAGAACTCTTTACTCCAGATGAAACAACTGATCCACAGGAAATAAATGAACTTCTATTTGCAGACGATCAGTGCCTGTTTTACAGCGATGAGGGCAGACTACAAAACATCATATTAATAATCTGAGTTCAACCTGCAGCAGATACAATATGAGTATAAACACAGCCGAAACCGAAGTAATGCAAGTTAGCAGATCGCCGGGCCCATTAAGTATACAGATAAATAGCACAACTCTGAAACAAGTTAAAGAATTCAAATATCTTGGAAGTATGATCACAGAAGATGGCAGAATGGACAGAGAAATTGAAATCAGATGTCAAAAAGCTAGTGCACTTACATATCAACTATCACCCTTACTGAAACATCCAAACATACCCATGTCCGCAAAACGACAGATAATAAACAGCATATTCACACCAACCCTATGCTACCAATCTCAAACCTGGACTTTATCCAAATCATACCTTCGCAAAATCAACACCTGCGAGATGAGATGCCTGAGGAGAGCTGCCAACTTAACAATCCGAGACCGAGTAAGAAATGCTGTTATCAGACAGACAGTGGGATCAACACCTTGTGCCACATTTATTGAAAGGCAGAAGATCAAGTAGTTTGGCCATGTCATTAGAATGCAACACCAACAACTACCATCACTGGCCTTCCATCTAAGCTCATCTGTGACAAGACCAAGAGGACGTCCAAGAAGAAAATGGATTGACGTCATCAAAGACATTGTACAATCACACGGAATGGCACTATCCAGTGCCGCCCACCGGGCGCTGGAACGCAAATTATTCCTCCCCACGACACTTGACGGCAGAAGTGGAAGATGATGATGATGATGATGATGATGATGATGATGATGATGATGAATAACAGCAGATGGAAGATGTATTATGGAAGCTAAATGTAGAATAGCTCAAGTAAAGTCAGCATGTCACAAGATGGGGGATATTCTCTGCAATTTATCTTTATGTATCAAAGTGAGGACAAGATTTCTAAAAGCTATATAAAACCACTCCTGATGTGTATGAAAGTGAATAATAGAAAATTAGCAGACAAGTGAGGCATTATGAATCACTATCCTGGGATGGTTAACCCGGTCAACAAATGCTCGCAGAAGTCGGATGTGTCGGCCTAACGGCGCAAGGACGGTGCTGTAAACAGGCATAACGCAATCACATCCGGAAAAAAAAAACTGGATGAACGAAGAAGAGGAAGAAGAATCACTATTCGGGGAACGTAACATTAGATATACATATGATAAAATATTGATTGCAAACAATGAACAGGATCTGCAATATTTAGTAGATGTGGTTGTTGTACACAGTGAACAACTAGGGTTAGACTTTAATTGTAAGAAGACACAGATTATGGTTGTCACTAGGAAAAAGGAAATACCACAATGTAATGTATGGACAAATTGGAATATTCTTCAACAACTGAATCGGTACAATTATCTTGAAACAGTCATAACATCTGATGGGAGATGACTTGAAGAGATTAGAACAAGAATCGCCATGGCGAAGGTAGCCTTTTGCATGATGGAAAACATACTAACCAATAAAAAGATGTCAATTGCAACAAGAAAAAGAGTGTTGAAGTGCTACATAGAACCAGTACTTTTGTATGGATGTGAAGCATGGACAGTGAGCAGGCAGTCTGAAAAACATCTAATGGCAGTGGATATATTGTTTCTGAGGAGAATGCAAGAATACCATGGACAGACAGAAAAACCAATGAACAAGTCCTATAGGAAACAGATGAAAACCGTAAACTGATTAGACAAATTAGACGTAAACAGTCACAATTTTGGAAACATTATGAGAAGAAATAAACTAGAGAACTTGGTGACATATAGCAAGATTCAGGGGAAAAGAACAAAGGAAAGGCAGAGAAGCAAATATTTAGATGGCTTCGCCATGTGGCATAGTCAAAACAAGGACACAGAGCTGATCCATGACTCTGGTGATCAGAGTGATGACAAAACCTGACAGCCCACACTTATCAGCATGGCACATGATGATGATGACTGAAAACACATAAATATATTATAAAACACAAGGAGCTGAATGATCATGACTTAAAGCATATATGTCAGAGAGCTAACCCCACTAGAGACGCAATAGACAGTACATGACAGGACAGTATAGAGAGAAGACAGCCAGCCAACAGGGTCGACAGTATGAGACAGGTAGGTAGAAGTACTGGGACAGGTCGCGACTGTTGACAGACACCAAAGAGTTAAGGAAAGGTGAGCCTGTAACTAAGGACAGACCCGAGATGGATGGACCAAGGCAGGTCAAGCATGAATCACGGGATGAGAGAACCCGTGACAGGGAGAGACCGGACTGAGGTTTAGACAGACAGTATGAGACTAGCGACGGAGACAGACTTGTGTGAAAGTAGACTGTTGATATTAGAAGTATGAAAGCTAATGAGACTGCTTTGCTCTGTGATTGTTAGAGTAGCAGCGATACAACTGTGAGACACCTTGCATGCTCTGATTGAGTGAGACAGTGTATGTCCTTTGAGTGCTATGGCGAGATTAGGCATGAAGGTGAATGTTTGTACATAAATGACTCTGTGTATATACTTCACTAATCATATTGTAACTGTTCCGACACGAGTGTGTTAAGTCGGGATGGATGGGGTGAATGTTTGTACATAAATGACTCTGTGTATATACTTCACTAATAATATTGTAACTGTTCCGACACGAGTGTGTTAAGTCGGGATGGATGGGGTGAATGTTTGTACATAAATGACTCTGTGTATATACTTCACTAATCATATTGTAACTGTTCCGACACGAGTGTGTTAAGTCGGGATGGATGGGGTGAATGTTTGTACATAAATGACTCTGTGTATATACTTCACTAATCATATTGTAACTGTTCCGACACGAGTGTGTTAAGTCGGGATGGCTTTTGTGTATCAAGCAATCCCTGTGGGATTTATGAAGCTTGATATCATTCTATTGTGGAATGCAAATTATTCCTCCCCATGACGCTTGACGGCAGAAGTGGAAGATGATGATGATGATGATATCATTCTATTAAACGTTCCGCTTTGGAACGAGTTATGAGCTTGGCTCCGTGTTGAATGTTTGGACGAAAGAGTAATATTAACTTGTCATAGACCTTTATATATGTTTAAGTACAAGTAGGTCCCTGACAACGTGCATGTATTATATAACATAAGGCGCTGAATTGAATGTGAGAAAGAGAGTGCTGAAATGCAATATAGAAACAGTTTTTCTGTATGGCAGTGAATCTTGGAATGTAAATGAACAAATTTAGAAGAAATTAGAAGCAACAGAGATGTGGTTCTTGAGATGAATGTTGCGAATTTCTTGGACTGCCAGAGTAACTAACAGTGATTACCTAAAACAGGCTAATGAAACTAGAACATTATATACAACAATTATAACAATAACAAAGAGACAAACAGCTTTCTTCGGTCATGTGACGAGAAGAGAGTTACTAGAGAACATCATAACAACTGGAAAGATCGAGGGGAAGAGAGGCAGAGGCAGACCAAGAGAAATGATGCTGGATGGAGTGAGACGGTGGCACGGAGGAATATCAGCAGCAGAGTTGATCCAGAACACCAAAGACCGAGATCTGTGGAGAGCCATGAACACCTATGCCAACTGGCAGGGCACTTGATGAGGATGATGATGAAGGAGTGATCCATGATCTGGTGATTGTGTGAGATGGCAAAAACTTGACCACTCACACGTATTAGCATGGCACGTGATGATGATGATGGCATTATGTGGAAACTGCAGAAGTGTGGTTTTATAGAAGAATGATGAGAACTCATGGATAGATTAAAAAGAGTAATGAGTATATCTTGAAAGAAGTGAACTCACAAAGAGAACTGGTTACTGGCATCAGAAGAAGGCAGTCCACATTCTTTGGGTATGTAAATGGGAAGGGGAGAGCTGGAGTATGTGGTTACAACGGGAAAAGTTGGAGGGGAGGAGAAACAAGGGAAGACCAAGAGAGAAGATGCTGGACAGTTTGACATCATGGCATGGAGGAACATCAATATCAGGAATTATTGGAATGCCCAAAACAGAAGATTGGGGTTTGTTGTAGTTCCCTTGAGATTGGGAGGAGCATTTAGCTATTGCCTCAATGTTGTCTGTTCATCCACCCTTGTTTAGTTGTAGTCAGTTCCTGAGAGCAGTACAGAAACTGCTTCGTTTCAACCTCACACTAGCTAAGTCTCTTGTTATTGCTTTCATTGAATGTTTTGGCATGTCCTTGTTGGCATGTCCTTTCTGATTGGATCAATCTGTTACATTGAATAATTCATTCTCAAACAGGTTAGCTTTCTGGGTACATAATTATTTATGTCTTGATGAAATTAACTTCTTGGCTCTCAAATATTCTATGAAATTGCTAGGATGTCATATCAGTTGGAGAAGAGAGGATGTATCTATTGCTCTATGAAGTTGCCATTACATCATTTCAATATGATGGAATGAAAGGGTAATGCTGTGTTGTTGCTAATATGTCAGATATGACAGTATGAAGACATGATGTATCTATTGCTATATGGAGTTGCCATTATATGATATCTATATGATAGTTTGAAAGGATGATGTCTGATGCTGTGTGAAGTTGGTATGATGTCATATCTGTATGAGAGTATGAAATGGTTATTTATTTAATACTTTATTTTTGTTTTCAATATTCTGCTCAACCCTTCTTCTGTCAAGTTGTCAGCATATCATATCTGTGTGATAGTTTGAAAGGATTATGTTTCTAATATACTGTGAGGTTGCCAGAATATTGTATTGTGTGATAGTTTGAAAGGATTATGTTTCTAATATACTGTGAGGTTGCCAGAATATCGTATTGTGTGATAATTTGAAAGGATTATGAATCTAATGTACTGTGAGGTTGCCAAGATGTCATATTTGTGTGATAGTTTGAAAGGATTATGTATCTAATGTACTGTGAGGTTGCCAGGATGTTGTATCTGTGTGATAGTTTGAAAGGATTATGTATCTAATGTACTGTGAGGTTGCCAGAATATCATATCTGTGTGATAGTTTGAAAGGATTATGTATCTAATGTACTGTGAGGTTGCCAGAATATCATATCTGTGTGATAGTTTGAAAGGATTATGTATCTAATGTACTGTGAGGTTGCCAGGATGTCATATCTGTGTGATAGTTTGAAAGGATTATGTATCTAATGTACTGTGAGGTTGCCAGGATGGCATATCTGTGTGATAGTGTGAAAGGATTATGTATCTAATGTAATGTGAGGTTGCCAGAATATCATATCTGTGTGATAGTTTGAAAGGATTATGTATCTAATGTACTGTGAGGTTGCCAGGATGTCGTATCTGTGTGATAGTTTGAAAGGATTATGTATCTAATGTACTGTGAGGTTGCCAGAATATCATATCTGTGTGATAGTTTGAAAGGATTATGTATCTAATGTACTGTGAGGTTGCCAGAATATCATATTTGTGTGATAGTTTGAAAGGATTATGTATCTAATGTACTGTGAGGTTGCCAGGATGTCATATCTGTGTGATAGTTGGAAAGGATTATGAATCTAATGTACTATGAGGTTGCCATGATGTCGTATCTGAGTTATAGTATGGAAAGATTATTTATCTAATTATGAATGTTTCCAGAAACTACCAGGTCATTATTGATGCCCTCTCAAGACGGGGTTCTGAGCTGCTCACCGCCATTGCCAACTTCTCCACACCAGCCCCTGGTGAGTACGGCACTCCAGTGTTCACAAGCTCTGAGACATCACCAGAAGTGACACCAGATGTACCAACAAGCCCAACACTGAGGCCAACAACAATCTTTACGAGAACAACACCACCAACTGTGCCTCGGAGTACTCCAACTATGAGAAGAACACCACCAACAGTTCCCCCAAGAACTTTGCCTACAACCGCAGCAACTGAAGAAACTACAACACAGGAACCATTTGTTATTGTCACCACAGGTAATATCATATTGTGAGATTGTAGTCACCATATATAATATCATATTGTGAGATTGTGGTCACCATATATAATATATTGTGAGATTGTGGCCACCATATATCTTATATATAAAACAGGATGTGTGTGGGTGTGTCCTTTATGCATTCGCGAACGGTCCATCCGATTGAGATGAAATTTTCTACACGTCTTCCTTTCATTCCAGCACAGCCAACTGTGATATTTTTTTAGAGTGAAATCGGCTGCTTACTTAATATTATTTAATTTTTCATTTTACATTGTAATTTATATACAACGAGGGGACTTAACTCTAGAAAAGTTATTTCAAGGGGCATAACTTTTAATAACATTGCTGTATAACTTATAGTCATATTGTTGCATTGTTTTCAAAGATTTATAAACTCTTTGTCTATAGTTATGTACCGGCATATGAGTTATAATAAATAATGATACAATCTTTAAGGCATTTTCAAAGTTTTCATAAAAATAATGCAACTCTGTGCTACCAATGCCAAACCTGGACAGTGACAGAAAAAGAGAAAAGAAAAATCACAACAACAGAAATGAGGTTCCTGAGAAGAATACTCAACGTATCAAGAAGAGATAAGATCAGAAATGAAGAAATCAGGACTAAAGTGGGGTTAAAGCTGCTCTAGATTTTATTAGAAAGCAGCAAGTCAAATGGTTTGGCCATGCAAGTAGGTTACCAGTCAACAGCATGCCACAACAAGCAATGATGTACAGACCAGATGGAAACAGAGGAAGAGGCCGACCACGTAAACGTTGGACGGAGGGAATAACAGAATCCATGGGAATGTCGATATACGAAGCCCATAACCGGGCACTCTCACGAAGTTTATACTTCACCTCGACACCGCAAGGTACAAGAGGAACATGATGAGATGAGATGAATGCATAATGCATAACATTGTAACTCATCTTTTTATGCTTACGAAGTTATCTACAGTCATGCAGGTGATTAGAAACGGTTTTCATTAGAAATAATGGATGGTGTGTGGAAGGACATTCTTTTAAGTTACTTTATTTTGTTGTATGAATTTAATGAGACGCTACCCGCCAGGAGCTGGGCGAAGCCACGCCGGGTCAGATAGATAGACAGACCCACCTTTTCGCTGCAGTTATCTACAGGCATATGCGTTATAATCCTCCTCCTCCCCCTCCTACCTCTTCCCCTCCCCCTCCTCCCTCTCCCTCCTCCCTCCTCCTCCTCCCTCTTTCTCCTCCTCCTCCTCTTCCTCCTCCTTCCTCCTCCTTCCTCCTCTCCTTCCTCCCTCCTCCCTCCTCCCTCTTCCTCCTCCTACCTCCTCCCTCCTCCTAATCACTCCTCTTCCTTCCTCCTACCTTCTCCTCCTCTCTCCTCCTACTCCCTCCTCCCTCCTCCTCCCTCCTCCTCCTCCTAACGTCCTCCCCTCATCCCTCCTCCTCCTTCTCCTCCCTCTTCCTCCCTCCTCCTCCTCCCCCTCCTCCTCCCTCTCCTCCTCCCTTCTCCTCCTCCCTCCTCATCCTCTCTCATCCTCCCTCCTCATCCTCCCTCTAACCTCCTCCCTTCTCCTCCCTCCTCCCTCCACATCCCTCCTCCTCCTCCCTCTTCCTCCTCCTCCTCCCTCCTCCTCCCCTCCTTCTCCTCCCTCCTCCTTCTCCCTCCTCCTTCTCCCTCTTCTTCCTCCCTCCTCATCCTCCCTCCTCCTTCTCCCTCCTTCTTCCTCCTCCCTCCTCCTCCTTCTCCCTCCTCCTTCTCCCTCTTCTTCCTCCCTCCTCATCCTCCCTCCTCCTCCTCCCCCTTCTTCTCCTCCATTCCTCCCTCCTCCTTCTCCCTCCTCCTCCCTCCTCCTTCTCCCTCTTTCTCCTCCTCCCTCCTCTTCCTCCATCTCTCTCCTCCTCCCTCTCCTCCTCCCTCCTCCTCCTCCCTCCTCCTCCTCCCTTATCCTCCTCCCTCTCCTCCTCCTGCATTCTTCTCCTCCCTCCTTCTCCCTCCTCCTCCTCCTCCTTCTCCTTCCTCTTCCTCCTCCCTCTTCCTCCTCCCTCTTCCTCCTCCCCCTCCTCCTCCCCTCCTCCTCCCTCCTCCTCTCTCCTCCTCCCCCATCCTCCTCCCTCCTCCTCCCTCCTCCTCTCTCCTTCTACCTCCCTCCTCCTCTCTCCTCCTCCTAATCCCTCCTCCTCCCTCCTATTCCTCCCTACTCCTCCTCCTCCCTCCTCTTCCCTCCTCCTCTCTCCGCCTATCTCTTCCTCCCTCCTCCTCCATCCTCCACCTCCCTCTTCCTCCTCCCAGCTCCTACTCCTCCTTTTTCTTCTTCTGCTGCTGCTGCTGCCGCTGCTCCATTTACCCAAGTTAATTGTTGGGGAAGATGTAAAGATCTTTCAAGTGCTCTTTCTAATGCTTTTTGTAAGTTGGTCTTCGTTTATCTAAGGTTGTTCTTGAAGCAACCAATAAATGATTAGACAGACAGACAGACAGACAGACAGACAGACAGACAGACAGAGAGGGAGGGACATACAGATAGACAGACAGACAGACAGACAGACAGACAGACAGTCGGGAACGGGAACTTATATGACTACTTATATGAATTAAATGAGATGCTCCCCATCAGGGGCTGGGAGAAGCCGGACCGGATCAGACAGACAGACAGACAGACAGACAGACAGACAGACAGACAGACAGACAGACAGACAGACAGACAGACAGATAGTTGGTAACGGGAACGAGAACTTATATGACTACTTATATGAATTAAACTAGCTGACCCGGCCCGGCTTCGCCCAGTCCTTGGTGGGGAGCATCTCATTTAATTCATATAAGTAGTCATATAAGTTCCCGTTCCCGTTACCGACTGTCTGTCTGTCCGTCTGTCTGTCTGTCTGTCTGTCTGTCTGTCTGTCTGTCTGTCTGTCTGTCTGTCTGTCTGTCTGTCTGTCTGACTCGGCCCGGCATCGCCCAGTCCTTGGTGGGGAGCATCTCATTTAATTCATATAAGTAGTCATATAAGTTCCCGTTCCCGTTACCGACTATCTGTCTGTCTGTCTGTCTGTCTGTCTGTCTGTCTGTCTGTCTGTCTGTCTGTCTGTCTGTCTGTCTGTCTGTCTGTCTGTCTGACCCAGCCCGGCTTCGCCCAGTCCTTGGTGGGGAGCATCTCATTTAACTCATATAAGTAGTCATATAAGTTCCCGTTCCCGTTACCGACTATCTGTCTGCCTGCCTGCCTGCCTGCCTGCCTGCCTGCCTGCCTGCCTGCCTGCCTGCCTGCCTGCCTGCCTGCCTGCCTGCCTGCCTGCCTGTCTGTCTGTCTGTCTGTCTGTCTGTCTGTCTGTCTGTCTGTCTGTCTAATCATTTATTAGTTGCAGTTAGAACAACCTTAGATAAACGAAGACCAACTTACAAAAAGCATTAGAAAGAGCACTTGAAAGATCTTTACATCTTCCCCAACAATTAACTTGGGTAAATGGAGCAGCGGCAGCAGCAGCAGAAGAAGAAGATAAAAGGAGGAGTAGGAGCTGGGAGGAGGAAGAGGGAGGAGGAGGGAGGAGGAGGAGAAAGAGAGAAGAGGAGGATGGAGGAGGGAGAGGGAGGAGGGGGAGGAGAAGAGGAAGAGGGTAGGAGGTGGAGGAGGGGAGAGGAGGAGGAGGAGGAATATAACGCATATGCCTGTAGATTTAATAATGGCTGAAGTTGTTCCATGTCTTCTTAGAGTTTGCGACAGTGTAAAGAAATATAAAATCTTCAAACTTGATAGAGATAAGGTAACTATTATTTATTCATTCTTTAAGCAAAAAAAGATGAGTTACAATGTTATGCATTATGCATTATTTTTATGAAAACTTTGAAAATGCCTTACAGATTGTATCATTATTTATTATAACTCATATGCCGGTACATAACTATGGACAAAGAGTTTATAAATCTTTGAAAACGATGCCACAATATGACTATAAGTTATACAGAAAAGTTATGCCCCTTGAAATAACTTTTACAGAGTTAAGTCCCCTGAGATATATGAAATTATATTGAAAAATGAAAAATGAAATAATATTGGGTAAGCAGCCGATTTCACACTAAAAAAATATGACAGTGGGCTGCGCTGGAATGAAAGGAAGACGTGTAGAAAATTTCATCTCAATCGGATGGGCCGTTCGCGAGCGCATAAAGGACATACATACATACATACATACATACAGACAGACGACAGACAGACGGAGATCACAATTTATATATAAGATGAGATGCTCCCCGTAAGGAGCTGGGCGAAGCCGGGCCGGGTCAGCTAGTAATATCATATTGTGAGATTGTGGTCACCCTATATAATATAATATATTGTGAGATTGTGGCCACCATATATAATATCATATTGTGACATTGTGGTCACCATATATAATATCATATTGTGAGATTGTGGTCACCATATATAATATCATATTGTGAGATTTGGTCACCATATATAATATCATATTGTGAGATTGTGGTCACCATATATAATATCATATTGTGAGATTGTGGTCACCATATATAATATCATATTGTGAGATTGTGGTCACCATATATAATATCATATTGTGAGATTGTGGTCACCATATATAATATCATATTGTGAGATTGTAGTCACCATATATAATATCATATTGTGAGATTGTAGTCACCATATATAATATCATATTGTGAGATTGTGGTCACCATATATAATATCATATTGTGAGATTGTGGTCACCATATATAATATCATATTGTGAGATTGTAGTCACCATATATAATATCATATTGTGAGATTGTGGTCACCACAGGTAATATCTTAATGTATGTTTGTTGTTGCCATGTATAATATCATATTGTGAGATTTTGATCTCCAAAACTAATTATTAATGTGCTAAATTTAGTGGAAAAATATGTGAAGTGCATGAAAAACCATAAGAATGTGAAACTATCTCTTATGCTCCATCATTAGGTCAGACAACAGAAGAGCCAGAAAACCACGATTATGTTATGACCACAAAAATCCCTAACAAAACCCCTTACAGGTAAGCACAACAGATTTATCGCTAGATCTGGCTTAGATTAGTTATAACATTGTAAACAGACAGCTTTATCACAAGATCCAGCTTAGATACGACAGTTTACATACTATCAAGACAGCTTTATCGCTAGATCTGACTTAGATATAACATAGCTTACACGTTAACATGATAGTTTTATCACAAGGTCTGACTTAGATGTCATATCATACATGCTAGCAAGACAGTTTTATCACAAGGTCTGACTTAGATGTCATATCATACATGCTAGCAAGACAGCTTTATCACAAGGTGTGGCTTAGATGTCGTATCATACATGCTAGCAAGACAGCTTTATCACAAGGTCTGACTTAGATGTCATATCATACATGCTAGCAAGACAACTTTATCACAAGGTCTGACTTAGATGTCATATCATACATGCTAGCAAGACAGCTTTATCACAAGGTCTGACTTAGATGTCATATCATACATGCTAGCAAGACAGCGTTATCACAAGGTCTGACTTAGATGTCATATCATTCATGCTAGCAAGACAGCTTTATCATAAGGTCTGGCTTAGATGAGATGTCATATCATACATGCTAGCAAGACAACATTATCACAAGGTCTTACTTAGATGTCATATCATACATGCTAGCAAGACAGCTTTATCACAAGGTCTGACTTAGATGTCATATCATATATGCTAGCAAGACAGCTTTATCATAAGGTCTGACTTAGATGTCATATCATATATGCCAGCAAGACAGCTTTATCACAAGGCTTGACTTAGATGTCATATCATAAATGCTAGCAAGACAGCTTTATCACAAGGTCTGGCTTAGATGTCATATCATACATGCTAGCAAGACAACATTATCACAAGGTCTGACTTAGATGTCATATCATACATGCTAGCAAGACAACATTATCACAAGGTCTGACTTAGATGTCATACATACTAGCAAAACAGCTTTATCACACAGGCTTGACTTAGATGTCATATTATACATACTGTCTGTCTGTCCCAGGCATGTTTCGTGCAAAGTGGCTTGCTTTGCTTCGGAGGTCACGGGTTGTAAGCATCGCCTGGATCTTTTCTCCGGGGCATGCCGGTGTGCCGGGGAATGAACAGGCGAGCAGATTGGCTGGCTCTGCAGAACTTGGTGGAGTATTGATGCATGACAAGGCAGATGTGGTTGCGGCCTTATGGGAGCAAATGGATCATCATGGTCTGGCAAGAATGAGGCAGCAAGGAGTGATGAGGGGATCTGGCCGACGCTCGACGCTCAGAGGAAAGGCGAGACGGACATATAATCAAATTGCTACTGGTACTATTGGTGTTGGAACTCTTCACTGGCTGCTGAGGATGAGGACGGAGTGCTTATGGGAATACCCTGAATGCTGTGATGTCAGTCCCTAGATCAATCAATCAATCAATCATTATACATACTAACAAGACAGCTTTATCACAAGGCTTGACTTAGATGTCATATCATACATACTAACAAGACAGCTTTATCACTAGATCTGGCTAAAATTAGTTATATTATACATATTACATGTCTTCTGTTAGTGCCACATGTTGGGTGGTGCTTACCGAAACTGGCACCCCACATTGTGCCAATGGCTTTGGGCTGAGGAGCGTAGTTTGGGAGGTGCAAGTCTTATCCTAGTGCGAGGAAATGCAGCCTAAAGATTAAATGTCATTGCAGGACAGACCAGACACTAAGCCTAGATCAGCAACTGGTCTAAGATTGAAGCTCCGACAGGCGGACTGTTAGAGCATTGCTTTGCTGATTTGGCAGCTTCTGCAACTTTCCTTGTTCCAGATGTTATAGTGTTACCTTTCCTCTGGAGTAAACTAGAAAGGCTGTGAGAGGGATCATGCTGCTTGAGCAACACATGGTCTCTACAGCTCAGCCGAGTCTTTGTGCTATCGAGAGATACAACATTCGCTACCGCCATACTTTTTTCCTATGCTGCACATGCATACAACAGTATAGGTTCTATATAGCACTTCAATGCAGTTGACACCATTTGATTTGTGAGTCTGTTTTCCACCTGGGGAAAGGCTGCCTTTGCCATAGTGATCCTTGTTCTATTCCCCACTAGGCATCTTCCATCAGATGTTATGACTGTTCCAAGTGTATACCAGTTTTATGCTGTCCTTTGAGCTTGTCATATAAATGTACATGTATATAAACATGTGATGTAGATAAACACGTGATGTATATAATCACATGATGTACATAAACATGTGATGTTTATAAACATGTACTTTTATATGACAAACTCAGAGAGCATTATGTGCAATTATGTATAAAATACATGTATATAAACATGTACATTTATATGACAAATTCAGAGGACATCATGTTCAATTTAGTACAAATGTATATATCTATATCTATAAAACACGATGTATGTATGTATGTATGTGTGTGTGTGTGTGTGTGTGTGTGTGTGTGTGTGTGTGTGTGTGTGTGTGGGTGGGTGGGTGGGTGGGTGGGTGGGTGGATGCATGCATGCATGCATGCATGCATGGATGCATGCATGCATGTTCTTTATGCGTTTGCGAACGGTCCATCAGATTGAGATGAAATTTTCTACATGTTTTCTTTTAATTCCCGTGCAACCAACTGTCATAGTTTTTTTTAGTGTACAATCACTATTTACTTACTAAAATTTAATATTTAAATTTACATTATCATTTCTATAAAGCGAGGGGTTTTAACATAAGAAAAGTTATTTCAAGGGGCATAACTTTTAATAACATTGCTTTTATTTTATATATAGATTGTTGCATTGGTTTCAGAGATTTATAAAGTGTTTGTCTACAGTTATTTACAGGCATATGAGTTATAATAAATAATGATATAATCTTTAAGGCATTTTCATAGTTTTCATAAAAATAATGCATCTATTTAAATAGTGAAAATTTTCTAACTCATCTTTTTATTTTTCTTCTACAGCACATTAATTTTTTTTAAACATTCTCATATGTATGGCGCGATACACCCACATTGGGTATTTATGATGCCCATGTTAAAAGTTTCTCGGCCTTTTGGCTAAGATCAAGTGTATTTGCTGGCCCCCCCGACAGTAGTGCGCTTGGTCTGGTCGGAGGCCGGGATGATCATTCTCGGTCCCTTGGCTAAGATCAGACGCATAGGAAACCTCACATAAGCATCACTTTAAATGTGGGCCCGGTGGACCACTGTGGGCAATAGCTCACAGTGGGACTAAGGGTCCACGCCAAAAACAGGGAGGCGGGGAACCAGCTAGTCTGGGATGACCGCCAAACCCAAAACCATGTTAAAAGTTACTTTTCATGCATTTTAATGCTTATTGGTCTTTTGTAGTCAAAGAATTGCTTCATAAGAGATGTTGAATGAAAGAATGTATGAGAGGAAATAATAGAGAAGAAGGGCAGAATGTAGGACGAGCCTGCGAAAGATTTTCGTTCGTTAAAAACAAAAGTAATTTTTTGTGAGAGAAAGTTAGTTGCATATCATTTGCAGTACTCTGCAGTCAACCCACCACCCACCATTTATTGGCTGTTCGTGATATCTTGGTAAGTTTACTTTAGATAGATCTCTTCCAATCATATTTTCTACTATCAATCTATCTATTCTTCTATTCTATCTATATTTTTAACGGGAATGGGCTGAACTTACATAGATAGATAGATAGATAGATAGATAGATAGATAGATAGATAGATAGATAGATGATAGATAGATAGATAGATAGATAGATAGATAGATAGATAGATAGATAGATAGATAGATAGATAGATAGATAGATAGATAGATAGATAGATAGATAGATAGATAGATAGATAGATAGATAGATAGATAGATAGATAGATAGATAGATAGATAGATAGATAGATAGATAGATAGATAGATAGATAGATAGATAGATAGATAGATAGATAGATAGATAGATAGATAGATAGATAGATAGATAGATAGATAGATAGATAGATAGATAGATAGATAGATAGATAGATAGATAGATAGATAGATAGATAGATAGATAGATAGATAGATAGATAGATAGATAGATAGATAGATAGATAGATAGATAGATAGATTAGATCGATAGATCGATAGATCGATAGATCGATAGATCGATAGATCGATAGATCGATAGATCGATAGATCGATCGATCGATCAGGAACGGGAGCTTATATGACTATTTATATCAATTAAATGAGATGCTCCCCACCAGGGCCTGGGCAAGGTCGGGCTGGGTCAGACAGACAGATAGACAGACAGACAGATAGACAGACAGACAGATAGTCGGGAACGGGAGCTTATATGACTACTTATATGAATTAAATAAATGAGATGCTCACCACCAGGGACTGGGTGAAGCCGGGCCGGGTCAGACAGACAGACAGACAGACAGATAGACAAACAGACAGACAGATAGTTGGGAACGGGAGCTTATAATACTACTTATATGAATTAAATGAGATGCTCACCACCAGGGACTGGGTGAAGCCGGGCCGGGTCAGACAGACAGACAGACAGACAGACAGACAGACAGACAGACAGACAGACAGACAGACAGACAGACAGACAGACAGACAGACAGACAGACAGACAGGACAGACAGACAGACAGACAGTCAGTCAGTCAGTCAGTCAGTCAGTCAGTCGGGAACGAGAGCTTATATGACTACTTATATGAATTAAATGAGATGCTCACCTGTGTTAAATTCCCATATTTCTACGTCTCTGATGATAATCTGTGCATTGATATGTGGCAGCATTTTCGATTTTAAATTGATCAAAAGTTGTGAGTTCTTGGATAATTAAGACATTTCATAGAAATATGTACTCATGATACCTTTGTGCTAGAAAATAACAGTGATTAGATTTCCTGACATCCACAGTGTTGATATCAGATGGACAGTTGACAGAGGTCCTGTGGAAAATATCAAAGGCTTTCTAGTGACCATAAAAGGAGAGATGGGCAACATCCTACTGAATGAAACCCTAGAAAATCCCCAGAGGTCAGTTGTGTTTGGTGTTTAAGATCATTGAACAAAGAGTTGAATTGCTATCAGAAGCTCATGGGCATTTCTGCAGATTGTGTGAGATTAGAGACTCAGAGCATTCCCAGACAAGCTGTCTCCTCAAGCTATAGCCAGCAAAGAGTCCCTGTGCTGATGGTACTGATGAAGCTGGATCCTGCAGCTCTATTTTTTACCTAAAAGTCACTTAAAAGTCAGGGTCAACTTCATTGCACCGGGTTTTTAAGCTGGCTCAGTCTCTTTCCGCAGCACCGAAAGCATCACACAAAGCACAACCTCCGTAGCTCCAGCAATGACCCCCAGGCGTCTCAGAAAAAAATGCACTCGTGAACCGAAGGACACTGCCTGGAATCAAACCTACAACCTTCAGAGCCAGAGTCAAATGGCTTGACCACTTCACCATGGAAACTCCCCTATCTTTTATCTATTATCCATAACTATAGGGGCGATATAACCTTTCCTACACTTATCTTTTATCCATAACTATAGGGGAGAAAACACATTTTATACATTTATCTATTATCTATCACTATAGGGGAGATAAAATTTTTCCTACATTTATCTATTATCTATCACTATAGATGAGATATCATCTTTCCTTCATTTATCTATTATCCATAACTATAGGGGAGATAACATCTTTCCTACATTTATCTATTGTCTGTCGCGATAGGGGAGATAGACCGTGTCGCACTAGGTTTTAACGTGTTGTTATAGGAGCTGGTCAATCAGAAAGCAATGGCAAAATACTGAACGTAAACTTGCTTGACATCAGCAACATCAGTGCTGGTGTTGACAGCGATGTCTGTAAATAGCACATGCAAAAATATTTTAAAAATAGGAGAGATAACAACTTTCCCACATTTATCTATTATCTATCAATATAAGGGAGATAACATTCTTTCTATATTTATCTTATATATATCTATATTTTTAATCATTCTTTCTTTTTTTTTCTATTATCTGTTATTATAGGGGAGATAACATCTTCCCTACATTTATCTATTATCTAACACTGGGAAAGATAACATCTTTCCTACATTTATCTTTTATCTGTCAGTATAGGGGTAATAACATCTTTCCTACAGTTATCTACTTTCTTTCATTATAGGGGAGATAACATCTATGGATATTTATTCTTACCTTATGATCCTTAGTATTATTATACTCCCCCATTTCCCCCTTATACCTGCCTGTTACTATTGATAGTTCTAATATGAAGATTATAAGTGGGTGATGTATTTTGTTTCTTTATTACGTATATTTTAGATTCAGTATAGTGCAATGTAATGATAGTATAAAACACCTGCACGACCTTGAGGGATATTTCCATTTGGCAGTTTACATTGTTAGTCTGGTTTCTCTTCACAACGTATAAATCTGAATTCACATCTCTTCCTCCTTCGTTTTGCAATGTCAAAGGTTGCATGGCTTCTTTGACAGACGCACCTCGGACAGGCCCTGTCTGAGATCGATATGTCCGCCTGGAAAAGTGATGCCCTGCAAGTGCAGGCATTAAGAATAATGATGCCAGTGCAGCTTGTAATCGTGAATGTTTATGCGCGAAATGCGAAGGTCAGTTATCAGTTATCAGTTGGGGTATCTTCATTGCACTCTGGACAGGTCCATAGGTGCTCAGGTCCTCCCCCCCCCCCACCATATGCATCAGCGTCCGGTGGCTAATAGTGCCAGTTCTGTGTTAATTGACGAGGCATCCCGTTTTCCCAATGTACCTCTCGCGCTTGGCCGTGCCAATTCTTACTCCCAGGTCTTTCATCCTGGATAGCGATGTGGATTCACTGACGTCAAAGTCCTCTGTTCTCGCCATATCTTTAAGGACGTTAATAACATCGGCACGATCCATGGGCTGGCCATCTACAGGGGGTGCAGAGCCAGCCAGTTTATCAGCTCGTTCATTTCCCTCGACTCCCGCATGTCCCGGGACGAAGATGAAGGTGACTTTATGGACAACAGACTTCCGCAGCGACTCAGTCCACTGTCTACGTACAGATCCAGCTTCGACCTTCTGAATCATGCTCATTGAATCACTTAGTACACACACGTTGGTATAATGCTGTGATTCCAGCCATATGAAAGCCTGTGTAACTGCCATCACCTCCATCGTCATGCTGCTCGTGGTCATAGAGTGGGCACCACTGGATTCTTGAACGGTTCGGCCCGCTGAACGGGCTGTAAATGCCCATGCACTTCTCTGCTGCTTTACAACAGATCCATCTGTATAGATGAGCACTTCGGGGCTATCTGAGTGTTCATAGATGAGCGCGTTGACCTCTGCATTGACAGCGGCAGGGTTCTGCTCTCTGCACCGTCTGTCGAGTGTGATAATGCAGGAGAAAGTGCACTTAAAAGCTGGAGGCACCGGCACCCATTCCTTGCCGGGGTTGATACTGGTAAGACTGCAGACCTGTCTAACGACATCTTCCGCCCGACCCATCCATGATTTGTCCCTCTTTAGCCTATCACCCTTTTCTCTGAATATAACGTCATGCAGAGGGTGCTGCTCATCTGCACTTATTTTTAAGTATGCACGAGCTCTCCAGATCTTGATCCTGTGTTCCATTGTCGGGAAGTCAAGGAGGTATCTCATTGCTACACAGCTGGTTTCTCTCGTGCAGCCCAAAATGATGCACATGGCTTCGTTTTGTACTTTTTCAAATCTTCCAATCTGTGTAAGGCTGACAGTGAGGATGGCCAGGGCATATTCAATGCGTGAAAGCACCAGTCCTTGGAACAGAAGTATTAGCAGTCTTTGCTCGATATTGGCAGTCACCATGACTCTCATTGCTGACAAACCCTTACGAGCTTTCGTTATGACATAATCGACATGATCTCTGAAGGACAGGCTTCGATCAAGTCTCACGCCAAGATATGTCATTGACTGGGTTCTACTCAAAATGCTCCCATCCATTCTTGCTGCCGGCAGGTATGTGTTAACAATATGGTTATTTAGAGAGAACCATGTAACCGATGCCTTTGCAGGGTTGACAAGGGCACCGGCATCAGCACACCATGAGAAAATTCGATCTAGTTCGCCCTGCATATCATTAGTACCGCCTGTCTATCTCGACCCTGTCGATACACAAGAATGTCGTCAGCAAATGCGGATAAAGGTAAGGCCCTTTTTGCACGCTACATAGAGCAGACTGACCAGAAAGACGAGCCCGCCAGACAGAGGACCACAACGACACTCTCTCAGCTGTGCGAGGGGGTCGGGACAGATGAAGAATGCATAATCACAGCTGAGACAATACGTGCGATGCTCAAGAAATCACCTAACACCGCCCCAGGCCCAGACGGCATCCGATATGGTGACCTACTGGTGATATCAGATGATGACATGGAAGAAGTGGCCAGAGAATTCAACACCAGTATTCAGAGGGGTCAGATCAAAGAGAAATGGCTACACAGCTACTTGCTGCCTCTGCCAAAACCGAACAAAGACCATTCCAAGATAAGCGGCTACAGAATATTTACAATGCAGAACATTGCTGGTAAGCTACTGGAGAAAATTGTAGCACACAGACTTACTTGTGACTTGGAACAACTCGGCTGCTTCCAGCCCACACTTGGAGGATACAGACAGAACAAAGAGTCATGGCTGGTCTTTGCTCAAGATGTCTACGAAGGATTTCAGGTCAGAGAAGAGACATGTGCGGCCGCCATAGACTTAGAGGATGCATACAACAGAGTATCCTTCGAGCACTTGATGCAAACCCTTCTCAGGCTGAAAGTGCACCCTCACCTTATACGATGGATAACTACAGTTCTGCTCCAAAGGAAGGTGGTGCTAAGATGCGGGAGTTGGTCTTCTGTCCAGGATTCCCGCAGGGTTCACCACTGTCACCAGTACTATTCAACGTGTCTACGGTGCCAATCACTGAACAACAGTTGGATGGGAGGGGTAGGACTCTATCATTCGTTGACGACATCCTCGTGTATCGACAGGGTCGAGATAGACAGGCGGTTGCCAATGATATGCAGGGCGAACTAGATCGAATTTCCTCATGGTGTGCTGATGCCGGCGCCCTTGTCAAGCCTGCAAAGGCAACGGTTACATGGTTCTCACTAAACAACCATATTGTGAACACAGACCTGCCGGCAGTAAGAATGGATGGGAGCAGTTTGAGTAGAACCCAGTCAATGACATATCTTGGGGTGAGGCTTGATCGTAGCCTGTCCTTCAGAGATCATGTCGATTATGTCATAACGAAAGCTCGAAAATGTTTGTCAGCAATGAGAGTCATGGCGACTGCCAATATCGAGCAAAGACTGCTAATACTTCTGTTCCAAGGACTTGTGCTTTCACGCATCGAGTATGCCCTGGCCATCCTCACTGTCAGCCCTACACAGATTGGAAAACTTGAAACGGTACAAAACGAAGCCATGTGCATCATTTTGGGCTGCACGAGAGACACCAGCTGTGTAGCAATGAGATACCTCCTTGACTTCCCGACAATGGAACACAGGATCAAGATCTGAAGAGCTCGTGCATACTTAAAAATAAGTGCAGATGAGTAGCACCCTCTGCATGATGCTATATTCAGAGAAAAGGGTAACAGGCTAAAGAGGGGCAAATCATGGATGGGTCGGGCGGAAGATGTCGTCAGACAGGTCTGCAGTCTAACCAGTATCACCCCGGCAAGGAATGGGTGTTGGTGCCTCCGGCTTTTAAGTGCACTTTCTCCTGCATTATCACACTCGACAGATGGTGCAGAGAGCGAGAACCCTGCTGCTGTCAATGCAGAGGTCAACGCGCTCATCTATGAGCACTCAGATAGCCCCGAAGTGCTCATTTATACAGATGGATCTGTTGTAAAGCAGCAGAGAAGTACGTGGGCATTTACAGCCCGTTCAGCGGGCCAAACCGTTCAAGAATCCAGTGGTGCCAACTTTATGACCATGAGCAGCATGACGATGGAGGTGATGGTAGTTACACAGGCTTTCATATGGCTGGAATCACAGCATTATACCAACGTGTGTGTACTAAGTGAATCAATGAGCATGATTCAGAAGGTCGAAGCTGGAGCTGTATGCACACAGTGGACTGAGTTGCTGCGGAAGTCTGTTGTCCATAAAGTCACCTTCATCTTCGTCCCGGGACATGCGGGAGTCGAGGGAAATGAACGAGCTGATAAACTGGATGGCTCTGCACCCCCTGTTGATGGCCAGCCCATGGATCGTGCCGAATGTTATTAACGTCCTTAAAGATATGGCGAGAACAGAGGACTTTGACGTCAGTGAATCCACATCGCTGTCCAGGATGAAAGACTTGGGAGTAAGAATCGGCATGGCCAAGCGCGAGAGGTACATTGGGAAAATGGGGTGCCTCGTCAATTAACACAGAACTGGCACTATTAGCCACCGAACGCTGATGCATATGCTTGGGGGAGGATCTGAGCACCTATGGACCTGTCCGGAGTGCAATGAAGATACCCCAATTGATAACTGATAACTGATAACATATCATAAATAAACGTCATTTTTATGTGTATCTGGATATAATTATTTCGCATGAAGATACCAAAGCCGTTTATTCACAAAACTAAAATTTTCAATTTGTGCAGATAACACATTTGTGGGTGTGTGTGTGTGTGTGTGTGTGTGTGTGTGGGGGTGTGGGTGTGTGTGTGTGTGTGTGTGTGTGTGTGTGTGTGTGCGTGCGTGCGCGTGTGTGTGTGTGCATGTGCGTGCGTGCGTGCGCGCGCGCTTGCTTTATTTCAACTGGATGTGACCAGTGTTACCTGAGAACATGGACAAACCAGTCTACAAATTTACATCCGGCGCGGTACACGGTAAACTACGCAGTCCAAGTACCCTCGTGCTGTCTGTAACAGGGCCAGGAACCCCGACTCTAATCGCCAGCTCTTTGTTGGGCCCAGCTGGTGTCCCCGCTGGGGCATAACGGACATTTACTGCTTCGAAATACCTACATGCTGGTTTGTGAACCTAAAACAGGTAGCATACAACCAGAAGTATCAAGAACTACATGGAATGAAACTGTACATCGCGAGTTGTGATCTTGAAATAGAGATCCAGCACGTGGAAAAGGAAAAAGAGTGGGTGACCATCCACTGAGGAAAAAGAGCGGGTGACCATCCACTGGTTGCCGAATACCATGAGCTGCGAGGCATTCAAAGAGGTGGTTGGAATGGCAACAGGTGACTAGGACGCCAAAGTATTCAGACTGAAATATGGTGCGGGGAAGTGGGGTGCTTTGTGCAACCCAACTCAAGAAGTGCCGTATTATGCTAGGTTAAAACATCCCTGGAGTAACCGGTGACAACCACCGTATCCTCTTCACGATGCCAGGGTGCAGAACAACGTGCCCAAACTGTGGTCTGGATGACCACTGGGCCAACAGGTGCCCAAGCCAAAGACTGCTGCCAAAGGTTGATGAAAACACGGTGGAAAACTTTCCACCGCTGGTAGAAGCAAAGAGTCAGCAGCCACCGACACAATCACGAGAACAAGTGGAAACCACAGCGCCGAAGACAACACTAATGCCCACGCCAGTACCAACACCATTCGAGGACTGACAACACTAATACCTTGGCCACAAACGACACTACAACACAAAGAACAAATCAACAAAAGGAACAAGACAGCAAAACCCAATCCAAATCTAAATCACCTACCACCCCAAATACGCACCTATCCCCAACCCCAACCAAGGAGAAAAATTCAGATGAACGGGAGCCCATTAAAAATGACAAAGAGGTAGACAAAGATGATTTAATTAAAGTGGTTCATAACAAGAAGCGCAATAGAATGCAGAAAAACGCAGAAAACAGTGATAGCGAAGACGACGATTTTTCAATTGCCACACCAAAAAAAGTGAACTAACCGCACAGCCCCACAGTAAGGACAAATGATCAACGACAGAACACAGAGGAAGAGGACAACATATCTTTAAGACATTTATTTATCGCCACTGACACTGAAGAAGAAGAGAACAAATCAAATCAAATCAACTTTATTAGGGTCACAAATTGGGCGCGCAGGCCCGTCTTACATTCGGCCCTTCCAATCACTCGTCTTTCGTTCATCAAGAGCATTATACATTTACATAGGAAGAAAAATAAACATTGTGAAATGAATGTTGTAAACATAAACAAGGCTAATTACCATGTTGTGAGGCCCATCTCCCACCTATCCATACATCACCCCACCCACACCCCCACCTACCCACACACACGCGCACCAAGGGACACATAAACACCCCCACCTACCGACACACACGCACACCAAGGGACACATACATACCCCACCAACCGAACCATCCCCCTCCCGCACATCCCCCACCCACACACACTGCCCTCACCTGATCCCCCAACCAAAACACACTCGCCACCCACAAACATTCCTCCACCAACCCACACATCCCACGCCCATCCACATCCTACCCCACACATCCTCTCCCTACCAAAACACACTCGCCACCCACAAACATTCCTCCACCAACCCACACATCCCACGCCCATCCACATCCTACCCCACACATCCTCTCCCTACCCACACCTCAAACCACCAATCCCCCAGCACATCTCCATCCACAACATATTCCCCACCCACACACACACAATCCCCCACCAACCCACACATCGCACATCCACTCACACATCCCCAAACCATACACACACATCCCCACCAACTGACATGTCCCTCCCCCTCCCCCCCCCCCCCCCCCCCCCACACACATCTCCCTAACCACCCATAACATCCCCAATCCACTCCCACACACCCCACCACCCACACATACAACTTCCACCCACCCACACATGCCTTAACCTAATCCCCCACCACACAATCCCCCACCCGCACATCACATACACCCCCTACCACGCACTATTCCCAACCCATGCACCACACACACACATATCCGTCACCAACACATCCCCACTTACACACCACACACATATCCCCCACCCAGATACCACACAATATTCCCACCCACACCCACACAGATACCCTTACCCATCCACCCCACATACCCCCACTCACACACCACAAAAATCCCCCACCCACACACACATACCTCACCCACACAATATCACCAACCAACACACCACACACCTCTCCCCACCCACACACGCATTCCCTACCCGTCCACCAACACACACTCACTCACGCATACATCCTCCACCACACACCCACACACCCCCACCCACCCACTCCCAACCAAACATCTTTCGATCACAATACCCCTACCCCCACACACATCCTCCACCCACTCACACATCCCACCCCGACACATACAACTCCCTCACCCAGCTATATGCAAACAGCTATATGCAGCATATTTTTTTTACTACCTTTAGTAATGTCAATTGTCAAGTTGCACCAATATAATTTCTTTAAAAAAAAAATATACTTGTGATGGGTGATGACATAAAAATAATGTTTAAATATATCTGGTATACGCACAAAACAACAACACATTTGCACACTCATACACAAATACAAACCAGATTTCATCCTGCTACAAGAGACAAATATTCATTCAGATATACATGGCGCACAAATTACAACACAATTAGGACTAAGACATGCACACTTCAGTTTGGCAGTCCAAAACATAGGTTCTGAGACAGCCATACTACAAACATCAGATAGGTGGAACATTTTAAAAACAAATCGGGATAGCCAGGGTAGAATCAGCATAACACAGATAAGTAACACCTCACACACATATACCATTGTCAACATACATGCACCACCAAATTACAACTACCAGCCACAATTTTATGAAGAACTAGACACACTACTCACACATACATACAGAGGACAGAACATCATACGCTGTAGAGATTTCAACTGCGTCTTACAGACATTGGATATAATAGGCGGAGAAATGAAGACACAGATGAGGAGAATGGGAGGAGAAAGCACAACACAGTTAGAAACACTGCAAAACATTTTAGACACACACAATGTAATAGACACATTCAGACACAAACATCCAAATGTCTCGAGGTATGGTGTCCGCCTCGAGTGCTGGAGATCCCGGGTTCAAGCCCCGGTGAGGATCGGGATTTATTTCACGTGGACTTCTAGTGATAAAATTTCCCCTGGTCTCTGTGTAGTGAGATCAGACGCCTGTGTGTATTGATGCACACGTAAAAAATCCCTTTGCAGTTGGAAATTGAAAATGAGTAGCCTAACGGCGCTGCCCGGACAAAATCTCGAGTTAAAAATCTACCCAAAGTATTTCAGGATCCTCGCCGGTGCTACTGAGTTCATGCACTGAGCTGAGTTCTCCAGACTCAGGTTTGAGTTAGGAGGAGAACGAGGCACTTATGGGTTACACCCGTGTGCCGTGATGTTGATCCATCGACTAAACTAATTTTCCCCAAGAGAAATAACTCGCAATAGAGCACCAGAAAAATTCCTTTGTCCATACTAACAAAGAAAATTTAATATATGGATAGACCGCTCATAATTTTTGTTTAACATTTAGCATAGCATGCATGGTCATCTGATATTTGTGACAGATTTAATTTGTTGAATAATAAACTCTGTGCAGTCATTGCACAAACACTTAGACAGAAAATAAAATAGGGGAGATAACATCTTTCCTACATTTATCTATTTTCTTTCATTATAGGGGTGATAACATCTTTCCTACATTTATCTATTTTCTTTCATTATAGGGGAGATAACATCTTTCCTACATTTATCTATTTTCTTTCATTATAGGGAAGATAACATCTTTCCTACATTTATCTATTTTCTTTCACTATAGGGGAGATAACATCTTTCCTACATTTATCAATAACTCTAGGGGTGATAACATTCTTCCTACATTTATCTATTATCCATAACTGTAGGAGAGATAACATTTTTCCTACATTTATCTAATATCTATCACTATAGGGGAGATAACATCCTCCCTAGATTTATCTATTATCCATAACTATAGTGGATATAACATCTTTCCTACATTTATCTTTTATCTATCACTATAGGGGAGGTAACATCTTTCCTACATTTATCTATTATCTATCAAGATAGGGAAGATAACATCTTTCCTACATTTATCTACTATCTATCACTGTAGGGGATATCGCATATTTCCTACACTTATGTATTATCTGTCACTATAGGGGCAATAACATCTTTCCTACATTTATCTATTATCTGTTATTATAGAGGAGATAACATCTTTCCTACATTTATTGTTAAACATTCCATCTTGGAATTGGGTCGGAGTCTATTGACAATTAAAACAATAAAATGCCTAAAACAAACGGAGGAAACATGACCACCATCAGCCAGTATATATTTAAACACACAGAAGCCACAAACAATATGTTGGATCATTTATTGCCTGGAATATTTCGCTGCATCTCGTGCATACTGCAGCGTTATATTTCATGTGAAGTGAATAAACAACTAATGCTTAAGCTGAAACAATTACAACAAACAGTCACAAGTAATGATTGCATGTGTACCATCTTTTATCTCCACAGTCACAAGTAATGATTGCATGTGTACCATCTTTTATCTCCACAGTCACAAGTAATGATTGCATGTGTACCATCTTTTATCTCCACAGTCACAAGTAATGATTGCATGTGTACCATCTTCTATCTCCACAGTCACAAGTAATGATTGCATGTGTACCATCTTCTATCTCCACAGTCACAAGTAATGATTGCATGTGTACCATCTTTTATCTCCACAGTCACAAGTAATGATTGCATGTGTACCATCTTTTATCTCCACAGTCACAAGTAATGATTGCATGTGTACCATCTTTTATCTCCACAGTCACAGGTAATGATTGCATGTATACCATCTTCTATCTCCACAGTCACAAGTAATGATTGCATGTGTACCATCTTCTATCTCCACAGTCACAAGTAATGATTGCATGTGTACCATCTTTTATCTCCACAGTCACAAGTAATGATTGCATGTGTACCATCTTTTATCTCCACAGTCACAAGTAATGATTGCATGTGTACCATCTTTTATCTCCACAGTCACAAGTAATAATTGCATGTGTACCATCTTTTATCTCCACAGTCACAAGTAATGATTGCATGTGTACCATCTTTTATCTCCACAGTCACAAGTAATGATTGCATGTGTACCATCTTTTATCTCCACAGTCAATTTAAATGTACAACAAATTCTTTCTGTTTGCATACAACTGGCTGGAATTTCCTAATTTCTTATCATCATCATGTGTCATGCCGATAAGCATGGGAGATCATGATTTGCTATTTCTTGCGATCACCAGAGTCATGGATCAACTCAGTGTTCTTGTCTTGACCATACCACGTATCCAAGCCATCCAGGTATTTACTTCTTTGTCTTCCCCTTGGTCTGTTCCCTTCGATTTTGCCAGTTATCACAAAATTCTCCAATTTATTTCTTCTCATAACATGCCCAAAAAATGTTGACTGCCTACGTCTAATTTATCTAATCAGTTTATGATTTTCATTTGTTTCTTGCAGAACATTTTCATTGGATTTTCTGTCTGTCCATGGTATTCTTTGCATTTTCCTCAGAAACCACATTTCCACAGCCATCAGATGTTTGCTCATTGTCCACACTTCACATCCATACAAATGTACAGGTTCTATGTAAGACCTCAACACTCTTTTTCTTGTTACAGTTAAGATCTTTTTTTTTTTTGGTCACTATATTTTTCATCTTGCAAAAGGCCACCTTCACCATGACAATTCTTATTCTAATCTCTTTGAGGCATCTCCCATCAGATGTTATGACTATTCCGAGATAACTGTACCGATTCACTTGTTTAAGAATATTCCCATTGTATTTTACATTGTGGTATTTCCTTTACCCAAATGCCAACCATAATCTGTGTCTTCTTACAGTTAAATTCTAATCCTAGTTGTTCACTGTGTGCAGCAACCACATCTACTAAATGTTGCAGATCCCGCTCATTGTCTGCAATCAATACTGTATTATCTGCATATCTAATGCTATTGATATTTCATCCTTCAATATTTCACACAAGTGACGACACTAATCTGTGTCTTCTTACAATTCAATTCTAATCCTAGTTGTTCACTGTGTGCAGCAACCACATCTACTAAATGTTGCAGATCCTGCTCATTTCTGCAATCAATACTGTATTATCTGCATCTCTAATGTTATTGATATTTCATATCTTCTATATTTCTGAAAATATTTTCCTGTACAGGGTAAACAGAACTGGAGACATTATACATCCCTGTCTCACACCTCTTTTAATAGGCTGATATTGACCAACATCATTATCAATTCTGATGGCAGCTTGTTGTTTCCAATATATGTTTTTTTTTACAAGTCTATGGTCTTTTCCGTCAATTTGTAGATCTTCAAGCATCTTTATCATTTCGTCATGTCTCACACTATCAAAAGCCTTTGTGTCATCAATAAAGCAAAGATATAGATCTTTGTTTACTTCTATAGAACGTTCAGTTACTGTTCTGTTCTCAGCATAGACACAACATTTACTGTACCCTTCTACAAACCCACATTGTTCTTCTCCTATTTCAGGTTGTATTTTCTTCCTAACTCTTTGCATGATAATTCTAAGCAAAATCTTTAGTATGTGGCTCATTATACTAACTGTTCTATGTTGATCACATTCCAAAACTCCTGAATTATTTGGGATTGCAATTAATACAGAATTACATAATTCATGAGGTGTATTTCCAGTATCATATATTGTGCTCAGCAGTCTGGTGACTTGATCTATTCCATATTCTTCTAAGGCATTAATCACTTATGTTGTGATGCTGTCTGAACTGGGGGTCTTGCTAGATTTCATACGGTTAAGAATTCTGAACCTCCATCTTAAAAAAAATTGATGGTCGTTTATTATTATTTCGAATATCATTGTCATGAGTCAAAATTACCATTAACGAGAAGTGACTCTAGAGTAAGGGAATTAATTCAAGAATATCAGGAAAGAAAAGAGTTAACTAACCTGGGGGAACCCAGTGTAATTGAGTGTTGCTCAGCTCGAGTGGCCAGCAGCTGGACACCTTGGACAGAGTGAAGTTAAACGTGGAAAAAGTGTGATCATGCATAGCTGAGAGGCCCAGAAGATTTGTGAAATCACTCAGGGACTCAGAGCTCAGGCTGTTAACATTGGTTGAGAGGGCTTAGTGATACCAGTATTTCTTCACTTGAATTGGGAAGTAATGAGAATGATATTTGGCTACGCTGAATGCTTGAAATTAGGAAACAGGAGAACAAGTAATCCTCTTGCCGACGCCTACTAGAATTCACCATTATATTTGTTAGGTGTGTGTGCAGCAATACTTCACAGCCATGTTTGAGGTGTGACATTGTGTGGTAGGATGATCTTCCCTAAATAACCGTCAGTTGAAGAACTCTTATTATAAATTTATTAGTATGATGACAGACTTACGTGATATGACAATAGTTAGAATAAACATGGACAGAAGAATACACGCCATGGTTGGCGAGACCAGGGTCAAGCCCGACCGACTAACACCGTGCAGGAACTGAGTGAGCGGCACACTGAGTAAAGCAATATCTCTGCCAGCAAGTTACGGGAGCGGCAGGGTTCACTCATTAAAGAAAGTCTACGTCAACATGACACGGTGTCTGGCGTCCTTTGTTTCGACACTAGCGAGAATGTGCTGTATTACCAGTCATGAGCCAACACATCAATAACATACTACTGTCAGTTTATGGAAATCATACTGTTCTTCTCTGTTATCATCATAAGGGTTTTTCACATAATCTAACCATACATGAAAATTCTTATCTTTTTTCTATTATGATTTTTCTATCTTTGTTTTTAGACACCTTGCTGGTGTACTTGTTCTTTTATTAGTAAACTCCTGAATACTTTTGTGCATTAATTTGGTATTTTTACTTTTGTGTTGAGTTTTCAATTTCTATGCAATTTTTCTCAAGCCATGTTTCTGTTGCCTTCTTTCATAATGTTTTGACTTTTCTGTGAATTTCTTCATATTTGGTGGAATTATTTTTGTTGTTGTCTTCTGATTTCCATTAGTTGTAAAATTTCTTCAGTCATCTATTTCTTACGACTCACTTTCTTTAATTTTGGGATAGTTTTTTCTGCAGCCAAACTGATTGAATTCTTCAACATTTCCCATTGATCACCTACATTTTGAAATAGGATCTCTTGATTAGACAGTATATCAAATATGTTCATTACTTCTATATTAAAATTGTCTTGTATTACCTTGTGATTTTTCAGTGTACTCAAATCATATTGAGTGTTTCCTGGTGAATACTTGACTTTCTTTAACTTTACGCTCAACTTTCCTGTAATCAATCTGTGATCACTATAACAGTCAGCATTAGTAACTGTTTTTACGATTGTTAACACATTTGGAGACCTTCTGCTAATCAGGATATAATAAATCTGGTTTCTAATCCCGCTATCAGGACTCCTCCATGTTCATAATCATCTAGGATGTTGTTTAAACCAGGTGCTTCCTCAATCATTTCCTGCTCTTTTGCCCATTCTACAAGTCTGTATCCTCTTTAGTTTTACTCTCCCAAACCATGGTTGCATACACTGCATCCATCACCTTGATTTCCCACTTTTACATTGAAGTCACCCATTATGATATTTATTTCTAAATTTTTACATTTCCTCAAAGCAGACTCTATGTCATTATAATATTCCTCTATACTATCTTCACTGCATTATCCTGTTAGAACATAAATTTGAACGGTATTTATGTTAAAAGGTCTGCTGATTAATTTTACCAATAGAACCTTGCCTGACAAAGCCCAATATCCTTGAACAGATTTTCCGATCCAAGATAATTGCTACACCTCTTTGTCGTTTGTCTCCCCTAGAATAAATAATCTTACAATCTTCCCCTGTCATAATCCCTACCCCTTTCCACCTCATCTTGCACATTCCTAATAAATTAATCTTCTCTCTTTCCATTTCTTGTTTGAGGTTATCTAATTTTCTGTTGACGCTTAATGTTTGAACATTCCATATTGCTAATTTCAGTGTCTCTGTCCTGTTCTTGTGATGATGTGTAATTAGGTGAATCATGATAAACTAGGCAACTTTAAAGAAGGTAGTTTGCTTTTGCTTTCCTTCTTGCCAGTAACCATACTGGATGGTGACCATAGTCATTGTCTCGTTAAAGAAATCGTCTGCCTACTGTTTCGAAACTTGAGACCATAACCAACAACTATCTGGCAGCTGTCCTCAAAATTTCATCCACCACATGCTTTCCATGGTTTCTTGTGAATAACTTCCCAAAACGGATACAAAATACCAATACATCCTTCCCAGAAATACACAATAACAGCGTCCTCTGAAAGAAACACTGTTACATCATCGCCATTTTACCAGAAGACTTATACAGAAGCCTTTCTCTGACTACCTGCACTATTATGTCAGAGACTTATATAGAAGCTCTTCTCTGACTACCTGCACTATTATGTCAGAGACTTATATAGAAGCCCTTCTCTGACTACCTGCACTATTGTGCCATAGACTTATACAGAAGCCCTTCTCTGACTACCTGCACTATTGTGCCATAGACTTATACAGAAGCCCTTCTCTGACTACCTGCACTATTGTGCCATAGACTTATACAGAAGCCCTTCTCTGACTACCTGCACTATTGTGCCATAGACTTGTACAGAAGCCCTTCTCTGACTATCTGCATTATTGTGCCATAGACTTATATAGAAGCCCTTCTCTGACTACCTGCACTATTGTGCCATAGATTTGTACAGAAGCCTCTCTCTGACTACCTTCACTACTGAAGATCTGACCAGCTGAAAGGTACAGGCACTCTCGAAGGCAGTAAATCTGCCTTTCATTACCACAGATCCAAGCATGCCAGGGCAACATATTTATCAACGTTTCTGTAGGTTAATTATTCTAATGATGGATACGCATGCATTCCACAGCCTTGTATGTTTTATCTTCTGTGTTAGTTTTATTGAGCCAGATTGTATCCTTGTTGTTTTATTACTGTTTATTCTGCATCCAGAGTGCTTCCTAATTATTCTTGTTGAAATCATTCTAGATATATAACAATTCATCACCTCGGTCCGAATACAAGATACTTCGTGAACGTGAAAGCCATTGGACCCCAGGGTTATCTGGTAGAGTCTGATGTCTCATTTCAGGACTGACCCAGCTGATGCCGTGCCAGGTAAGAAACAGGATTTCAGGTTTGTGTTAATTGAGATAATTCATTTTGAAGATGCTTTTTATCCTTTCATCAGCACTATTATCAGTAAAATATTTTTTATCTTTACCATTATCATGGTGGCAATAATTTCCCTCCCCTAGTGTAGTTTTTTTAAAAAAAAACAATTTAATTTCTTGGTCCCAATGTATCAGGCATGATTGTGACATGGGTTTCTCCAGATATCAGTACCATTCTCAAGTCACTAATGGCTTAAGAATATATGTTCACAGTTTTAGAGTTGGGATAAAAGGCTAATAAACAGAATTTTTCCATCAGTGATGACTATTTTAATAAAATTGTGTGAATTAGAGGGACTTTCTATGTCATATTTTGCATGAGCTGTTTAACATATTTCCATAGAAAATACAATACATTTGTGTGCTCGAGTATTAACTTAAAATAAAGTGTGTTCATTGCACTGGTACCACAAGTGTTTACAAGTTTGTGTAATTCCTGTAGTCGTTTCCACAGAATTGCCAGCTATGTGACTCCATTGGCTGCCTTTGCTGATGATATTTGTCCTTTTAAAAAATCTTCTTGTTTGTATTTTTGTCAGATATGTTCTGATGTACTGAAGTTCACTCACTCACTCACTCACTCACTCACTCACTCACTCACTCACTCACTCACTCACTCACTCACTCACTCACTCACTCACTCACTCACTCACTCACTCACTCACTCACTCACTCACTCACTCACTCACTCACTCACTCTCTCACTGTCTCACTCTCTCACTCACTCTCTCACTCACTCTCTCACTCACTCACTCACTCTCTCACTCACTCACGCACGCACGCATGCACTCACTCACTCACTCACTCACTCACACACCCACTCACCCACCCACTGTCTACTATTCTTTACCCTGATATGTAGTAGTTTGTGATGGCACAGTCATATTCACAATTATATACACAAATATATACACAAATATATACACAATTATATACACAATTATATAGGCAATTATGTTGTTATAGACTTAATTATAAACACAGCTGTATACACAATTATGAGGGAAAGTCATTAAGTAACAGGAATTTTATTATAAGATACATCAACAGCAGAGAATTTGTTCTATAGAAATATGCTGAGAGCACATTGTGACACAGAGAAACATCTATGTTGGAAATATTGGTAACACAAAAGACAAGAGGCTGTGGAGAAGCGTGACATCTGACACCATCTGCCCTGGAATATAAGAAAAATAAGACATCTGAGAAGAGCCAGTCAGTGTCCATTCACATGAGCTCAGAAATGTCCACCAATTTTACATTTGTTACAATTGTTTGAAGCTGCTTCTTGAATGCTCAACAAGGAACAATTGTGTTACTTGACAAACAGAGAAGTACCTGAAAGTCAAAGACTTTATTTATTTGCAGATGGAAGGATATTTAATTACCCACAACATTTTGCAGATACATCTAATCCAGTTGTAATATTAGAAGCAAATGAGGTGAGAGCCCACACCATGAGAATTGATTGGACGGCTATCAATACTGAACCAAAACTGGTGAAAAATTACAGGTGAGTACAGCTAGACATCGTTGTGTTAGTTCTTTCTATGTGAAAAATAGTTAGGACATTCCCATGATAATCTTATCTGTTAGAAGTGAGTGCAGCTAGACAAATTTGTGTTTGTTCTTGCCATATAAACAATAGTTACGGCATTCCCATGAACGAACAAACGCACGTACTTTATTTTCAAAGGGTTAAAAATTGGGCATGCAGGCCCGTCTAACATTCTGCCCTTCTATCATTCTCTTTCATACATTATTTCATTCACACATTATTCAAGGCTAACTGAGAACAGCAACAATATAAAAGATATGCATTATAAAGACATGGGGAAAATGCAAACATCAATACTACATGACTCAGTAATAGTAATAACTGGTGTGGCACTTGTTAATAGCTATGTGGAATATACTGGCCTACCAAAAGGGGACTGGCTGTTAAACTAGGGTTTTATTATTATTATTATTTCTATTATTAAGGGGGAAGGTAATCCGTACTGAGATAATGTTCCAATAATTTGCGATTATATTTATAGGGATTGGTGATGTCTTTGATTTCTTGTGGAAGATTGTTCCACAGCTGAGATGCTGAGTACGTTAAGCTTATTTTGTATAAGTCAATCCTAGGCTTCGGAATGTGTAGTATATTTAATCGTTTACTGTGTCTAGCGTTATATTTAAACAATGGCCAAAGGTAATTTGGGGCATTCCGATGTAGGATTTAATTCTAGTTGGAAAGACAACTCCAGCAAATTACAGCTTTCAGCGTTTGTAAACACTGTACAGTCATCTGCAAATAGATCGTAGGACGATGAAAGATGCAAAGGCAGATTGTTAATATAGATGGCAAATAATAGAGGGCCAAGAATAGAACCTTGTGGTATTCCAATATTTAAGGTAGTGGTTTGAGACAGAGATTTATTGTGTGATACTACTTGTTTTCTGTTTGACAGAAAAGATGTTATTAGAGTGATTACATTAGGGCCAATTTTCATTGTCTCTAGTTTTTTAATTAAAATAACATGGTCTATCATATCAAATGCTTTCTTGAAATCAATAAACACAGCACCACATAGACTGTTGTTGTTTATATTCTGGTGCCAATTTTCTATCATGTTTGTTAGGACCATATGGCAACAATATTTTGGTCGAAATCCTGATTGACTGTTAAAAATAAGCTTGCTGTGAACTAAATACTGTAATGTTACTTTATGGATGTGTTTTTCTAGTGGTTTAGATAGTGATGATAGTAAGGAAATGGGTCTGTAATTGTTCAGGAGACCAGATTGTCCAATGAACCAGATTTGATCGGTCGATCGATTGATCTAGGGACCAACATCACAGCATGTGGGGCATTCCCATAGGCTCTCCGTTCCCATCCTCAGCAGCCAGCGAAGAGTTCCAACACCAATAGTACCAGTAGCAATCTGATTATATGTCTGTCTCGCCTTTCCTCTAAGCGTCGAGCGTCGACCAGATCCACTCGCCACTCCTCACTGCCTCATTCTTGCCAGACCATGATGATCTGTTTGCTCCTCCGAGGTGTGTACATGCTCCCACAAGGCTGCAACCATGTCTGCCTTGTCATGCATCTATACTCCATCAAGTTGTGCAGAGCCAGCCAATCTGTCTGCCTGTTCATTCCCCAGCACAACGGCATGCCCCGGAGAAAAGATCCAGGCGATGCTTGCCATTCATGACCTCTGAAGCGAAGCAAGCCACTCTGCAACTGATAGCATGCCTGTCCTCACCTTTCTCAGCATGCTTTCTGAGTCAGTTACAATCACGATGTGTGTGTGTATCGTATTCTTGATCCAGCGGAAAGCTGCAGTGACTGCCTCCACCTCCATTAGCTAGATGTTGTGGTATCATATGCCAGGCGCTCCCGCACCAAACGTCAGGCCATTAGCTTTTGCTATGAACCCCCAGGCACTTCTCCTACCTCTTGACACCGAACCATCTGTGTAGATAATCACATCACCCGAGTGAGCATTATCCTGAATTAGTTGCTGAATTTCCACTTCCATGGCCCCTGCTGGCCACTCCCTGCACTCCCGGCTTAATGTGATTATAACTCTGCACAAGTCTGACTGCTCCGCTGGCACTCTGACCCACTCCTCTCCTCGCCTAATGTTCTCCAAGGGGCACACCTGTCTGATCGTATCCTCCACCTGAGCCATCCATGATTTCCCTCTTATCAGTCGCTGACCTTTAACTGTGTCCAGCACCTCATGCAAAGGGTGGTCTGTGTCAGCAGCTACTCTGAGGTATGCCTTCGCCTGCATCACCTTGAATCTACCTGCAACAGTCGGCAAACCAAGGATGTAATGCACACACACTACTAGGGTGCTCTGGTGCATCCCAGAATGACCTGCATAGTTTTGTTCTGTATGCGCTCTAATTTCACCAACTGACTCTTTGAGACAGTGAGCAGTCCTAGTCCATAATCAGTCACTGAGAGGATCAAGTGCTGATATAGTGTGAAAAGCATTCTCTGCTCTGTGTCCATTGCAGCCATAGTTTTAAGTGCATTGAGTCCCTTTTGAGATCTTGTCACAACCGTCTCCACATGGTCCTTGAAGGACAGACTCCTGTCAAATGTGATTCCCAGATACTTCAGTTTGTTCTCTCTGTTGACGTTTCTACCATCTATCATGAGGCTTGGGACATCAGCACTTACAATCCTGTTGTCCAGAGAGCAAAACAAAACAGCCGCCTTTTCCGGGTGGATGACATCGCTCATTTCAGTGCACCAGTCAATCACTTTGTCTACTGTTGCCTGTAGCTCCTGGGCTGTTTGTACCCTATCTCTCCCCTGCCTATATGCAAGAATATCATCTGCAAATGTTAGAATCCTTCCAACCCCTGGTGCTTCTAGGTATGCAATCTTGCTCGTATACACGTTAGGGAGCACAAATGAGATTGCAGATCCCTGTGGCAGTCCCGGGGTTAAAATATGTAGCTTTGAGGTCCATGCACCCAGACGGAGAGCAACCCGACGAGAGTGCAGGACGGCTGCTATCCAGTTCACCAACCAGGGATTGACCCCCTTCTCCATCAGTGCGGTCATCAAAATATCATATCTAACTCTATTGTATGCATCCTCGAAATCAAGCTCCGCCATTGTTTCCTGTCTCCTCTGGAACCCCTCATAAACGTCAAAGGCAAAAGTGGCTGCGTTTGACCAGGTATCTTTTCCTGGCCTGTAGCTCCCCAGACCTCTTGGAAGAAGCCAGATAACTCCTCCCTAACTGCATCCCTGGTGTCCGCATCATTATGATTGGTCTGCTCTAAAAATCTCTGGAGAAATGCCTCCCCTTTTTCTTTGTCTGTTGTCAAGTGCACACCATCATCTCTATAAATTGTTCCCACTGTCATAGGCCGATCTTTTCTTTGTATTTGTCTGTGCAGCTTCCAGAATTTTCGCAGTGTTTTATCACCTCTAATCTCCTTCATGAAACATTCCCAGTTTGCATTTTTGGCTTCTGCAGCACAGCGCTTTAAAACCTCCACCTGATCTTTCTTGACATTTCCCACTGTATCCACTTCCTCTCGTGAGCTTCGGGGTGTCTGTCGCACTTTCCTTAGCTACTTCACTGCAGCTCTCTTTGCTTTCCAAGCATGATCTACTTCTTGAGTCCACCATGGGGGCTGCAAAAAAGGAGTTTTAACAGTCCTGTTGCATGCCTCCTGTCTGAGGCGTCCAAGAAGGCTGTCAGTCCAGGCATACCGGAAGGTCTTGCGCGCTCTCCCAGCCTTAACTTTCCTGGATTTAGAGATCAGGACAGAACATGGTATGTGATCACTCCCATGGTCATTCGAAAAACAGTCCACTTTACATCAAGGACTGATGACTGGGAGACAAGTGCCAAGTCAATAGGTGTGTCTGCATCGCCAGGCCTCATTGCCATTCTAGTCGGCCTACCATCATTTATGCAGACCACTTCGGAGTCCACCATGGCATCCGCAAGGGCAATTCCCTGTCTGTTTTCTCCACTACTGTCCCATTCTCTGTTCCTCGCATTGAAGTCTCCACATATAAGTAGCCTATCACCTGGCAATTCCTCCAATTCCTTAAGCCAGTCACAGTGTTCCTTTCTAACAAAACTGATATTTGTCTGTATTTAACTCCTGGAGCATGAGGATATCAAAATCGTATATTAGCCTCTCCAATACATGACCTCTCTGCCTGGCACTACGACAGTTCCAGTATCCCACTCTTACATGGTTGAAACTTAGTCTCTCCACTTTTCGTCTTGTTCTCCTGGCGCCTGCCCTCCTATTTCTATGCCGCCTTCTCACACCATTTCCTCGTCTTCCTCACTCTCTCTTTGCTAACCTCTGAAAGATGTGTCAAGCGCATAGCACATGCTCCATAGCTCCGGCGACGATTCCCGTGTTTAATTCCATAAGCAAAGTTTGGATATTGCAGGAAATAACAGGTCACCCTTGTATTGCCTGCTTGCTAGGGAAGAGGCAGGGGAAGTCCCGCAGGAGTCTACATGCCTGGTGCCGCCCCACATTCCTGCCAGATGTCCAACGTTCATGACCAGCTTACCCATGGCCATCCAGTTCCTCAGCATGCTGGTCCACCTTAAACTTGGGGGTTTATAATTGGAGTTTTCCATCTCCTATACTGGCCACTGTAATAGCTGACGGGCCCAATCAACCAGGGGGCAAAAGGTTCCAGCGCCTCATTCGTGGCTAATACAGTAGATACATATATACGGGGAAGAAAACCAATGTCATACAATGTCTATTAAATAGGACCTAATACATAGTTAAAGTCACTACACAACGGAAACATAACTCTCGCAGGTAGATAGTTGAGCACCAAACAAAGCAGTGACGACATCAGTAATCTAGTTGACATCACACGTTGAGCTCTGTAGTACTGAGACATCAACATGACAATGCATGGGTAAATTACATAGCAGATGCTGTTGTGTTGTAGAGTGGTAGAGTGGTGACAGACACAACAATCCTGAACAATGTATAGTTCTGTGTAAAGTATCTGCTGCAACACCTTCTGTTTGAGAATGTCATTGTTCGTGATAGGGTCCCTGACAGATTCGGTAGTTAGTCTAAACCCACCCAAGCATTGCATCTCAAAATCAAAAATTGTATATGACCACTCTGTGCAGCACATATGGAGCAGTAAATGGCAGCTCCACCCGCTGCTCTGGAATTTGGCTACGTATGGCTGCATGTGTGATCATCAGTCCCAGAGCCTCCAATCACAACCGTTGGCTAGCAAAAACATGTTGAGTGTGACGAAATGACGCTTCATCTGTCTTTTGTCTATTAGGTTTCGGCTCTATTCAGCACGTCATCAGGGACTTTCCCGATTATTAATAGCCTGGGGGAAGTAGATGGGATTTTCCATCTAGTAGGTTCTCGAAGCACCTGGATTTGAGTGACCAGGGTTGCTGGGTGCACCAACAAATTCTTGTGCAGAAGAATCTAGAAATTCTAGTACGGGGAATGAATGTTGTCTGAGAAGTTGACTTGCATCAAGAAACACTCATTTCTCGTGCGCGTTGATACGCACGTAGGAGAAATGGGGCTGGGAGAGTCATTCACTTTCTCCATCTCAAGGCGTGAGGACGCATGGCTCTGCTAGGCCGATTGTATAGCGTCTCACACCCAACCAAGATGAAGCTGACAGCCGACCCATTACGGCATGCTTGCCCATGAACAGTTCTGGTAGCTGACTGGAGTCTGGTTCAAGTAATTCAGGTATTTACTTGGTTAAATAATTTAATTTTGTAATTGATCACAAAACGCAATCATTCTAATCTCATTAAATATGTGGTTGACTTTGCATCGCTAATGAGAAACGGATCGATAATGTAGTTGAGAAACTAGGGCGTATACACCTGCACGTGTCGCGTTTGTTTACAGGCCTGTGTAGTTCTGTCAACTGATTAGAACAGAAAGTCCATTGTATCGACGTATTGTGTTCACCAGTTATTAACCATGTGTGATAGATAGTTGCATATATTATGTTGCTGTTCTATAATAGGATACAGTTACTAGTATATGATATGAACCTAACTTATGTCAGTCAGTAACTGAGGCTAGAAGAACTGTTGGATAGCCAGGCAAGTTGTTAGTTGGAGAATTCAGACAGTGATGTGCTTAGTTACTAAGTAAAGAGAGCATTTAATGCTTAGCCACAGGGAAGGATGTAACTATTGTGTGTTAACGAAATAGTGAATTCATTTTGTGGAATTGTGGAATTCTGTGAGAAGGTAAGTTCTTCATTGATTATATATATATATATATATATATATATATATATATATATATATATATATATATATATATATATATATATATATATATATGATGTGTCATGATGTATATATATTAGGTCATGTTAAGTGATACTTCTAGGAGCGATACCGAATGCCGAGTGGTTCGATGCATGATACCAATGCGTTACCGTCGCGATGTAAACATACGTTCTTAAGTCTTTTCTTCCCTTCCTGTTCTGTTCATACTTGCATAAGTACGAGTCAGTGCTGATGTGATAGAAGTATGGAAGGACAAAAGGAGGTTGAATGAGGCACAGGGACAAATGGGATATGGGGATTGAGAGCAAGTTATGAAAGTATGGGACTGGCGAACCAGGCCAGCCGTGAAGTTCGGCCCAGGCCAAGGCTAATCCACTTGGAAGGTCAGAACTGGAGCAGAACCCTTGGAACATGTGGGGAACATGTTTTGCCAAGAGGACTTCTTGACTCTAGGGAAGAGTCTAATAAGAAGAGTTTCGCTACAGGGTGGACAGGATGTCCCACCAGCGAAATAGAGTGTGTACATACGTTATGTGGTCATGTATTATTACTATATCCCAAGTGATGGTACATTGATCGTTATTATGTTTACTATTGAATGTATAATGTAAGGTTGGGGTCCAGGGAAGCCTCACCTTAATGTTTAGTTCTGTTAACTCTAGAACTAGGATAGCTATTGACGTTAGCGACAACTGGTAGATGAATAGGGATATGTGAGACGTACGATCAGACTCGTCATTCTTGTTACTTACTCTGTTTGACGGGCTGTTCTTTGAGGCCATCTGACATTGACGGATACCCATGCTTTACTACTCTCAACATAGAGATGATGCTCTAGTTAGTTGAATAACTAATTAGCCTGACTGAGGGTTGAGTAGTCAATGATTTGATGCATGTGGACCAATGTTTGGGGCCGAATACTCTCACCGATCGCTCTTCCTTTCAGGAGTTGCCTGTTGAGGAACCAGCCTACTACAATTGTTGTTTGCCTGAAACCACTTCGTGTACCATAGCGAATGGTAGAGACACTTACTTACCACGCCTGACTAAACCACATCATGCGAAAGGGTGAATCATCCTGACTGAATGATTCTCACCAAGTTGATTCCAGTGCCCTGAAATTGCACATGTGGGACGTGATGGTTTGTTTCTTTTTCTGACAGTTTGAAGATGCTCTATTTCAGCAATGAGATGTTCAGCAACCTGAGCAATCACGCTTAAGTGTAAGAGACAATCGACTGTATACGGAATGATGTTGCTATGTTTACCCAGTGAGATGTATCAAGGTGGGGTAATCTCAGCTCTGGGAGCTCATCAAGTCCAAGTCTTTTGTTGATCTGCCTAAACGTCGGAAACTTTAAGCAGAGATTAGCACATAACCTTGTGCCGTACCTACGTCAGAACTAGTGGCAGGTCATGATGAGACCTACACCAGCTTACGTATTGTGACTCTATAAAGTGTTAGCAGGTATATAGGACAACTCATTATTGTCCAAATGAACATTGTTGCAGTGAACTGTGAAATAGATGCTTGATCCAAATGGTGTAACTATAGAGTCTATGAACTGTGAAATGTTTTCTCATATGACTCTTGTGAACTCGCAGCAGAACTATACTATTACCCAACCAGGGGTACGTGATATTATTCAGGGACCATTAGATTGGTCATTGGCTACAGACATTTATTGAAGTCGAGAGTAACTGGGGTCACCTCAAGGAGGAGGGTCTCCCAGCCAGGCTGTCTACAGAGAACTGTTTAGTGCCTTTAACAGTGACTCATTAGGAAGTGATGGAGTGCAGTTCATCCAGTTGAGTGAGGTTCAAGTGGTTAACTCCTCTTGTTGTCGATCCAAGCTCTGGGGACGGAGTGGTCTCCAAGGTTCTAGTCATCTCACTGGAAGGAAGCCGGGTGAGTGGCGGACCGACTGGACGGGACATCTGCATCCAATCTACTTCTCAGCCTGATGATGATTTGAGCCATATCTCTGATTCTGTCTCTACTCTATCCTCTACTTTTGTAAATAGAATTATTCTATCAGGGTGTTCAATTCATTTCTATATTCTCAAGGGTAGAATAAACTTTGTGTATGTTGACTTATTCTTTGTTCAGTTATTGAGTGTGGTCTCGGACGATGCCACAGGGTTCATTGTCCCAAGGGAGTAGGTAGATAGTGGGGGTCTAGAATCTGGAGGGACTTGTAGACATAATTAACTAATACGAGGTCAACAGCAGAGTAAACAGTGTATCTACCTGTCCAACCCCTGGGGTCAGAATACATGGGAGTGCTAGAGACACCTCGGGTGTGGTTAACTCTCAGTCCCCGAGGCGATCTTGTCACACTGAGTAGTATTCAGATGTCAGCCGAATGATGCTGCTAGCCATGATGATTTACAGGAAACATGCCTCACACTGAGGTTGTCAGACCCACACAGGACAATATGGTTTGGGATGTATTTGAAACATATTAGTCCACGTGTGCATTGCATAGTAGCACGGCATAATGCATGGAACATATGTAGAATTACGACTGTATTCCTTGTGGATGTCAACACAGTGGCATCATACATGAACAAGTCCACCATTGAGGGAGCTATGGCAGCTGACATGTGTTCCCTGTGTGTCGTTGGAGGTTGATATGTAGCCTTAAAGCAACGTTCAGTGCTGACAAAAGTATAGGTTCTATGTAGCACTTCAACACTCTTTTTCTCATGTCATTTGATATCTTTTTATTGGTCAGTATGTTTTTCATCTTGCAAAAGGCTACCTTCACAATGGCAATTCTTGTTCTAATCTCTTCAAGGCATCTCCCATCAGATGTTATGACTATGCCGAGATAACTGTATCGATTCACTTGCTTAAGAATATGCCCATCTACTCGTATATCACAATGTGGTATTTCCTTCTTCCCAGTGACAACCATAATCTGTGTCTTCTTAATATTCAGTTCTAACCCTAGTTTTTCACTGTGTGCAACAACCGCATCTACTAAATTTTGCAGGTCCTGTTCATTGTCTGCAATCAAGACTGTATCATCTGCATATCTAATGTTATTGATGTATCGTCCCCCAATGTTGATTCCTTCCATATCTTCTATATTTCTGAAAATATTTTCACTGTACAGGGAAAAAAGATCTGGAGACATTACACATCCCTGTCTCACACCTCTTTTAATAGGCTGATATTGACCTACATCGTTATCAATTCTGATGGCAGCTTGTTGTTTCCAATATATGTTTTTTACAAGTCTAAGGTCTTTTCCATCAATTTGTAGATCTTCAAGCATCCTTATCATGTCGACATGTCTCACTTTATCGAAAGCCTTTGTGTAGTCAATAAAGCAAAGATATAGATCTTTGTTTACTTCTATAGAACGCTCAATTACTGTTCTCAGTATATACACAGCATTTACTGTGCCCTTGCCTTCTACAAACCCACATTGTTCTTCTCCTATTTCAGGTTGTATTTTCTCCCTAACTCTTTGCATGATAATTCTCAGCAGAATCTTCATGATGTGGCTTATAATACTAATTGTTCTGTGTTGATCGCATTCCATGGCTCTGAATTTCTTCGGGATTGCAATAAATATATAATTACATAATTCACGAGGTATATCTCCAGTATTGTATATTGCGTTCAGCAGTCTGGTGACTTGGTCTATTCCATATTCTTCTAAGGCATTCATAATTTCTATTGTGATGTTATCTGTACGCGGGGTCTTGCCAGTTTTCATATGGTTAAGAGAATTCTGAACTTCCATCTTCAAAATTGATGGTCCTTCATTATGCTTGCTTGCTTGTGTTCGTTGGCTTGAGCTCCAACGCAAAGTCCTGTATGTCGGATGAAGGCATCCTGTTGTCCAACATCAGTGTGATGTCATACAGGACCTGAGGTTTGCGTGAGTATCCGTTGTCCCATGTCTGGCTTATTGGTGTGCAGACTGGTGGTTCCTCGCCATACAGGCAGACACTCTCCGACTTCGGAGGAATCGGCGATCCTATTGACTTCAGCCAGGACCCAGAAGGGACCTGTTGCCCAGGACACTCGGCGAGGACGCGTCAATAGGTCTTGGCCAGTATATAACCCGGCCCTGGTGCCTTGGAAACACCTCTGCGTCCCGTCCTTCATTATTATTCCGATGATCATATTGTTCTTCTCTTGTATCATCATAAAGGTCTTTCACATAATCTGGCTGCACATGTAAAATCTGATCTTTTTCTATTATGATTTTGCCATCTTTGGTTATTAGGCAACCCGTTGATGTATGTGTTCTTTTGTTAGTTATGTCATTAATTCTTTTGTGCATTAATTTGGTATTCTGGGTGTTTTGTTGGTGTTTAATTTCCTTGCAATTTTCCTCAAGCCATGTTTCTTTTGCCTCTTTGCATAGCTTCCTAATTTTCCTGTGAATCTCTTCATATTTTATAGATGGGTGATGTGATTGGTATAATTAGGGACACTTTCACTAGATGGGTGATGTGATTGATATAATCAGGGTCACTTTCACTAGATGGGTGATGTGATCAGTATAATCAGGGCCACTTTCACTAGATGGTTCTTCTTCTTCTTCTTCGTTCATCCGGATTTTTTTTCTTCGGATGTGACTGCGTTGTGCCTGTTTACAGCAGAGCTGCGTTCTTGCGCCGTTAGGCCGACACATCCGACTTCTGCGGGCATTTGTTGACCGGTTTAACCTTCCCGGGTCACTAGATGGTTGATTTGATTGATATAATCAGGGTCAATTTCGCTGGATAGGTGATGTGATTGATATAATCAGGGTCAATTTCGCTGGATAGGTGATGTGATTGATATAATCTGGGTCAATTTCACTAGATAGGGGATGTGATTGATATAATCAGGGTCAATTTCACTAGATAGGTGATGTGATTGATATAATCAGGGCCACTTTCACTTTTCAGAAAATTTCCTGGTACCCATTTTAGGCTGTGTTGACCTGCAAGCCCAGGTCAATCAACCAACCAACCAACCAACCAACCAACCAATCTATCAATCAATCAATCAATCAGGTGCCATCTCTGTCAGAAAGGTGGGGGGTGCTGCCACCCAGTTATGTACTATCACTGGCGGGCAACCCCAATTTGTCAGAAATTGACTCGGGACAAAATCTATATGGCTGAAATAAAGATTAAGCCACTGGACAACTAAAGAGTACTGCTGCCATTGGCTCGTTAATAATTAGCTGGTCCTGGTATCCCCAAGGAGTGGGAAAGGGAAAGTTATATGCCTAGGTTTATGTATACTGCTAGGCTACTAGACAGTGCAGGTGTCCCCCTGACAACACTCCCCATCCTGGTGTGTAAGTAATCCCCCACCACTGTTCACACACTCACATACATGCACTATTGGAAAATAACAGATAATTATGAATTAAAACAAACTACTATCAACTTTTATTATCTATCATTAATCATTGAACATATAACAGTTATCAGGATGATGCTAGTGAAACTGTAGAGGTTTATGCAATACAACAATCACATATATGTAGTGATGAAAAGCATGTACATAACTTTAAAGTTACTTGTATCCTGTCTGGATCTGCAGCCGGGTTAATGATCTGCCTCGCTTCCAATAGGATTCCCCTATGGTCTGCTATTGACAGCTATGATCAGAGAAACATTTCTGGTCGGTTTTTGGAACAGTGTTCCGTTCTGATGCCACCTGGTCCCTCCTCATTGTTACTGCACAGGAAAACCTGGTGCTCTTGTTGAGAGCTTGGAAGACATAATCATGAATGTATATAAACTAGTTCTATATCACTACAATCATAGGTAATACATACAATCTATCAACCCCATATACACACTCACATTGAACAGTCTGGCAGTGTCTCTCTTCCAGCTTTACTGTGTTCACTCTCCTCTTTCTCTCTATATATCTCTCTATTACTGTTTAGTTGAGGAGGACTTTTCAAACGACTCTGTTCAAAATTTGGTTTAGCAAATCAAAGGGTCAGTAGTGTTATCATAAGAGTATCTGGTTGCCAGGCTTAAGTGCTAGTGATCAGTCCATGTGCTAGGCCTAAATGATGAACTTTTGCTTTGACCACAAGTAGCCTGACTATGGAAGTCATGACAGTAAAGCAGTAACATGGCTCAAGACACAGACATTCACTAGGGCATGTTTCCTTAGTGACTCAATGAGCATGCTTAAGAAGACAGAGATGGGGTGGATTCGAAGAGAGTGGTTGCTGTCTCTGGAGCGGTCGTGGCTGGCAAATATTAGTTTTAATTTCATGCCAGGGCACGCAGATGTATGAAGAAATAAGCAGGCTGACAAGCTTGCAGGTAAGGCTACTGTGGAAGGCAGATGAGCCATGGACCAGGCTGACATTCTGAATTCTCTGCGAGAAGTAAGTCATTTGCGAGAACCAAGTGATGACTCTGAATCTACAACCATGGTCCGACTAAGAGAACAGCAAGTTAAAAGAGGTGGCAAAACAAGAACACTATGCGGGAGGCCAAAGAAGATTGCTAGCTGGAGACACAGTGACAGATGCAGCAACATTAAGACATTCTATGAATGATTGCTAGATGGAAACACAGTGTCTGATGCAACAACATAAAGACATTCTATCAATGATTGCTAACTGGATTCACATTGACAGATGCAGCAACATTAAGACAATATATAAATGATTGCTAGGTAGAGACACAGTACCAAATGCAATAACATTAAGGCAATATATGAATGATTGCTAGCTGGAGACACAGTGATAGATGCAGCAACATTATAACATTCTATGAATGATTGCTAACTGGAGACACAGTGGCAGATGCAACAACATTAAGACAATATATGAATGATTGCTAGCTGGAGACACAGTGACAGATGCAGCAACATTATGACATTCTATGAATGATTGCTAACTGGAGACACAGTGGCAGATGCAACAACATTAAGACAATATATGAATGATTGCTAGCTGGAGACACAGTGGCAGATGCAACAACATTATGACATTCTATGAATGATTGCTAACTGGAGACACAGTGGCAGATGCAACAACATTAAAACAATCTATGAATGATTGCTAGCTGGAGACACAGTGACAGATGCAACAACATTAAGACAATATATGAATGATTGCTAGCTGGAGACACAGTGGCAGATGCAACAACATTATGACATTCTATGAATGATTGCTAACTGGAGACACAGTGGCAGATGCAACAACATTAAAACAATCTATGAATGATTGCTAGCTGGAGACACAGTGACAGATGCAACAACATTAAGACAATATATGAATGATTGCTGGCTGAAGACACAGTGACAGATGCAACAACATTAAGACAGTCTATGAATGATTTATAACTGGAGACACAGTGACAGATGCAACAACATTAAGACAGTATATGAATAATTGCTAAATGGAGATACAGTGGCAGATGCAACAACATTAAGACAATATATGAATGATTGCTGGTTGGAGACACAGTAGCAAATGCAGCTACATTAAGACAATCTATGAATGATTGCTAGCTTGAGACACATTGACAGATGCAACAACATTAAGACAATATATGAATCATTTATAACTGGAGACACAGTGACAGATGCAACAACATTAAGACAGTATATGAATAATTGCTAACTGGAGACACAGTGACAGATGCAACAACATTAAGACAATATATGAATGATTGCTAGCTGGAGACACAGTGGCAGATGCAACAACATTATGACATTCTATGAATGATTGCTAACTGGAGACACAGTGGCAGATGCAACAACATTAAAACAATCTATGAATGATTGCTAGCTGGAGACACAGTGACAGATGCAACAACATTAAGACAATATATGAATGATTGCTAGCTGGAGACACAGTGGCAGATGCAACAACATTATGACATTCTATGAATGATTGCTAACTGGAGACACAGTGGCAGATGCAACAACATTAAAACAATCTATGAATGATTGCTAGCTGGAGACACAGTGACAGATGCAACAACATTAAGACAATATATGAATGATTGCTGGCTGAAGACACAGTGACAGATGCAACAACATTAAGACAGTCTATGAATGATTTATAACTGGAGACACAGTGACAGATGCAACAACATTAAGACAGTATATGAATAATTGCTAAATGGAGATACAGTGGCAGATGCAACAACATTAAGACAATATATGAATGATTGCTGGTTGGAGACACAGTAGCAAATGCAGCTACATTAAGACAATCTATGAATGATTGCTAGCTTGAGACACATTGACAGATGCAACAACATTAAGACAATCTATGAATGATTGTTGGCTTGAGACACATTGACAGATGCAACAACATTAAGACAATATATGAATGATTGCTGGCTGGAGACACAGTGACAGATGCAACAACATTAAGACAGTCTATGAATGATTTATAACTGGAGACACAGTGACAGATGCAACAACATTAAGACAGTATATGAATAATTGCTAAATGGAGATACAGTGGCAGATGCAACAACATTAAGACAATATATGAATGATTGCTGGTTGGAGACACAGTAGCAAATGCAGCTACATTAAGACAATCTATGAATGATTGCTAGCTTGAGACACATTGACAGATGCAACAACATTAAGACAATCTATGAATGATTGTTGGCTTGAGACACATTGACAGATGCAACAACATTAAGACAATCTATGAATGATTGCTAGCTTGAGACACATTGACAGATGCAACAACATTAAGACAATCTGTGAATGATTGCTAGCTTGAGACACATTGACAGATGCAACAACATTAAGATATTCTATTAATGATTGCTAGCTAGAGACACTGTGGCAGATGCAACATCATTAAGACAATCAATGAATGATTGCTAGCTTGAGACACATTGACATATGCAACAACAGTAAGACAATCTATGAATGATTGCTAGCTTGAGACACTGTGGCAGATGCAACATCATTAAGACAATCTATGAATGATTGCTAGCTTGAGACACATTGACAGATGCAACAACATTATGACAATCTATGAATGATTGCTAGCTTGAGACACATTGACAGATGCAACAACATTAAGACAATCTATGAATGATTTATAACTGGAGACACAGTGACAGATGCTCCATGGCCGAGGGGTTAGCAGCTTTCTCCGCTAACCCCGAATACTCTCGTCACGTGACGCGATGAGAATTAGCAGTGTTTAGAATCGCAAAAGTGACTTATGAGAGTATGGAGCCAGTCGCTCAGAAAGTCGTGGCATGCTGATGAGCGTAATCTAGCCTAGGAATTCCTCCGAAGTCGGAGAGTGTCTGCCTGTACGGCGAGGAACCACCAGTCTGCACACCAATAAGCCAGACATGGGACAACAGATACTCACGCAAAACTCAGGTCCTGTATGACATCATACTGATGTTGGACACAGGATGCCTTCATCCGACATACAGGACTTCGCGTTGGAGCTCAAGCCAACGAACGCAAGCAAGCAAGCAAGCTAGCCTAGGAATCAACATTCAGCTGAAAGATGCTGGTGTTGACCGCAATATCCTGAAACAGGATGGAAACGCGGGGGAAAAAAAAAAGTGGCAGATGCAACAACATTAAGACAATCTATGAATGATTGCTGGGTGGAGACACAGTAGCAAATGCAGCTACATTAAGACAATCTATGAATGATTGCTAGCTTGAGACACATTGACAGATGCAACAACATTAAGACAATCTATGAATGATTGCTAGCTTGAGACACATTGACAGATGCAACAACATTAAGACAATCTATGAATGATTGCAAGCTTGAGACACATTGACAGATGCAACAACATTAAGACAATCTATGAATGATTGCAAGCTTGAGACACATTGACAGATGCAACAACATTAAGACAATCTATGAATGATTGCTAGCTTGAGACACATTGACAGATGCAACAACATTAAGACAATCTATGAATGATTGCTAGCTTGAGACACATTGACAGATGCAACAACATTAAGACATCTATGAATGATTGCTAGCTTGAGACACATTGACAGATGCAACAACATTAAGACAATCTATGAATGATTGCAGCTTGAGACACATTGACAGATGCACAACATTAAGACAATCTATGAATGATTGCTAGTTGAGACACATGCAGATGCACAACATTAAGACAATCTATGAATGATTGCTAGCTTGAGACACATTGACAGATGCAACAACATTAAGACAATCTATGAATGATTGTAGCTTGAGACCATTGACAGATGCAACAACATTAAGACAATCTATGAATGATTGCTAGCTTGAGAACATTGACAGATGCAACAACATTAAGACAATCTATGAATGATTGCAAGCTTGAGACACATTGACAGATGCAACAACATTAAGACAATCTATGAATGATTGCTAGCTTGAGACACATTGACAGATGCAACAACATTAAGACAAATCTATGAATGATTGCTAGTTGGAGACACAGTAGCAAATGCAGCTACATTAAGACAATCTATGAATGATTGCTAGCTTGAGACACATTGACAGATGCAACAAACATTAAGGACAATCTATGAATGATGGCTAGCTTGAGACACATTGACAGATGCAACAACATTAAGACAATCTATGAATGATTGCTAGCTTGAGACACATTGACAGATGCAACAACATTAAGACAATCTATGAATGATCGCTAGCTTGAGACACATTGACAGATGCAACAACATTAAGACAATCTATGAATGATTGCTAGCTTGAGACACATTGACAGATGCAACAAAATTAAGACAATCTATGAATGATTGCAAGCTTGAGACACATTGACAGATGCAGCAACATTAAGACAATCTATGAATGATTGCTAGCTTGAGACACATTGACAGATGCAACAACATTAAAACAATATATGAATGATTGCTGGTTGGAGATACAGTATCAAATGCAACAACATTATGACAATCTATGAATGATTGCTAGCTTGAGACACATTGACAGATGCAACAACATTAAGAAATTCTATTAATGATTGCTAGCTGGAGACACTGTGGCAGATGCAACATCATTAAGACAATCAATGAATGATTGCAAGCTTGAGACACATTGACATATGCAACAACATTAAGACAATATATGAATGATTGCTAGCTTGAGACACATTGACAGATGCAACAACATTAAGACATTCTATTAATGATTGCTAGCTGGAGACACTGTGGCAGATGCAACATCATTAAGACAATCAATGAATGATTGCTAGCTTGAGACACATTGACAGATGCAACAACATTAAGACAATCTATGAATGATTGCTAGCTTGAGACACATTGACAGATGCAACAACATTAAGACATTCTATTAATGATTGCTAACTGGAGACACAGTGACAGATACAACAACATTAAGACAATATATGAATGATTGCTAGCTTGAGACACATTGACATATGCAACAACATTAAGGCAATCTAAGAATGATTGCTAGCTTGAGACACATTGACAGATGCAACAACATTAAGACAATCTATGAATGATTGCTAGCTTGAGACACATTGACAGATGCAACAACATTAAGACAATCTATGAATGATTGCTAGCTTGAGACACATTGACAGATACAACAACATTAAGACATTCTATTAATGATTGCTAGCTGGAGACACTGTGGCAGATGCAACATCATTAAGACAATATATGAATGATTGCTAGCTTGAGACACATTGACATATGCAACATCATTAAGACAATCAATGAATGATTGCTAGCTTGAGACACATTGACATATGCAACAACATTAAGACAATATATGAATGATTGCTAGCTTGAGACACATTTACATATGCAACAACATTAAGACAATCTATGAATGATTGCTAGCTTGAGACACATTGACAGATGCAACAACATTAAGACAATCTATGAATGATTGCTAGCTTGAGACACATTGACATATGCAACAACATTAAGACAATATATGAATGATTGCTAGCTTGAGACACATTGACAGATGCAACAACATTAAGACAATCTATGAATGATTGCTAGTTGGAGACACAGTAGCAAATGCAGCTACATTAAGACAATCTATGAATGATTGCTAGCTTGAGACACATTGACAGATGCAACAACATTAAGACAATCTATGAATGATTGGTAGCTTGAGACACATTGACAGATGCAACAACATTAAGACAATCTATGAATGATTGCTAGCTTGAGAAACATTGACAGATGCAACAACATTAAGACAATCTATGAATGATTGCAAGCTTGAGACACATTGACAGATGCAACAACATTAAGACAATCTATGAATGATTGCTAGCTTGAGACACATTGACAGATGCAACAACATTAAGACAATCTATGAATGATTGCTAGCTTGAGACACATTGACAGATGCAACAACATTAAGACAATCTATGAATGATCGCTAGCTTGAGACACATTGCAATGCAACAACATTAAGACAATCTATGAATGATTGCTAGTTGGAGACACAGTAGCAAATGCAGCTACATAAGACAATCTATGAATGATTGCTAGCTTGAGACACATTGACAGATGCAACAACATTAAGACAATCTATGAATGATTGCTAGCTTGAGACACATTGACAGATGCAACAACATTAAGACAATCTATGAATGATTGCTAGCTTGAGACACATTGACAGATGCAACAACATTAAGACAATCTATGAATGATCGCTAGCTTGAGACACATTGACAGATGCAACAACATTAAGACAATCTATGAATGATTGCAAGCTTGTGACACATTGACAGATGCAGCAACATTAAGACAATCTATGAATGATTGCTAGCTTGAGACACATTGACAGATGCAACAACATTAAAACAATATATGAATGATTGCTGGTTGAGACACTGTGGCAGATGCAACATCATTAAGACAATCAATGAATGATTGCTAGCTTGAGACACATTGACAGATGCAACAACATTAAGACATTCTATTAATGATTGATAACTGGAGACACAGTGACAGATACAACAACATTAAGACAATATATGAATGATTGCTAGCTTGAGACACATTAGACATATGCAACAACATTAAGGCAATCTAAGAAATGATTGCTAGCTTGAGACACATTGACAGATGCAACAACATTAAGACAATCTATGAATGATTGCTAGCTTGAGACACATTGACAGATGCAACAACATTAAGACAATCTATGAATGATTGCTAGCTGGAGACACATTGACAGATACAACAACATTAAGACATTCTATTAATGATTGCTAGCTGGAGACACTGTGGCAGATGCAACATCATTAAGACAATATATGAATGATTGCTAGCTTGAGACACATTGACATATGCAACATCATTAAGACAATGCAATGAATGATGCTAGCTTGAGGACACATTGACATATGCAACAACATTAAGACAATATATGAATGATTGCTAGCTTGAGACATTTACAATATGCACAACATTAAGACAATCTATGAATGATTGCTAGCTTGAGACACATTGACAGATGCAACAACATTAAGACAATCTATGAATGATTGCTAGCTTGAGACACATTGACATATGCAACAACATTAAGACAATATATGAATGATTGCTAGCTTGAGACACATTGACAGATGCAACAACATTAAGACAATCTATGTAATGATTGCTAGTTGGAGACACAGTAGCAAATGCAGCTACATTAAGACAATCTATGAATGATTGCTAGCTTGGACACCATTGACAGATGCAACAACATTAAGACAATCTATGAATGATTGGTAGCTTGAGACACATTGACAGATGCAACAACATTAAGACAATCTATGAATGATTGCTAGCTTGAGAAACATTGACAGATGCAACAACATTAAGACAATCTATGAATGATTGCAAGCTTGAGACACATTGACAGATGCAACAACATTAAGACAATCTATGAATGATTGCTAGCTTGAGACACATTGACAGATGCAACAACATTAAGACAATCTATGAATGATTGCTAGCTTGAGACACATTGACAGATGCAACAACATTAAGACAATCTATGAATGATCGCTAGCTTGAGACACATTGACAGATGCAACAACATTAAGACAATCTATGAATGATTGCTAGTTGGAGACACAGTAGCAAATGCAGCTACATTAAGACAATCTATGAATGATTGCTAGCTTGAGACACATTGACAGATGCAACAACATTAAGACAATCTATGAATGATTGCTAGCTTGAGACACATTGACAGATGCAACAACATTAAGACAATCTATGAATGATTGCTAGCTTGAGACACATTGACAGATGCAACAACATTAAGACAATCTATGAATGATCGCTAGCTTGAGACACATTGACAGATGCAACAACATTAAGACAATCTATGAATGATTGCAAGCTTGTGACACATTGACAGATGCAGCAACATTAAGACAATCTATGAATGATTGCTAGCTTGAGACACATTGACAGATGCAACAACATTAAAACAATATATGAATGATTGCTGGTTGGAGATACAGTAGCAAATGCAACAACATTATGACAATCTATGAATGATTGCTAGCTTGAGACACATTGACAGATGCAACAACATTAAGAGATTCTATTAATGATTGCTAGCTGGAGACACTGTGGCAGATGCAACATCATTAAGACAATCAATGAATGATTGCAAGCTTGAGACACATTGACATATGCAACAACATTAAGACAATATATGAATGATTGCTAGCTTGAGACACATTGACAGATGCAACAACATTAAGACATTCTATTAATGATTGCTAGCTGGAGACACTGTGGCAGATGCAACATCATTAAGACAATCAATGAATGATTGCTAGCTTGAGACACATTGACAGATGCAACAACATTAAGACAATCTATGAATGATTGCTAGCTTGAGACACATTGACAGATGCAACAACATTAAGACATTCTATTAATGATTGATAACTGGAGACACAGTGACAGATACAACAAAATTAAGACAATATATGAATGATTGCTAGCTTGAGACACATTGACATATGCAACAACATTAAGGCAATCTAAGAATGATTGCTAGCTTGAGACACATTGACAGATGCAACAACATTAAGACAATCTATGAATGATTGCTAGCTTGAGACACATTGACAGATGCAACAACATTAAGGACAATCTATGAATGATTGCTAGCTTGAGACACATTGACAGATACAACAACATTAAGACATTCTATTAATGATTGCTAGCTGGAGACACTGTGGCAGATGCAACATCATTAAGACAATCAATGAATGATTGCTAGCTTGAGACACATTGACAGATGCAACAACATTAAGACATTCTATTAATGATTGATAACTGGAGACACAGTGACAGATACAACAACATTAAGACAATATATGAATGATTGCTAGCTTGAGACACATTGACATATGCAACAACATTAAGGCAATCTAAGAATGATTGCTAGCTTGAGACACATTGACAGATGCAACAACATTAAGACAATCTATGAATGATTGCTAGCTTGAGACACATTGACAGATGCAAACAACATTAAGACAATCTATGAATGATTGCTAGCTTGAGACACATTGACAGATACAACAACATTAAGACATTCTATTAATGATTGCTAGCTGGAGACACTGTGGCAGATGCAACATCATTAAGACAATATATGAATGATTGCTAGCTTGAGGACACATTTACATATGCACATATGCAACAACATTAAGACAATCTATGACTGATTGCTAGGCTTGAGACACATTGACAGATGCAACAAACATTAAGACAATCTATGAATGATTGCTAGCTTGAGACACATTGACATATGCAACAACATTAAGACAATATATGAATGATTGCTAGCTTGAGACACATTGACAGATGCAACAACATTAAGGACAATCTATGAATGATTGCTAGTTGGAGACACAAGTAGCAAATGCAGCTACATTAAGACAATCTATGAATGCATTGCTAGCTTGAGACACATTGACAGATGCAACAACATTAAGACAATCTATGAATGATTGGTAGCTTGAGACACATTGACAGATGCAACAACATTAAGACAATCTATGAATGATTGCTAGCTTGAGAAACATTGAGAGATGCAACAACATTAAGACAATCTATGAATTATTGCAAGCTTGAGACACATTGACAGATGCAACAACATTAAGACAATCTATGAATGATTGCTAGCTTGAGACACATTGACAGATGCAACAACATTAAGACAATCTATGAATGATTGCTAGCTTGAGACACATTGACAGATGCAACAACATTAAGACAATCTATGAATGATCGCTAGCTTGAGACACATTGACAGATGCAGCAACATTAAGACAATCTATGAATGATTGCTAGTTGGAGACACAGTAGCAAATGCAGCTACATTAAGACAATCTATGAATGATTGCTAGCTTGAGACACATTGACAGATGCAACAACATTAAGACAATCTATGAATGATTGCTAGCTTGAGACACATTGACAGATGCAACCAACATTAAGACAATCTATGAATGATTGCTAGCTTGAGACACATTGACAGATGCAACAACATTAAGACAATCTATGAATGATCGCTAGCTTGAGACACATTGACAGATGCAACAACATTAAGACATCTATGAATGATTGCAAGCTTGTGACACATTGACAGATGCAGCAACATTAAGACAATCTATGAATGATTGCTAGCTTGAGACACATTGACAGATGCAACAACATTAAAACAATATAATGAATGATTGCTGGTTGGAGATACAGTAGCAAATGCAAACAACATTATGACAATCTATGAATGATTGCTAGCTTGAGGACACATTGACAGATGCAACAACATTAAGAGATTCTATTAATGATTGCTAGCTGGAGACACTGTGGCAGATGCAACATCATTAAGACAATCAATGAATGATTGCTAGCTTGAGACACATTGACAGAGTGCAACAACATTAAGACAATCTATGAATGATTGCTAGCTTGAGACACATTGACAGATGCAACAACATTAAGACATTCTATTAATGATTGATAACTGGAGACACAGTGACAGATACAACAACATTAAGACAATATATGAATGATTGCTAGCTTGAGACACATTGACATATGCAACAACATTAAGGCAATCTAAGAATGATTGCTAGCTTGAGACACATTGACAGATGCAACAACATTAAGACAATCTATGAATGATTGCTAGCTTGAGACACATTGACAGATGCAACAACATTAAGACAATCTATGAATGATTGCTAGCTTGAGACACATTGACAGATACAACAACATTAAGACATTCTATTAATGATTGCTAGCTGGAGACACTGTGGCAGATGCAACATCATTAAGACAATCAATGAATGATTTCTTGCTTGAGACACATTGACATATGCAACAACATTAAGACAATATATGAATGATTGCTAGCTTGAGACACATTGACATATGCAACATCATTAAGACAATCAATGAATGATTGCTAGCTTGAGACACATTGACATATGCAACAACATTAAGACAATATATGAATGATTGCTAGCTTGAGACACATTTACATATGCAACAACATTAAGACAATCTATGAATGATTGCTAGCTTGAGACACATTGACAGATGCAACAACATTAAGACAATCTATGAATGATTGCTAGCTTGAGACACATTGACATATGCAACAACATTAAGACAATCTATGAATGATTGCTAGCTTGAGACACATTGACAGATGCAACAACATTAAGACAATCTATGAATGATTGCTAGCTTGAGACACATTGACAGATGCAACAACATTAAGACAATCTATGAATGATTGCTAGCTTGAGACACATTGACAGATGCAACAACATTAAGACAATATATGAATGATTGCTGGTTGGAGACACAGTAGCAAATGCAACAACATTATGACAATCTATGAATGATTGCTGGCTAAATGGATAGTGACAGATGCAGCAACATATGGGGTCTTGTGTTTGGATTTAAGTGTGTTTCAAACGAGGATGGAAATAGGAAAGAGTGAATCCAAAACTGATGTGTTTTTGGAACAATTAACATCTACACTTTGTGACAAAGTGCTCAGAGTGACACGAGCATTGATGAGGTTGCCATTAGGGCTTTCATACTAATTCTGTCTTAACCAACAGACAAGAAATGATCAGTAAAAAGTCTTTCTTCTGCTGGGGATTGAACCAAAACCATTGCCTCGATAAACCAGTGCACTAACCACAGCATAACCTGGCTTGTATCCATGTTGTCCACACCCCCCCCCCTCCCCCCGGCCATGCACGCACGCATGCATGCATGCAAGTACACACGCATGCACACACACCCCACACACACTCCCACACACACATACAACTGACACACAAACACCCACCCACACACACACCCACCCACATACACACACCCACCCACACACACACACACACCTACACACTCCCACACACACACACATACACCCACCCACCCACACACACATACACCCACCCACCCACATACACAGATACACCCACCCACACACACAAACACCTACCCACACACCCACACACATACACCCACCCACCACCCACACACACACACACACCACACACACACACACACACACACCACACACACACACACACACATACATATATATATATATATATATATATATATATATATATATATATATATATATATATATATATATATATATATATATATACATTCCTCTGTTGCTTCTCTAGGATTTCAGTTTTAGACACTGGCCCAGATGGGGATAACCTGCTGACACAGATGGTGCACTCAGACTCACAATCGCTGAAACTGCAACAGCTGGAACCCAACAAGTAAGTCATAGACCACATTTGTTCCATTTTTGTCTCCTGACATGAATGATGCAACCCAACAAGTAAGTCATAGACCACGTTTGTTCCATTTCTTGTCTAGTTTAGTCGACGGATCAATATCACGGCATACGGGTGTAACCCATAAGTGCTCCGTTCTACTCCTAACTCAAGCCTAAGTCCGGAGAATCTCAGCTCAGTGCACAAACTCTGTAGCACTGGCGAGGATCCTGAAATACTTTGGGTAGATTTTAAAGTCAAAATTTTGCCCGGGCAGCGCTGTTAGGCTACCCTTTTTTGATTTCCAACTGCCAAGGGATATTTTATGTGCGGAACAATACATAGAGACCAGGGAAAATTTTGTTACTAGAAGTCCACGTGAACAAATCCTGGCCCTCACCAGGGCTTAAACCCGGGACCTCCAGCACTCAAGGCAGACATACCTTGAGATCACTCAGCCCCCCCCCCCCCTCCCCCCTTCTGACACAGGTGATGCAACAACAACTAAGTCATAGGCTAAGTTTGTTGCACTTTCCTCAGATCTCTCAGATGGCAAACAGATCAATGTTTTGTCACTTGTCATATGACAGTCAGTCTTTGATCTTGCATCACTGAGTGGCGGCCCTTGTTAGTCATCCGGTTATAGAAAAATTCATGTCTGGATCTAGAGAATAAACTTGTGTGCACACAGTATATAGAAGTGGTGTATGTACACAGTATATAAAAGTGGTGTGTGTACACAGTATATGGAAGTGGTGTGTGTACACTGTATATAGAAGTGGTGTGTGTACACAGTATATAGAAGTGGTGTGTGCACACAGTATATAGAAGTGGTGTATGTACACAGTATATAAAAGTGGTGTGTGTACACAGTATATGGAAGTGGTGTGTGTACACTGTATATAGAAGTGGTGTGTGTACACAGTATATAGAAGTGGTGTGTGTACACAGTATATGGAAGTGGTGTATGTACACAGTATATAGAAGTGGTGTGTGTACACAGTATATAGAAGTGGTGTGTGTACACAGTATATAGAAGTGGTGTGTGTACACAGTATATAGAAGTGGTGTGTGTACAGTATATAGAAGTGGTGTGTGTACACAGTATATAGAAGTGGTGTATGTACACAGTATATAAAAGTGGTGTGTGTACACAGTATATGGAAGTGGTGTATGTACACAGTATATAGAAGTGGTGTGTATACTGTGTACACAGTATATGGAAGTGGTGTGTGCACACAGTATATAGAAGTGGTGTGTGTACACAGTATATAGAAGTGGTGTATGTACACAGTATATAAAAGTGGTGTGTGTACACAGTATATGGAAGTGGTGTGTGTACACAGTATATAGAAGTGGTGTGTGTACACAGTATATAGAAGTGGTGTGTGTACACAGTATATAGAAGTGGTGTGTGTACACAGTATATAGAAGTGGCGTGTGTACACAGTATATAGAAGTGGTGTGTACACAGTATATAGAAGTGGTGTGTGTATACAGTATATAGAAATGGTGTGTGTACACAGTATATAGAAGTGGTGTGTGTACACAGTATATAGAAGTGGTGTGTGTACACAGTATATAGAAGTGGTGTGTGTACACAGTATATAGAAGTGGTGTGTGTACACAGTATATAGAAGTGGTCTCTGTACACAGTATATAGAAGTGGTGTGTGTACACAGTATATAGAAGTGGTGTGTACACAGTATATAGAAGTGGTGTGTGTACACAGTATATATAAGTGGTGTATGTACACAGTATATAGAAGTGGTGTATGTACACAGTATATAGAAGTGGTGTCTGTACACAGTATATAGAAGTGGTGTCTGTACACAGTATATAGAAGTGGTGTATATACACAGTATATAGAAGTGGTGTATATACACAGTATATAGAAGTGGTGTGTACACAGTATATAGAAGTGGTGTATGTACACAGTATATAGAAGTGGTGTGTGTACAGTATATAGAAGTGGTGTGTGTACACAGTATATAGAAGTTGTGTCTGTACACAGTATATAAAAGTGGTGTGTGTACACAGTATAAAAAAGTGGTGTGTGTACACAGTATATAGAAGTGGTGTCTGTACACAGTATATAGAAGTGGTGTCTGTACACAGTATATAGAAGTGGTGTCTGTACACAGTATATAGAAGTGGTGTGTGTACACAGTATATAGAAGTGGTGTATGTACACAGTATATAGAAGTGGTGTATATACACAGTATATAGAAGTGGTGTGTGTACACAGTATATAGAAGTGGTGTATGTACACAGTATATAGAAGTGGTGTATGTACACAGTATATAGAAGTGGTGTGTGTACACAGTATATAGAAGTGGTGTGTGTACACAGTATATAGAAGTGGTGTGTGTACACAGTATATAGAAGTGGTGTGTGTACACAGTATATAGAAGTGGTGTCTGTACACAGTATATAGAAGTGGTGTGTGTACACAGTATATAGAAGTGGTGTCTGTACACAGTATATAGAAGTGGTGTATATACACAGTATATAGAAGTGGTGTGTGTACACAGTATATAGAAGTGGTGTGTGTATACAGTATATAGAAGTGGTGTGTGTACACAGTATATAGAAGTGGTGTGTACACAGTATATAGAAGTGGTGTGTGTACACAGTATATAGAAGTGGTGTATGTACACAGTATATAGAAGTGGTGTATGTACACAGTATATAGAAGTGGTGTCTGTACACAGTATATAGAAGTGGTGTCTGTACACAGTATATAGAATGGTGTATATACACAGTATATAGAAGTGGTGTATATACACAGTATATAGAAGTGGTGTGTACACAGTATATAGAAGTGGTGTATGTACACAGTATATAGAAGTGGTGTGTGTACAGTATATAGAAGTGGTGTGTGTACACAGTATATAGAAGTGGTGTCTGTACACAGTATATAAAAGTGGTGTGTGTACACAGTATATAAAAGTGGTGTGTGTACACAGTATATAGAAGTGGTGTCTGTACACAGTATATAGAAGTGGTGTCTGTACACAGTATATAGAAGTGGTGTCTGTACACAGTATATAGAAGTGGTGTCTGTACACAGTATATAGAAGTGGTGTATGTACACAGTATATAGAAGTGGTGTATGTACACAGTATATAGAAGTGGTGTATATACACAGTATATAGAAGTGGTGTGTGTACACAGTATATAGAAGTGGTGTATGTACACAGTATATAGAAGTGGTGTGTGTACACAGTATATAGAAGTGTATGTACACAGTATATAGAAGTGGTGTGTGTACACAGTATATAGAAGTGGTGTGTGTACACAGTATATAGAAGTGGTGTGTGTACACAGTATATAGAAGTGGTGTGTGTACACAGTATATAGAAGTGGTGTCTGTACACAGTATATAGAAGTGGTGTGTGTACACAGTATATAGAAGTGGTGTCTGTACACAGTATATAGAAGTGGTGTCTGTACACAGTATATAGAAGTGGTGTCTGTACACAGTATATAGAAGTGGTGTGTGTACAGTATATAGAAGTGGTGTGTGTACACAGTATATAGAAGTGGTGTATGTACACAGTATATAGAAGTGGTGTGAGTACACAGTATATAGAAGTGGTGTGTGTACACATTATATAGATGTGGTGTGTGCACACAGTACATAGAAGTGTGCGTACACAGTTTCTAGAAGTGGTGTGTGTACACAGTATATATAGAAGTGGTGTGTATATACACAGTATATAGAAGTGGTGTGTAAGTCTGTACTTCAAAAATTTATTTCTCAATGTAGTCTCCTTTATTTGTTAGAGTTTTTGTCCATCTTCTCACAAGGGCATGTATTCCTGCATGATAAAAATGTGTGTCCTTTTTCCTAAACCACTGGCGCATTTAAGGGTCTCAGTGTCCTCAAAGTGATGTCCGCAAAAATCTTCTTTCAGTGGTCCAAACAGATGGAAGTCTGAAGGTGCTAAATCGGGAATGTAAGGGGGATGTGTTAATAATGTCCAGCCAAATTCTGCAATCGTATCATGGTGCGTTTAGCAGTGTGTGGCGGGACATTATCATGAAACAGTAGTGCAGTTACCGGATATTTGAATGGGTAAAGCCATTGAAGACATCTAAGCTTCTTCACCGTGTTTCCCTGTTCCAAGAAGTCGAGAAGAACCACACCTTTCTCATCCCAAAACACTGAGGCCATAACTTTCCCTACAGATGGTGAATTTTGAACTTCTTTCTTGTCAGGGATTTTGTGTGATACAATTCCCTTGACTGCCTCTTGGATCCCTGGTTTGATGTTTGATCTCTGATTATATGTTTGATCCCTTGTTTGATGTTGATTCCTTGTTGATGTTTGATTCCTTGTTTGATGTTTGATTCCTTGTTCATGTTTGATCCCTTGTTTGATGTTTGATATCTAGTTTGATGTTTCATCTCTGATTTTATGTTTGATTCCTTTGTTGATATTTGATCTCTTGTTTGATTTCTGGTTTGATGTTTGATCTCTGGTTTTATGTTTGATCTGTGGTTAAGTGTTTGATCTCTGGTTATATGTTTCATCTCTTGTCTGATGTTTGATCTTTGGCTTTTCTTTTCAAATCCCCAGTTTGATGTTTGATCTGTTGTGTTTACATTTCTTTTCATTTCACACTCTTCTACTTTCTCTTCTTATGTTTTATTCATTTCATGTTCTTTTCTCTTTATTTTGATTTCTAAGTAATTGCAGTTTTAATTATTTTCTAAATTGAAATAAACATGTTTCATAAAGATATTCACAATGACAAGCAAATGTGTGAACATTATGTCACACAAACTCCATCAGATACATTCACTGATCTTCTTTCGTTGTTTTCTCACCAGTATCTTGGAGAAACTAAATAAAACTAAACACACTGATTTCTGTGATGTCTCCTCAGACGGTATCATGTGATTCTGGAGGCGCTGGCTGCAGACAATAGTGTGTTGATGACATCATCGCTGACTTTTGAGACACCATCAGAGAATCAATATGGGGTTCCAGTTAGCGCTTCCTCCAGGGCTGAACTACAGCAGAAACCAGTCGCGCAACGTAAGTGACAGCTTCTGAACAGTTGACCCATGAATGTAAGTGATAGATAGCTTCTAGAAAGTTGACTCATGAATGTAAGTGACAGAGAGCTTCTAGAGAGTTGACTCATGAATGTAAGTGACAGATAGTTTCTAGAGAGTTGACTCATGAATGTAAGTGACAGGTAGTTTCTAGATAGTTGACCCTTGAATGTAAGTGACAGATAGCTTCTAGACAGTTGACCCATGAATGTAAGTGACAGATAGTTTCTAGAGAGTTGACTCATGAATGTAAGTGACAGGTAGTTTCTAGATAGTTGACCCTTGAATGTAAGTGACAGAGAGCTTCTAGACAGTTGACTCATGAATGTAAGTGACAGATAGTTTCTAGAGAGTTGACTCATGAATGTAAGTGACAGGTAGTTTCTAGATAGTTGACCCTTGAATGTAAGTGACAGATAGCTTCTAGACAGTTGACTCATGAATGTAAGTGACAGATAGTTTCTAGAGAGTTGACTCATGAATGTAAGTGACAGGTAGTTTCTAGATAGTTGACCCATGAACGTAAGTGATTGGTGGGTTCTAGACAGTTGACCCATAAATGTAAGTGATAGGTGGGTTCTAGACAGTTGACCCATGAATGTAAGTGACAATTTCTGGTCAGTTGACCCATGAATGTAAGTGATAGGTGGGTTCTAGACAGTTGACCCATGAATGTAAGTGATAGGTGGGTTCTAGACAGTTGACCCATGAATGCAAGTGATAGGTGGGTTCTAGACAGTTGACCCATGAATGTAAGTGATAGGTGGGTTCTAGACAGTTGACCCATGAATGTAAGTGACAGTTTCTGGTCAGCTGACCCTTGAATGTACATGACATTTTCTAGACAGTTGACCCATGAATGTAAGTGATAGGTGGGTTCTAGACAGTTGACCCATGAATGTAAGTGACAGTTTCTGGTCAGCTGACCCTTGAATGTACATGACATTTTCTAGACAGTTGACCCATGAATGTAAGTGACAGTTTCTGGTCAGTTGACCCATGAATGTAAGTGATAGGTGGGTTCTAGACAGTTGACCCATGAATGTAAGTGACAGTTTCTGATCAGTTGACCCATGAATGTAAGTGATAGGTGGGTTCTAGACAGTTGACCCATGAATGTAAGTGACAGTTTCTGGTAAATTGACCCATGAATGTAAGTTATAATTGGGTTCTACACAGTTGACCCATGAATGTAAGTGATAGGTGGGTTCTAGACAGTTACCCATAAATGTAAGTGACAGTTTCTGGTCAGTTGACCCATGAATGTAAGTGATAGGTGGGTTCTAGACAGTTGACCCATGAATGTAAGTGACAGTTTCTGGTCAATTGACCCATGAATGTAAGTGATAGGTGGTTCTAGACAGTTGACCCATGAATGTAAGTGACAATTTCTGGTCAGTTGACCCATGAATGTAAGTGATAGGTGGGTTCTAGACAGTTGACCCATGAATGTAAGTGATAGGTGGGTTCTAGACAGTTGACCCATGAATGTAAGTGACAGTTTCTGGTCAGTTGACCCATGAATGTAAGTGACATTTTCTAGACAGTTGACCCATGAATGTAAGTGATAGGTGGGTTCTAGACAGTTGACCCATGAATGTAAGTGATAGGTGGGTTCTAGACAGTTGACCCATGAATGTAAGTGATAGGTGGGTTCTATACTGTTGACCCATGAATGTAAGTGACAGTTTCTGGTCAGTTGACCCATGAATTTAAGTCATAGGTGGGTTCTAGACAATTGACTCATGAATGTAAGTGACAGTTTCTGGTCAGCTGACCCATGAATGTAAGTTATAGGTGGGTTCTAGGCAGTTGACCCATGAATGTAAGTGATAGGTGGGTTCTAGACAGTTACCCATGAATGTAAGTGACAGTTTCTGGTCAGTTGACCCATGAATGTAAGTGATAGGTGGGTTCTAGACAGTTGACCCATGAATGTAAGTGACAGTTTCTGGTCAATTGACCCATGAATGTAAGTGATAGGTGGGTTCTAGACAGTTGACCCATGAATGTAAGTGACAATTTCTGAACAGTTGACCCATGAATGTAAGTGATAGGTGGGTTCTAGACAGTTGACCCATGAATGTAAGTGATAGGTGGGTTCTAGACAGTTGACCCATGAATGATCCAGACAGTTGACCATGAATGTAAGTGATAGGTGGGTTCTAGACAGTTGACCTATGAATGTAAGTGACAATTTCTGGTCATTTGACCCATGAATGTAAGTGGTAGGTGGGTTCTAGACAGTTGACCCATTAATGTAAGTGATAGGTGGGTTCTAGACAGTTGACCAATGAAAGCAAGTGATAGGTGGGTTCTAGACAGTTGACCCATGAATGTATGTGATAGGTGGGTTCTAGACAGTTGACCCATGAATGTAAGTGACAGTTTCTGGTCAGATGACCCATGAATGTAAGTGACATTTTCTAGAAAGTTGACCCATGAATGTAAGTGATAGGTGGGTTCTAGATGGTTGACCCATGAATGTAAGTGATAGCTGGGTTTAAGACTGTTGACCCATGAATGTAAGTGACAGTTTCTGGTCAGTTGACCCAGTAATGTAAGTGATAGGTGGGTTCTAGACAATTGACCCATGAATGTAAGTGACAGTTTCTGGTCAGCTGACCCATGAATGTAAGTTATAAGTGGGTTCTAGACAGTTGACCCATGAATGTAAGTGATAGGTGGGTTCTAGACAGTTACCCATGAATGTAAGTGACAGTTTCTGGTCAGTTGACCCATGAATGTAAGTGATAGGTGGGTTCTAGACAGTTGACCCATGAATGTAAGTGACAGTTTCTGGTCAATTGACCCATGAATGTAAGTGATAGGTGGTTCTAGACAGTTGACCCATGAATGTAAGTGACAATTTCTGGTCAATTGACCCATGAATGTAAGTGATGGGTGGGTTCTAGACAGTTGACCCATGAATGTAAGTGATAGGTGGGTTCTAGACAGTTGACCCAATAATGTAAGTGACAGTTTCTGGTCAATTGACCCATGAATGTAAGTTATAGGTGGTTCTAGACAGTTGACCCATGAATGTAAGTGATAGGTGGGTTCTAGGCAGTTGAACCATGAATGTAAGTGATAGGTGGGTTCTAGACAGTTGACCCATGAATGTAAGTGATAGGTGGGTTCCAGACAATTGATCCATGAAGGTAAGTGACAATTTCTGGTCAGTTGAATCATGAATGTAAGTGATAGGTGGGTTCTAGACAGTTGACCCACGAATGTAAGTGAAAATTTCTGGTCAGTTGACCCATGAATGTAAGTGATATGTGGGTTCTAGACAGTTGACCCATAAATGTAAGTGATAGGTGGGTTCCAGACAGTTGACCCATGAATGTAAGTGATAGGTGGGTTCTAGACAGTTGACCCATGAATGCAAGTGACAATTTCTGGTCATTTGACCCATGAATGTAAGTGATAGGTGGGTTCTAGACAGTTGACCCATTAATGTAAGTGATAGGTGGGTTCTAGACAGTTGACCCATGAATGCAAGTGATAGGTGGGTTCTAGACAGTTGACCCATGAATGTAAGTGACAGTTTCTGGTCAGTTGACCCATGAATGTAAGTGATAGGTGGGTTCTAGACAGTTGACCCATGAATGTAAGTGACAGTTTCTGGTCAATTGACCATGAATGTAAGTTATAATTGGGTTCTACACAGTTGACCCATGAATGCAAGTGATAGGTGGGTTCTAGACAGTTTACCCATGAATGTAAGTGACAGTTTCTGGTCAGTTGACCCATGAATGTAAGTGATAGGTGGGTTCTAGACAGTTGACCCATGAATGTAAGTGACAGTTTCTGGTCAATTGACTCATGAATGTAAGTGATAGGTGGTTCTAGACAGTTGACCCATGAATGTAAGTGACAATTTGTGGTCAGTTGACCCATGAATGTAAGTGATAGGTGGGTTCTAGACAGTTGACCCATGAATGTAAGTGATAGGTGGGTTCTAGACAGTTGACCCATGAATGCAAGTGATAGGTGGGTTCTAGACAGTTGACCCATGAATGTAAGGTGATAGGTGGGTTCTAGACAGTTGACCCATGAATGTAAGTGACAGTTTCTTGTCAATTGACCCATGAATGTAAGTGACAGGTGGTTCTAGACAGTTGACCCATGAATGTAAGTGATAGGTGGGTTCTAGGCAGTTGAACCATGAATGTAAGTGATAGGTGGGTTCTAGACAGTTGACCCATAAATGTAAGTGATAGGTGGGTTCCAGACAATTGACCCATGAATGTAAGTGACAATTTCTGATCAGTTGAACCATGAATGTAAGTGATAGGTGGGTTCTAGACAGTTGACCCATGAATGTAAGTGAAAATTTCTTTTCAGTTGACCCATGAATGTAAGTGATATGTGGGTTCTAGACAGCTGACCCATAAATGTAAGTTATAGGTGGGTTCCCGACAGTTGACCCATGAATGTAAGTGATAGGTAGGTTCCAGACAGTTGACCCATGAATGTAAGTGATAAGTGGGTTCTAGACAGTTGACCCATAAATGTAAGTGATAGGTGGGTTCCAGACAATTGACCCATGAATGTAAGTGACAATTTCTGCTCAGTTGAACCATGAATGTAAGTGATAGGTGGGTTCTAGACAGTTGACCCATGAATGTAAGTGAAAATTTCTGGTCAGTTGACCCATGAATGTAAGTGATATGTGGGTTCTAGACAGCTGACCCATAAATGTAAGTGATAGGTCGGTTCCCGACAGTTGACCCATGAATGTAAGTGATAGGTGGGTTCCAGACAGTTGACCCATGAATGTAAGTGATAAGTGGGTTCTAGACAGTTGACCCATTAATGTAAGTGATAGGTGGGTTCTAGACAGTTGACCCATGAATGCAAGTGATAGGTGGGTTCTAGACAGTTGTCCCATGAATGTATGTGATAGGTGGGTTCTAGACAGTTGACCCATGAATGTAAGTGACAGTTTCTGGTCAGCTGACCCATAAATGTAAGTGACATTTTCTAGACAGTTGACCCATGAATGTAAGTGATAGGTGGGTTCTAGACAGTTGACCCATGAATGTAAGTGATAGGTGGGTTCTAGACTGTTGACCCATGAATGTAAGTGACAGTTTCTGGTCAGTTGACCCATGAATTTAAGTCATAGGTGAGTTCTAGACAATTGATCCATGAATGTAAGTGACACTTTCTGATCAGCTGACCCATTAATGTAAGTTATAGGTGGGTTCTAGACAGTTGACCCATGAATGTAAGTGATAGGTGGGTTTCCCTGGGACAGTTACCTGAATGTAAGTGACAGTTTCGGTCAATTGACCCATGAATGTAAGGATAGGTGGTTCTAGACAGTTGATCATGAATGAAAGTGAAATTTTTGAACTTTTGACCCATGAATGAAAGTGATAGGCGGGTTCTAGACAGTTGACCCATGATGAAAATGATAGGGGGGGTTTAGACAGTTCCCCATGAAGAAGTGATATGGGTTTAGACAGTGACCCATGAATGAAAGTGACAGATAGCTTTAGATATTGACTCATGATTAAGTGACAGATGTTTCTAGTGTGACAGTGCTACACACAAAGGCTATGATCGTGAACGTATAGTATCAACAATCAGTCTTCCCGTTTAAGAAAGTATTTTATTGATGAATCATTGTAGCTCAGCACATATGTGGAGACTCCCTTCGTGGTGTTTACATCTCTTCTCGTTGGTCCCCAGTCAAGTCTCAAAAACCCTCTCAAACCGTGCGTGTGTGTGTTCCTAGATACCTTTTTCATTCGTGCACACACGTTCACTATGGTTTTCCCCCTAGTCAAGGAATGCGCAGCATTCCTAACTCTTTACTCCTAACCTAGAATCCCCACTGTTACAATACCTCCCCTTCTTCAAAGAGAATTTTTCCCTTTAAAAAATCTCAACCCCAATTTAATTAGAAATTTACCTCTCTATACTACAATAACAAAATTCTATATATTTCCTAAGTCAATTCTCCTATCTCCTCATAGCCAATTGCTACCCCGAGATCCTAATATCGAAAATCTCTACAAACTCGTCATAAAGTTCTCTAGAAAACTTTCTACAAAACTCTCCATAAAATCCCCACAATACAAAAGTCCCATAAGCGAACCGCTTTTAACTTAAAAGTCCCTCTAAATTATGATTGACAAAAATGAAGATATTCCCCCATCCTTTAATTTCCCCTTTTTCACATTCTCACTCTCTCAGATTCTGGATAGAAGGGGAAAAAAAAATAGTTAGATTAAATGTGTAGGGGCGCACCTGAAATCAAAAAGTAAGGGAAAAATAAGAAAGTAAGAAGTAATCATTTCTCTTCCCAACATTCTCAAAACTTTTTCAAAAAATAAAGTTTCAAAATTTTTCTTCAGTTTCCCTCAATAATAAATTTTTATTACAAAAAGTATGTTAAACCAAAACTGCCGCCCTTTTTATTATTTAGACCAACAATTTCCGTTTCCTTCCTTCAACCACAAAAAAACCCCCTAATGTTAAGTAAGTTTTTTTCTTCTTCCAAATGCAGTTAAAAGCCAATTTCAACCTGGCATTCCCCCCATATTCTCCCGTTAAAAGCTGTTCAATCCAGCTCCATTATAAACCTTGTATTACTTTC